>JAWWMO010000043.1:26565329-26607375 GCA_035047845.1 Dendrocincla fuliginosa | reverse complement strand
TCTCCTGTGAGACTCGGCCCCCCCCCAAAAAAAATCCTGCACTTCACATCCTCTTTTATTAATATTGAATCCACTGGGAACATTCTAGGTCTTTCCATAACACATGTAGAAATTTTCCTCTCAGTAATGCCTATGCCAGCTGAAAGGGCCTTTTGAAATATTTTATTTTAGTTATATACTTTATTTTTTTTTTAGTTATCTACTCAGCAAGGACTCTAGAACAACTTACTTAGGACTGAGAAAAAGTAAGATCTATGACTCTGTAGAGCTTATTTACTAAATAGTGAAGAGACATTCTAGAGTTTCTTATGTCAGAATGGTATTTGCAACCACAAAAAGAAGTTTTAACACATCGCAAAGAACGATATCCCATTATCCCATCCTTTGTTTTGGTTTTTTTGGAACCTCATAAAAAGATCAGTGTTGTGAATAGCTGTTTCAGTTAAAATCAGATTCCTGTGGACCTGTGACTGCTACCTGTGACTGAGTCAGGCAATACTTCTGCCTAGCTCCAACTGTAAGAAATAATTCCCCACCCACCCACCTCTCACACAGAAACTAATTACTATACTTTCCTTATTGCTTAAGACTAACCAAAGGTATTAAAATTTCCTAATCTGCTTTAGGCAGGATATGCAAAATATGGAATCCTCCATGTAGGAAGTGTTTTCAAGATGTTTTGTTGGTTTGGTTGTTTTTTTTTTTAATTTATGAAAGGGAGAGAGTTGTTATTTTCTGTACAATGTAAGCCTGAAACTTTTCATCTCCTTCTATTCAGCCTTTGGGATTCCCATCCCTTGTACAGATAAAATGAAATTAAACTTTGGTTTAGATATCAACCTTATTGGAAAGGATATTTATACTCACGGAAAGTTAAAATTACCATTAATACAATCTGCAATTGCCAACAAATATTTTTAAAATAAATTTTGAGGCATGAATTTTTTTTAGGCAGTATCAGTATGTAGCATGATACAAATGACTAGTACTGAAATGCCTTGAAATACGATGAAAATAGTGCCAATCAATATGTAAATGAAAAAAAAAAAACAACAAACTTTTAAGAGAAAAAAAATAGGTCACTTTCAGGAGTCTTTATCATGGAATCCTTTCCAAAAATTGCATTTTGTTTTATAAAATATTACAGGTTTGTGGGTTTTTTTCCTGCCTAAACATAGAAAATAATGGGATTTGAGACAAGTTTCATTCTCACCGCTATTGGGAAATATCCTGTGAACATTACAGTTTACTTTTAAAAATATTAAGTGTTTAGTGTCTTCTCCATCACAGCTACATAAACTGTTTGGGTTTTTTATAAAAGAATCTTGGACTGCATGTTACAGGAAAATTTTAGTAACCAGGAATGAGTTACTGCCTGTCCACATGACCTGAAAATGCATAAGTGTTGCTGGACTAAATATTATAAAGTAGTGTGCTTACTTTTCATTCATTCTGTGTTCAGCTCAACAAGTTATCTGACATGGATCCCCATGTCCCTGCTGACACTTGGCAGTGGCTCAGGTTCTCACTGAAAATGCCCAGAGAGCACATGGCAGACTGATTTTGATGGCCTGGACATCTTATCTGCCCTTGTGTAGGGATCATCCAAATCTTCCATGACGGATCCCACTACCACATGTCAGTAAGCCAAAGCTGAATAACAGTTACCTGGGTCCTAGTGTGCCCAACTTGCTCATAGTGCATGCACATGTGTACCTGGGTTCACCTGGGGAGCAGTGATTCATCAGATTTTATTTCCCTGTTGTCCCCAAACATCATTGCAGTGTCACACCCCAGGTAGTTGTGGTCTAGAATAAAGACCTATGATCTTCCACCTGCTGAAGCATTGAAGGATTCATGTATTCAAAACTTATACAAGTTGCATTCAAAGTGTGTCTATTCTTGAAATTTTTTCAAAAGTTCAAGCAAAGCAAAGTGGATAAAAGAGAAGTTTTGTCTGAAATGATGGTTTCAATTTATTTGTATCTGATACTGCTCCAAAGAGACCCTTGAAATAATTTCAAGTACTAGACATTACTGAATGGAAAGACTGAAATAATACAAGTAAATTTAGGTTTCTAATTTTAAAAAAGAGTTCTCTCTAAGCACTTTTTAATAACTTAAGTCACAGGTGTCTAATTCCATGATTTCTTCACAATTCTAATTAAACTCATTAAATAAATGATGTTGGTGCCTTCATGCCTGACAGTACAAGCAAAGAATGTAGAGATCATAGCACACAACAGCTGCTTTTAATTTCTAGCCAACTGTCTAAACATTAATGCAAGATACAGGTTCTTCCTCCTATTTTTAATCTTAGCTGAAACCAAAAAAATGAGAGACAAAAAAGTCTGTTTTTCATATTTCAAAATACTGTAACAAATACAAGTGTATTTAAGGTATAGGTGTATTAAGTTATAGGTTTAGGTATATAGGTGAATGAACATGTGAACATATACATGCTTATTCAGAGGGCTAGCACAGCCACCTTGAGAAATCTCTGTACTGGAACATTTTTCTAAAACTCCTTCCAGTGAGGAAAATTCTTGTCTTGCAGTACAACCCTGTGAAGCACTCACCAAGTGAGTAATCAGCCAGAGTGACTGGTGATTTTTGTCTCTTTCTGCAACTGTATGATTGCTTTGAAAGGAAAAAAGTGATTATCGAGAACTGAAGTATTTTTATTCTTCAAAGGAGAAATTTTCTAGGAGGTTTCTACAAAGAATTATTATTACTGAAATAAACAATTACAACTTGAAGTAAGCATCATGCAAACTATTTTCTCATTAGATTCATATCTAAACATAGATGCTATTTTTTCTTGGTGTTTAAGATTATGGTATCCAGAAAGTTTTACTCATCATTAATCTCTCACAAGAGTATAAGAAATGCCTTATTTCTGTGTCTGTGCAGCAGTCCATGTAGACCAATGGTCTGTCTCCAAACAATTGAAAAGGCAGACAGTACCCAGACAAAGCATGTTAGCTTGACTACTCTCCATGAGCCTCGAGATTTAATCTATCAGGGATGTTTGATTGTACATCGCTATTTCTTTTAGTATGCACTTACTGGATCCATGGTATCCATGAATTTGCCTAAACCATTTTTATATTTGCTTATACTGTCTGCCTCCAAAGTATCCTGGGGCAACAAATTCCAGAAGTCACTATTTGCTGTACAAAGTACTTTCTCTTGTCTGTTATAGACCAATCTCCCAGGAGTCTCATCAAGTGACTCAACTTCTGTATTGTGGGATTTGGTGAACAGTTGAGGTCATTCACTACCTTCATAATTTCATAAATTTTAGGTATTTCTCCCTTCAACCTCTGCACATTGATGAATTCTTCTGTTTTCATTTGTCACTGTCAGGCAAATGGTCCACCAACACTGGTTTTGTTTTTCTCTTTAGCCTCTCTTTAAAATTATGTGTCAAGAAGCAAGAACTGACAACATCATTTAAGGGTTTTATACTCTTACACATTAAGGCATATATATATTTTGAGTATTTACATGGCTTTTCAGCTTTGGAATTATAATTTAGACCATTAGAAATCTAATGAACAGAAATGCTTTATTTAGGAAAAGTCTAACACTTTTCAGAGCCTACTATTTGCCACGAGCTCATCTATAAACATTTTGTCTGGAAGAGCTCGATTACATGCAGTCCAGCATTGGACAATAGTAAAGGAGTGCTTCATGGAGCCTAAAAAAATTTAGAAAGCTGATCTTTGTTTTTAGGAGTCAACATTAATAACAGTTTAATTTTTTTCTCAGTACTGGAACTTCATATTGCTCTTTTAAAAGGAAAACCCTATAAAGAATTAAAAAATATCAAACCAAAGATCCTCAAAGAAATAATCTGAATCACCTGCAAAAAGGAAGGGCACTGCTCTCATTAATACTTCTGTAGCATTAAGTAACCTCACAGCACTGAGTCAATTAACATCTCATTAAACTGATGTATTTCTCCCATTCTCCTTCTCAAGTATGTTTTCCTATTTAATGCTCCTAAACCAAGAAAATGGTCATTTAATATTAATTCTTGAAAAAGGCCTCAGAACTATTCTTTGACCGTTTTAAATATCAACTGAGAACCTAATCCTGTGTCTGGCCATAACAGCAACTTCTTTGTCTTTCCCTCGTGTGTTGGCAGGAACACAAGCATGCTGAACAGTCTGTAGAGTCTTGTATTGTTAAGAAATACTTGGCAAGTAGGGAAGTTTTTGTATTTCTTTTTTTGAGACACTATGTGCTACAAAGGAAGTATTTCTGACTTTGCTTTACATAATCTCACATTATGAGAGTGGAAAAAAATAGATCTTTTTGTATAGCAACAGAAAATCCCAGCATGCTGGGATTTCTGGAAAGAAAAGTGTTATCAGCATGATCAGATGGTTCTAAAAAAGTGAGAGTAGAGTGATAGGAATTCAAAGAAAATACTTCTAATCATAATAGTCTGAAACAGACATAAAACTCCAAATTCTTATTTACAAACCAATGAAAAGTAGACAAAAAAATCGAAGTGGTTTCTACTAACAATGGCCAGGAGAAATTTATAATTTAGGATCAAAACACAGCAAAGTATATGTTGCTACACGTATTTTGAAATTATGAATACCAGCTTCTCTCGGCCTTAGCAACATGTAAGGGTCAATTATCAGCCACAAGGTGAAGAAAAAAAGAATCAACAGGGAATGTATCAATACTTGAGCATTGCTCTGAAAATTGCCATTACTTTATTTAATAGATATTTAATATTGAAATTTTATAGGTATCATGAAAAGCAAAATGATCAAGACTTCAGTCTAATGTCTTGTAGAATTAATCTACTTAAATATTATGAATTTCATTTTCAAATAATTAACATTAGGTTCCACAGGTTGGTCACTCAAACCAGTAGAAAATATTTATGTTTCCACAGAAAGTCTGCTATTTCTTTTGAGAACTGCCTTCCCATTTTTTTAGGGATGAAAGGAAAGTTAGTAATGAATAACATCCAAAATCAAAATTTCACCAAACACACATATATTTTTAGCATCATTTCATATAGAAACTCTGCATTTTCTGATGCAGATCAAAAAAAAAATAAAACCAAAACAAAGCAAAACCAAACCAAACCAAACCAACCAAACAAACAAAAAAAGAAAACAACAAACCTGAGTACACCAGGGATTTCAGAGGGGAAAAAATTGGACACCCATTCAATCTGAATAGTCTGAAATTCTAATGGATCTTTTGTTGAATAAAAGATTTGTCTGGGGGAAAAAAAATATTTTCCCCAATAGGATTCTGGGAGCAGTTCAGAGAGAGAGAGACTTTGAACTCCTTATTTTGGGCTAGCACTGTCAACCACTACTGAGCAGAAAAAAAGTGACATTACAAAAAGGACTTAGATGGCCTGGATCAGTTCTTGTGTTCAGAGAAAATGTTCATCAACCACAAACACCTGACAGGTAAAGGTGATGGACAAGAATGGAGAAGACTAAAACTAGTACTGATAAAACAGTGAGTTCAGTAAGTCTCAGCTGCCCATTTTACAATGGGATGTATTTCCCCTGGCACTGTTCTTGGGAAGCAATTGAAAGGGCCCTGATTTTTTCACACACAGGAAAATCACTTGGTTACTCATTCATTTTGTTCCATGTATGTCAAGAATAATAACACTTGTTCACTTTGCAATGTGGACCTCAAAAAGAGGTTCCTCATATGCTTGTCATTTTGTTCTGGAAAGAATATGATATAGTTGTAACATAACTTCTGCACAGAAGACTTTACTATCCACATAGAGAAGCTGGCAAAAGGTAGGGAAGAATGACCATTATTATTCACATTCAGTAGACTGATCTGTAACAAAGATTGATAGGTTTGTGTGAGGCTGTTCAACAAAACTCAGATTTCCTAAGTGTCATACAAGACCCTATCTTCCTTATTTGATCACTCATATGGTTTTATTTATTTATTTTATTGGCTGTAGCTGTAATTATTCTCTTGATTTTTCCTATCAACACTTGTTGGTACTATAATACATTAAGAGAAAATAATTTGTATATATCATTCTAATAGCTTAGATGTACAATAACCATCTTCTCATATTTGTTCCTAAACACTTGCAAAAAACCCCAGAACAACAGTTTTGTCTGAACCAGGAGCAATGGGCCACAAATAAAAACGGGAATACTGATATTAATGTTTCCACAGGCTTCTTCCTTCAAGGCCATAGATGAGTGGATTTTCAGGGGATTTTCCCACAGGAATGAAGGTAAATCACAACAGAACAGGAGGTAGGAGAAAAATAGCACAGTTTTGGTTCCACACACCAAGTCAGTCACAACTATCAGCAGCAAAAGCTTCTATCTTGGATGTTGGACATTTCTCACCTCTTCAGTGGGCTGATTCATGCATTATGGCCACTGGGAATGTGTCTGTGTGAAGGACAAATTATTGGCATATACCAGAGGAGTAATCAAGGGTCTGCATGTTTTACTGGAGTGTAGGGCTGGGATGGAGAGACTCCTGTCCCAGTAGCCATGCTTTAAAATGCACACAGTTCCCAGCAATGGGGGGGGAGGGGGGACGAGGGGGGCAAAGCAGCCAACATTCCCTGCCTTTCTTTCAGATGAGCTGCTCCATCACAACTCCCCCTCAGTCATAATGTGTCACTTTGCCTGAGCACTAAGTCTGTAATTAATTCCTCATGCCCAGCTATGCAAGGAAGTGGCACTGTATAATCCCCAGCAAGTCATTCTCTCTGTCATAGCAGAGAATCTTTACAACAGAAAGAGAAGTAATCTGGCAGACATGTGACAGCTCAAAAAAACCCTGCAAACATCTGATTCAAAGCAAAAAAAAAAACATGCATTAAGTTCTTGAGAGGACACCTTTAGAGCTATGTTATATTGCATTGGCCTTTGAAATAAAGCAGGTAGGGAAGTGTTACATAGGAAAGCAAAACAGAGTCATCACTAGGTAATTGCCAGCTCTTCCTCCTATTCAGTGAATTAGTTAATATATATTTTAGAAGATGGACAATCATACTTTGTTATCTCCTACTGGTAAAATTCCTGAAACATAAAAGCACAGTATGCGCTTTTCTCCTGTAGTGCATACCCAGTTCATTCTTCAGCTTCTCATCTGATGAGTTACAACAAGCACCTCACCATGGAAAGTCAGTAGAAAGCAATAACCAGTAACACTTCTGGTATGTCTGAAATAATCCTCATATCTAAAAATCTATTTGCTATATTGCTGTGGAAATACTGCAGGACTTGCTGTACTAAGAAAAAGCAAAGTATCAGCAATATCAAAACTATCTAGCAGTAGAGTTACCAAGGAGGAAGTAGGAAGCAGGATTTTTCTAACCCAGTCTTTCACATTGCTAGTGCTAGGCAACTTCCCAGTTATACCAATAACAACATAAAAACAGTCACTGGGAAACCCAGAAACAAAATAGATTAAATTAAAAGCAGTCAAATCAGTCATTTCTATTTCAGACTATTGTAGCTTTAGTTTGGGGTTTTTTTTGTTGTTGTTTTTCTTTTTATTCTTATATTCCTACAGGCCTTTATACTGCCTTTTATATACTTCCTCATTTCCTTTATGTTTCCTCAAGGGGAAGGGCTAACAAATGTTAGTCCTATTCCATGGCATTCAAGCTTCTCAACAACCCTTAGAAGTACTTACAGTGACACATGCACCTAGTAAGGGTTGAGTGGAGTCTGTCCAATAAATTGTTAGCACCCAGTCAGACTGAACACATTGTGGAGTTTCATTGTGTCACTGTGATACAGCTCTTTTGTAGAGCCATACTCTTAAGCTCAGTGTCATCTCTGCACTCTTCACAGAACCTCATTCACTCACAGCCAGCAAAAATATTCCTGCGTACCTCAGAGATGCAGCCATTTCACACACTGAGTTGCAAAGTTTAGCTTTATGAAAAGAACATTAAAGCATGTTCTTTATCTGCAAATTCCTCTGTCAACATAGCCCTCTGTTGCTGTACATACCTGCTTCTCTAGAATGACAGCCTTTCTGATAAAAAATATAGTGGCTCTGAGAGCACAGCAGTAGAGGCATAAGCACCTAGAAGGCAGGTGATAAGATGTTAAATTGGTGAAAGCATTGGATTTTTCATGCTGAAAATATTAGAAATTTTTTTTTCAGGCAGGAATCTACAACTCCAGATTTGCATGATACTTCTGGAGCTAGAGATTATTAGGAAACAATACAAACATGTGTATGATGTACTAGACCTAAAGTGCAAAGAAATGGATGGCAGCATTTGAACACACTGGGAAAAAAAACAAAACAAAACAAAACAAAACAAAACAAACAAAAAAAACAAACAAAAAAAAACAAACAAAAAAAACAAACAAACAAAAAAAAAAAACATGAAAACTCTTAAAAGTCTGGAATGGGTCATTTGCAGAATAAGCTACCAGTAAAGGAACATTTCCTAGGTCCATAACATAAGCATTAGCATTTATAACGACTACTGTGTCACACACACACAAAAGTACAAAACATGAGGATGACAGACAGCAGCAAAGAAAACTAAATACTTTAGAGTGAACTTTTCTATCTTCAGATTAATTGTAAGAGACAGGATATTTTATAGACTGGTCAGTAACAGGAATGGACAAGTACATAATGTTCTGACGTAGAAAATTTATATTCAGAGGATATTTAGATGATACACAAAGTACAATTACAATTCTTGGTTTTCTGTAGATTCCAATGACATCAAGTATTCTCAATAAAATGAATCACTTCAGTCTCATATTTGAATTTAAAGCATTTATGGCAGTTATGAAACTCAACACTCAGTCTTGACTGCTGTACTTTTTTAAAGTGGATCACACAAAAGTCTTCAGTCCCTATTCAGAAAATACAACATCTGGAATGAGTGTTATGCATTACTTTAGTTTTGCAAAAAGTATGGAACTAAAAGAACAGGAAAATAATTTGCTCTATAACAACCAGGAAGTACTTGGGAACTATTTACCCCTACCCCTTATAAGCCAGCAAGCAAACAAGCCAACTGTGTTCTGATAGACTGCTTCCACAGGTAGGAGGCCCTAGTGGTGCATTCCTCTATGAACAAGTCTGGAATTCAAGGATACCAAATTCAGTGAGAAGTTTTTCTCACTTATCAAGTCTGTGGGAAATGGCAGTGTTTTCTGGAAGACCAGAAAAGGCTTCTGCAGGACTTGGTTGGACCTACTAATCTGCTAGAAGCAGGAGTAGCAGAGCTAAAGAATTCCTCATTAGTCCTTGTATGTGTTCTGCACAGATAACACTTCACTGAAAAACCATCAGACAAATTTCAGTAGTCTGATTATTAATAGCTAACATGTCTTCAATGAAAAAATGTCAAGAAAAGCCTGAATTTCATATTTCATTACCTCTTGTACCAGCTTTATTTTTTTAATGCTTGATGCATATTATTAATCAGAGCAATTATAAGAGACAAAGGACAGAAAAAGGTAAAAAGGTAAACTGAAGAAATATCAAGAATATAAACAAGACACTTCTTAACAATATATTATATTTACATTCAGTATTGTCAGTAAATGCTTGGCAATTTACAAATACGATGACAATGTCTTTACTACAAAGGGCTCAAATCTTGTACAATGATATACTTTCCTTGCAAAGCTAGATAGCTCAGAATACAGAATTTTATCATTTCTAAATCACAGAATGGGTTGGAAGATACTTCAAAGTAGGTAGTTGCAATTGGTAGTTCCAATCATTTAGTTCCAATGCCCCTGCCATGGGGTCACTGGTTCAAATTTCTCATGACTTCTAAAATTTAAATCTATCAAAAGTCTTATCAGGTATCAAAATCTGAACAAGCACAGTCTAAAACATTGTTCAGATTCCTATCTTATCTTCAGGGTCACACACATATATGGATATGGGTATGAAAAGTAATCAAGATAGAGATTACTCAACCAGCTTAAAAATTACCTAAGGATTTAAATACACCAACATAATGAAATTCAAATTTATAGAAAAAATACTTTTTTAACATACTACATGCTTTTGAAGAAATGACACCTTCTTAGAAGTGTGCAATGTGACACAGTTATTGTTGCTATGGGAACTATAATATTAAAATTTGTGATTTATGCACACATATTCTCAGATAAAATGCTTGTTTCATGTAATATTTTGTAATAAATTTTCTCTTTTCCCACCAGTCTTCTATGGACTACTTTCTTAGAAGAGGTAGATTGCTCTCCTGGGTGACTTTTTGCCCTTTTTGATGGTAAAAGGAGTTCTACTTTCAGCTTTGGGGCGGGGAGGTGGGAGGGAGCATCATTTCAGCACAGACCTCTGAACCAAATACAATTTCTTAGCAATATGCCCTAAAGATCTGATTCTAGTCTCACTTATGCATAACAGGAAAGGGCAGAGAGAAAAAAACAGAAAAAGCATGAATGCAGGAAGTCAAGACAAAGCAAGGAAGCAAGAGAAATTCACAAAGCAAGAAATCGAGAAACAAAGCAAGTCTTCTGTTCCATGTCAGATTTGTATGCTTTATATAATTTCTTTGGCGATTTTCCCATCATTTAGCTTAACAATATAAATCCAAATGTAATATAATCAGGACAGTTCTTAAGTCTCAAGAACTAACTGGTGTGGTTTCTGTCAATGACCCTTTGTTCTTTTTGAAAAATAAGTCAGACATTTATTAAAGCTCTAATATGAGTTCAGATGTGCTGTGAGAGCTGGGCATATCTAGAGGAAATAGTGTGCAAAGAGAGACCATTAATGGCAAACATTTTGACATCAAAATTTATGAGCCTGTCTGCTTTACTTTGCCATTTACTTTTGCCTGTTAGTGCTGTACAAATGAAGATGCACTTAAGCTTCATGAAGGCCTGCTCAGCTCTGACAGAAATTATCTAGCCCTGCAAATGTGTGTGTGTGTGTGTGTGTGTGTGCGTACATGTATGTACACTTATACTCCTATATATGCACTTCTGTGTCATGCAGAGGAACTACGTATTCCTCGGCTATGCCATTCTCCAACTAAAAATAAGTAATGAGGTTTCAGAATTTAGTATGATTTTTTCTTTTTTTTTTTTAATTAGTTTTATAACATGAATGAAGAAGAATATTTAGTATATTGTAATCTCCTGTGAATGATTCTCAGAAAACTCGAATCTGCACATTTCACAGTCAGCAGGAGCTCTAGATATTCATCACCTTTGAAAACTGAAGACTACGTCAATCTCCAAATGTCAGGCTTCTTTTTCATTTATTTGGTATTTATATATCTTTTAAGAGGAGGAAGATGAGTGATGGGGTCAAAGTCATGGATAAATGAGAATGATAAAAGTCCTACTTTCTCAGCCCTATCTGACATACATAAGAAATAGCCTTTCAGTAAATACCCTCCTAGAAGACTGGTGTGCCTGCAGAATACACAGTAAAAGACCTTGGGTTACCTCAGGTGTTAAACTCTTTGGTGAACTTTTCAACAAGTAATTGAGTAGCATCTTGCAAAAGAAATATTTTTTATATTCTTGGAACAATCAGTGAAATGCACACAGTACAGGAATAAAAGTAAACTAGAGTGGTTTCAAGGAAATAACTATATATGAAATTGATTTTACTCTCCCATCATGTTTATAATGCATAAAGACTTTAGAAAACAAAATGTAGATTAGGAATATTGAAAAGTTAAACATTAACCCTTGTTGTAGAATCTATAATGAAAGATAAGTATTTTTTAACTTTGTTGATTCTGAAAATAATAAAAATCTATCAGCCTTCGTATATCCACTCCTTTTATACATAACTCACTAACATTTAAATTGCTTGAAAAGAGCAGACAAACACACCAAAGGTTCAAAAAGCTGACAAGACGGTCTTATTCAGTACATCATACTTACTGATATTTTAAAATGCCTGTAGTTTTCTATTGTACACTCAATAAACTGGTCAAACTCAGCTTTTAGCAGAGTTCCAGTTGATTCTTTAAAATTTACTTTTAAAAATTAAAATTAAGTATTTTTTGTTGTTTGGGGGTTTTTGTTTGTTGGGGTTTTTTTTTTGTTATTTACTTAAACATTTACTCCTGGTATATGGTAATGCAATCTTTCTTCTCACAAAAACTTATTTATGGTTCATCTTGAGTCACTTCAGCAACCCAGATCATATTCTGTCTCCAAATCCCTGTCTAAGATAATCTGGTCTTCTCTTTCTTTACCAGAAGGAAGGCTGAATTCTACAGCAGGGAGAACTGTGTTCTTGAACCCACTTTATGAGTCACTGGGGTGAGGTCCATAGTAGAGCTTTCAGTAAAAAAATATTTGTTCATAATTTGTGTCTGAATTAGAAAATTTTCTCTATTAGAAAGTCAATGTTTAAATGTGCAACACTGTTTATTTAATTTATCCAACCCTTAGAAATTTTGCACTTATCCAGATAACTATTTTCTGCTCCTTGGTGTAACAAAGTGAACTGGTGATATTCAAGGTTTTTCAAAATACTGGTCTCCTCCGAATTTATATTTATTCTTGGAAAACTGAGAGATAAGCAGTGTAGGCTGACTGCAGATGTATGTCTTTGCTGATGCAATTTAATATTCCAGTACAACTCATCCTCACAGGATATGCTGAGTTGGAAGCGACCCACAAGGATCGCTGAGTCCAACCCTTAGCCATGCACAGGACCATCCCCAAGAGTTACACCATGTGCCATAGGGTATTGTCCAAATGCTTTTTGAACTCAGAAAGGTGCTGCCACTCTCCGGGTGAAGAACCTTTTTTCTAATATCCAACCTAAACCTCTCCTGACACAATTTCAGGCCATTTCCTCAGTGTTTATGCCTCCTCTTCCCCTCACAAGAAAGTTGTAGACTGCTGTGAGGTCTCCCCTCAGTCTCCGTTGCTCCAGGATGAACAGACCAAGTGACTTCAGCCACTCCTCACGCAGCTTCCCCTCAAGGCCCTTCAGCATCTTTGTTGCCCTCCTTTGGACACTCTCTAACGGCTTTATATCTGTATATTGGCTTAATGTAAACAGCTTAATAACTGCAGTGTCCAGAACTGCACACAATATTCAAGGTGAGGCCACCCCAGTGCAGAGCAGAGCAGGACAATCCCCTCCCTTGACCAGCTGGCGATGCTTTGCCTGATGCCACCCAGGACATGGTTGGCCCTCCTGGATGCCAGGGCACTGCTGACTCAGATGCAACATGCCATAGACCAGGACCCCCAAATCCCTTTCCACAGTGCTGCTCTCCAGCCTCTTATCCCCTCTTTTGTACACACAACCAGGGTTGCCCCATCTCAGGTGCAGAATCTGGCACTTGCCCTTGTTAAACTTCATACAGTTCATGATTGCCCAGCCCTCTAATTTGTCAAGGTGTCTCTGCAGGGCCTCCCTGCCTTCAAAGAAATCAACAGCATCTCTGAGTTTTGTGTCATCTGCACACATGCTGAGTGTCCCTTCCAGCCCAGCATCCAAGTCATTTATGAAGATGTTGAAGAGCACAGGGCCCAAGATGGAGCCCTGCAGAACCCTAGTAGTGACAGGTCACCAGTCTGATGTCACCCCATTCACTATTACCCTCAGTGCCTGACTCATGACCCAATTGTTCACCCACCACATGATGTGTTTATCCAGCTGCGTGCTGGACATTTTGTCTTGTCACATTGTACCAGTATCTCTGATTTTTTGCAGCATACCCCTGACTCTTTCTCAGACACTACCACACTTCATACTTTTGTAACAAGTGACTAAAAGATGAATTGTATATATTCAGCACATACAAAATAGATATTAATAGATTTACTTTTCACCACACAATGGTGTTTGGCATGCATTTTATTTAATCAAAATCCCCAATCAACATTCTTTTAAAATTTGCTCAGTAATTTGTATTATTTCCTTCATTTTGTTCCTTGTATTTGCAGAAGCATCAATTGCTAGCCAGTAGATCAAACCCTAACAGAATCTTTTCTATTGCTATGTATTTTATAAAGATTATAGCCTCATAATAAAAGTTTAAATTTCAATTAAAAAAAAAAACTTATGCAAATATTCTAATTTAAAAAAGCCTGTTATTATTGCAAATATTATTAGGTAACATCTTACAGGAGGAGTCATCACTTTCACAATAATTAGATTCCACTGTGATTCTTGTTCTCTAAGACGTTAAAAACAGCCATCAAATTTGAGTCCCATTGTTAGATACTCTATAAATACATTAATTGGGATTCCACTTAGCTAAATTTAAAAGTTACAAACTTATTTTGAATTCATTCCTATCAAAGGAGATGCATTCAGATGAATTCTCATTCACTGCATCTATCTTAGCAACCTGTTTTATGCAATATAATTTTACATATCAAAAGTAGGAAGTAGACTTGTGATTTTTAGAACACTCAATAGGACAGGTAATTGGAACAACAAATTTGAATTTCTCAATCGGTGGTTGTGACAGTAACATAGTATCTCACACACATTCTACTGAAGTCTCAGAATATTTTTGTTGCACAGAAGAAATCAGGGAAGGGGCAAAACACTGTTCATTTAGTTCTGCCTTGTAAGGAACAACTCACGGTAAAATTGAAAATAAATGTGACTTTATGAAAGCAATGAAAAAACCAGCACATCTTGCTTTAAAGATCAGGAGAATACATCATTTTTTACAGAATGTGGAAATAAAAGTCTAGGGAAAAAAGAATCACTACAAAGGAATAGGACAAATTTGTAGGCTTCAAGTAAGCAAGGATGAAGAATGGTATCAGCAGAAAGACAAAAGGAGCTAAAAAATGAAACGAAACAGTTCAGTAAAAAAAAAATTGGGAAAAGAAAGCAACGGAAAGTGTACTTCAGTTACTTAATAGCCATTAAATTTACACAGGACAATAAACTATGATTTTTTTGTCACAGGGCAGAGAGAAGGCTGGCAGACTCAGTATTTTATTAGCCTCAGCCTTCCCAAAAAATAATTCATGACCAAACACTTAATGAAAAGAATTTTAATGAGGGGCTAGGATCATAAATCAGAATAAAGAAGGAAAGTGTTATATATGATACAGACTTTGAATGTATGCAAGAAGGTAAAGTAGAATGACGTTCCCTTAGACAAGTCCATGAAATAAAAATGATTATCTGAAAACTAATCAATAGGACATTAAACGATAGTGAGTAACTGAATAACCTTTCTGCAGTCATTTTGCACTAAAGATTTAAGTCATTATAGCTAATCAGAAACAAAATATGAGGTAATGTTGATGGAAAAGAAAGACAAGTATACTAGAGAGATGCAATAGAAAGATGTATTAAGAGATGTGTTGCATATAAAACATGAGGGAAATGTACAGTTCATTTGCCCTTCTATCAGTTGCTAATGTCCCAGCTAGAGTACCACATCTAACTTAAGAAAAAGTGAAATCTACTGTAGACAATCCAGAATAGAGAAAACAACTGATATGAGGTTTCTAAAATAGATGTAAATCTCAATGCAGGTAAAATGATGCCTCTGGGAAAAGATAAAAAAAGCCATGTCCTAATTTTATGCACACAGGGATGAGCTCTGATCTAATTGTTACTACACAGTAAAGGTATAATTGGGAAAATTGTTCCTAGTTTGAAAAAAGACCTGCTCAATGTCTTTTAGCAGTCAAATCCATTGTCATTCATAGTAAAGAATGGTGGGAAAAAAACAGAACCAGTCATTTCATTAAAACATAAAACTGTGGTATATCTCATCTTGAATACTGTCTGCCTTGGGATTACCCCAACCCAGGTGCAGGACCTTGCACTTGGCATTGTTGAACTTCATGAGGTTTGCACAGGCCCACCCCTCAAGCCTGTCCAGGTCCCTCTGGATGGCATCTCTTCCCTTTAGTGTCTCAACCGCACCACACAGATTGGTGTCAGGAACCTTGCTGAGGGTGCGCTCGATGCTACTGTCCGTGTCACTGACAAAGATGTTAAAGAGTGCACTGGCTATTTTGGATGATACAAGTTTCAAAGAGTTTGAAAAGCAATCAAACCTATGAAGGAAGAGTCGAGTGAAAAGTTTATTCAAAGACAACACCAGTCTAAAGTTAGGACATTGCTCAAAGCTAGGATGATATTCTGGAGAAGTGTTCCTACGCACCTGCCTTTTCTTCAGATTCCCCACTGATGCAGTAGGGTAATTCTGGGATAAATATGGTCTATCAGGAAAAAGAGAAGGCCCTTAGATTTTTTTAGTCTGGAAAAATGAGGCTAAGTGCAAGAAGCAGTACGTATAAACTTCAGTGTTGTATGAAATTGTTTAGAAGGAACAATGATAAATTTTTTCAATAACTTTAGAAGCAATAGAAAATAATAGCTTTATTTTCCCTAACATAATTTACTATTATGAATTATTATGAAATATGGAATATGGAATAGTCTTTCTGGGGAGGTTGTAGGATAGATTTCAATAAGGTTTAGAAGAGTAAGACAGGCAAACATTTGTTAGAATATAGTTGATCTTTCTTTTCCAGAAAACTGATTAGACCATTCTTTCAGCTTCATTTCTATTTTATGACTACTATTTCCATCAGAATAGATGAAAAATTAAAGATGCACCCTTAAAAAAATTACAAAGTAAATTAATGAAGCAAAGGTTTGAGGCAACACATCTGTTGCTTCATTCGTTCAAACAATGTGAGGAGTAGAACTTTAGGTTTTATAATAAAAATGTTCTGGCATTTTTTTACCATTTAAAATCTATTAGATATTCCTGAATGATGGAAAATTAAACATGAGCCTCACTAGATGAATTTTAGCAGAAGGTCATCTCTTGAATAAAGGGAGAAACTCCAGTATAATCCTGTACAAAGTCAGTTTTGTGGATAAATATAGCATACTTCAGAGTCCAGGGCTACTCAAGCAGTGCTTTTCAGTTGAAAAGAACTCAAAAACACCAAAACATTAAATAAGAAAGCATTTTTTGGAATTAATCAAACCTAAACTTATAATGAGAGGAATAAAACACCAGTTTTGTTCCTAAAGTTACTAAGTTTGAAAATCTTCCATATTTTTTTTTAGAATGAAGCTTTGAAACAGGACGCAATATGAGGTCCCTCCAGAAAAAGGATTGCTTTCTTTTCAGAGTGGGAATACCCACACTTTCAACAACTTCCTCCTGTCATCTGGTTATCGTAAGTTTTGTCCATTAACTGAATTCTTCTTTACTTACCTTTACCCTCTTCATCTCACTTCTCACTTCTCATCGTCTCTGTATGGGGTGGGAGGAAGGATAAAGATCTGACTTCCCCTGGTGACTGCTGCTAGCAGCAGAAACTGATGACACGTGATGCCCTGATGTTACATCACTACTCTTACCCTGTTTATCCTTGGATAACTGTTTTCAGATTGGGTGCAGGTCACTTCCAACTTTGTCTATAATTGTGATTCTGTAATAATCCAGTTCTACGAGATCATGAATGGGCTTAGAGGAGATTCATTAAAAACAAATCTTTATTTGAAAAATCATTTTGGAAAAAAAAGCCTCAATCTCGGCTTCCCTTAAAGACTAAACAGAAGGCATGCTATTTTTCTAACCCTCTTCTTGTCCCCTAGGAATTTCAGAAAAAGGAAATTATATTAAACAAAAGAAAAAAATTTAAAAAAAAGGGATCCACTGTTCAAAATAGATTAATGCCTCATTAAGCGGCAACCAGGGCTGATGTTTTCAGTCAGTATGATTAATGAACTTCTTTTGGTTTTGTCCTGTTCCCCAACAAACAAAATAACTACTCTGGAACTAATCTCGGCGGGAAGTGTACACAGAACGCGCACAATTTGAAAACTTCAAGGCCACATTTAACACCAAAACTATGCAAAATATTGGTTAATTTTCATTGCATATTATTTGAACTAGTATGATGTAATTATTCATTCCTACTGAAGTGTGTGTTCTGCCCAACCTTATCTTCACTAGTTTTTGATGATTTCCCAGACTGATAAATGTGAAAGCAAAGAGTTTTCACAAAACTTGTTAACTGAGCTAGTGATTTCACAAAACAGGCTGGGTTTTACAGACGGGAATCTGCATCTACTCTTCCAGCACTGCCTGTGAATTGATAAAGCTCTTGTGAACTGATAGCTCTTAAAACATTTTTATGAATTTTATAGGGAAGGTGTTCTTACATCATTATAGAACAACTTTTAAATGCAAATATTGCCCTCAGCCTCTCTCCTAAATGTAATGCTAAGATAAAGACAGTGTGAAATTTTAAAACAATGAAAATAGCACCTACTGTACAAGGTATCAATACTGTGTATTTTAATAGAAAGAATCCTCACATGTGCATATTCAGTAACATAAATTGTTTACTTAACTTGAACACAAATATCTCCTGTTAGCATACACATAAGCATTTTGTATTCTCTTTTGAAAGACTGATCAAATAAATGGCTATGAGAGAAAATATTTGTCATTTATATTCCAATATGTCTGGCCATTAGTATAGAAAAATTCTGCTTTAAAAAAATCCCTGAAGCTACATTTAATTCTGATTGTTCTGACAACTCTGATATTCTTAACCAGAAATATGGTCCTCATGTCTTATAAGTCAACAATTAAATACAAAAAGAATAGTATTGTTATTATTTCAAGTAAATGTATCCAGTAATTTGAACAAGGTCTAAAAAACTGGTGACATGATTCACCTCATTCTACCTTTACCAATTAAATTGGATCTACGTTATTTTTGAGAGAGAAATGTCTATGCTCTTTCTTAAAAAAACTCCAAGTGCTCCTAATATGGAAAAGTTAAACATTTTCCTATAAACAACTACCTTGAAAGATTGTGTGAGGTTGGAACCAGATTTAAACAGGTAACTGAAAGAGTAGTTGCAAAGAAATTACTAGATAGCTAGTAGAAATTATACAAGCAAATACAGTTTGAATTCTGTACTTTATAGTAAGGAATGTTGGATGGGTTTTTTTTAAATGCTGCAATAATATACAGATCTTTTTTACAGCATTTGATAGACAGCTTTTCTGTGAAGTAGAAGAATGCACCTTAAACTAATACAAAGATTTTATATTTTTCATATGTAAAAATCATTATTTTATGTCTAATTAGGCATGCAACAATGTTTCTAAATAATAACAGGCAATACCTAACAGCAAAAGAATTGCTGTGTACTTAATAACAGCCTGGAGAGAATTGCGTGAGCCAAAGGCACTGGTATCTATTTAAATACGCTATGCCACTTGCAACATAATTAGTTACCTAATTGCAACCAAAAACTTAGTCAATGCACTTTTATATGTAACTAATTAGTTTGTTTAAAAGCATTTCATTTGTTGTACTTTATTCTTCATTTCCTTCCTTCAACACATTACCAGAGGATAGATTTGATTTTCAAAAACAACAGAAAAACATATAAAATTAAAAAGGGCATTACATAAAAGAAAGAACTATGGGGGAATATACCATCAGTACTATTGAGAATTTCAGAAACACATTTCTTTCTTTTTTGAAACCATTTTAACTATTTCAATATACGTCCTCATTATATCTGCATCGTAACAGCTATGTGTTAAAAGACTATTTAGGTTTTCTATATAAACAGGGAATCAATTATAAAGGTCAGATTTCCATTGTAAACTTCATGTAATCAGGGAATTGTAACCAAATAAAGCCCTTATTTATTGGTATTTCTAATTTGTACCATGCAGATCAGGAATAAATACAACAACTTTTCTATTATTATGTCCTAGGAGGTATAGAAGTTGCACTTGATTCAAATCAGCATACAGGCATACAAAGAAACAAGGAGATCATCATTAAACGAAAAAAAAAAAAAAAACCAAGAAGCACAGAAGCATTTTCTGTAAAGTTGCAAATATTATAAAGATTATCACAAACAGTTGTTAGATTTACAGCGCTTTGCTTCTTTTTTTTCTTTTTCTTTTTTTTTTTTTTTTAAGTGGGAAACACCAAAGAAATCAGATGGTATTTACTTGAATTACTAAATTAGTGGTCAGAGGTAGCTCCTCCTCAGGCTGAGAAAAGGAGGAAGTCAAGTTCAGTGTACTTCAAGACAATGCAGAAAATTATAAAAGGTGGAAGACAAACAAAGAGCTGAGTCTTGAGAATGACGATATGCAGCAAGATGATTTATGGGTGAACCCAAAAAACCAGAAGGTAAGATAAAGATAAATCTATGAGCAAGCAGAGTCCCAAGGTCCACTAATACCCACCCCCAACAACAATAACATATTTGCATTTGTAAAGACCAGAGAAGTCAGAGTTACAATACTCAAGTCTAAAGATACTAAGCCTTTACTAGGTGTTTACTTCTGAAGAGACACAAGAATCCACACACACATTTTAGAACTACGAAATATTCGTTATGATGAGAGCCTAAAGGGCGTAACTGCAGCCCCATGTGAGGAATGACAAAAATCACACAGTGGATTTCAGTATGGTGCCCTAAGTGAGCTGAAACACAAGCAGAAACAGCATGATACAGTGAGGAAAGAATCAGCAAAACCAGACTGGATGGAGGGGAAATAAAAGTCCTAGAATAGACATTGTATGGGAATTGCTCACTGCAGATCCACAAGGGTCAGGGAGACAGTGTAAGGCTTTACTTCGGACAATTGGAAGCAGAGCTGGAGTACAGATAATTCTGTCTTGCATTTGTGCTAATGACTTCACCTAAGGTAAACTTAATTATGGCAACAGCACAATATACAGCCATAACCCTAGACATAAGTTCAAGAAAATAATTTATGCGGAGTGTAGAGTCACAACTTAAACCTGATTCAGTGATGGAGAGAAAAAAAACCACCAAAAATAAAATCAGAAAATCTTTGGATTTTATACTAGACATAAGCTTTGAAAGGAAAAAAAATAAGCTGTAGGTGACAGATGAAGGAAGGATTAAAAATTCAAAAGACTAAATAAAAGAGGATGAAATTCATTAAAGAGCACAGAGGACAGAAAAATAAAGTTGATAAAATCTGATGTGTCTTTGACTAGCAGAAGAAGAAAAGATCTAGAAGAAGAATAGGGCATAAAAAGAGGGAGAAGGAAGGAAACAGGAATCAACTTTATCCAATGGAAATTACTGTATTTGCATAAAAACTGAAGAGAGTTGAGAGAAGAATTGTGTCTATATATAAAATTTTGGAAATGTTTATAATTTATTTGATGAAATCTTTAATGATAGAAAATCCTGAAACGGAGTTGTCGTCTGCTGGTTTATCATTGTCTCCTTTAAAGTGGTGTTGGGTTTGAGGGGAGCATAGAGCTGCTAGAAGGTACTAACAGCACCAAAGAAAGGATGCAACACGATGCAAATGCATGCTCAGTCAGGCCTTCTGCTCAATGTACAATGTGTCCTTTTCCATTAACAGTATTACTTATTACAGCAACTACTGTCCAAAAGGAGTTTTCCCAGGGATCCTCCTCTAACAGCAACTAGGAAAAAGGAAGAAAAAGGCAATGCCCAAAGAAGCAACTGACATGCAAAATTTCTAGGTAAACAGGGAAAGCAACAGAGAAGCATGCTCAGAAAATGTTCAAATGGGTTAATTTTTTCTCTTCTCTCTCATCCCTGGAGAAGTGCTTTTCATAGATGCATGTAGAAGTACTGAAAGTTTTCTAAATAGCTGTGCTCCCTCCTCCTCCAAGGCAGTAAGACAAAATAAAAGTTACTACCTGCAGCAGACTTAAATTCCATTCTTTCTCATCATTTTGACTGCAGTAGTTGCTGCATCTTTGCCTCCAATGAAGCTGGACTCTTTTGAATCCTCCTTAAAACAGCAGTGATAACAGCAGAGAACCCTGCTCTTGCAGCCATGGGTACCACCAGCTAACAGTGAACACAATTTTACATATATAAAAAAAATTATATATATAGATATAGATATGTAATTGCATACAGATAAAAGCACATCTACTAATACTACATATTATATATTTAATACTTACACTGAATAAATATGTCTGTGTATATACATACTCTTTTATATAACAAAATCTTTTGAGGACAAAACGATAGGGGAAATTTGATTTTAAATTTGTAACATGCTTCCTAAGTTTACATCTAGACCTTTTTCAAATGGCTATCTCTGCACTGCCAGTTGAAATAACTGAAAACTCATGAAAATTTCTTTAAAACCATAACATTTTGAAAGGCTGTGACTGTAAAATGAAATTACTTTATACTTGAACCTTCTGTTTTCATTTTATTACCTTATTATGGGAGTTTGTAACTAATGCAGCTCTGTATCTCCAACTTTCAGTTTCCTCCATGTATTTTAAGTTTTGTGCTTCTAACTAGCCCTTTTAAAATTAAGACATCCAGTCTATTGCATAACTGTAGTTCTCAGGGCTACTTCCTGGCACCCCTGATCCACCCTAGTCCTATGCTGGTACAAGGCCCACATGCATATGCTATGCCCTTCTTCCCTTGGGCAGGAACAATTATACAGAGGCTGGAAAGGAGACAGAGCACAACCTACACAGGAGCAAAGACAAGGGGTGTATTATGGTACATGCATGCTATGTACCCTAGACACCGTTGCTTTTCTAACTCTATACATATTTCCAGAGCTCTGATGATTTGAATGGAATCATGAATTTCCTTCTAGTGAAGAAATTCTAGGTCAAGTAATCTTGAAAATACAGTCGCAAGCAACACACACACCTGTTTTCTCACCGCAAAATGACACAGGATGGGATCAATTCTCCACACAGTATCTATGCTATGGACATTCACACTTAATCTAACAAACAAAAATCTAAGGAAATTTAACCATCTCTTCTAAAGTTAGTTTAAGCCGGTATTAAAATCTTCTACTGGTGGAGATACTACAAATTTCCTGCATAAAAAAAAATATGTAGTACATAGCCATTCTTTAGTTATCAAATTATTCATAATATTTAACGCATAGATCTTAACAGTTTAATCTGATCAGTCATTCTAATTTCATATGTTTTCTAAAGCTATGGGCAGTAGTTAATCATATCAACCATGTAGTAAAGTTTTACATATTGAAATTTGTTATCAGGTTTCCTCTATCAATCTCATATTTTCTAACTGTTCCTTTTCCTTCAGCATTCCCTCATCTATCCACTCCGTGTGCATCTTTGAGGTGTACTTAAAAATCAATGTGCTGTTGCTGCTAAGGCTTCTCCATTTCCATACTGAATAGAGTAATTATCTACTCTGTCCTAAAATAATGTTTCTGTTAAGTAACTAAATTTAATTTCTGTAAAACTAGCATCTTCCTGCTTGCTATTCACTTTATGCTGCATGAATTCACCCCACTCTAATCTTGTTTATAACAACTCCTAACAAATTATCTCATACCTTGCAATTCTCATGACAAATGTGACGACAAGAATGATGCCTCTTTGTGAGTAAAAAGCACATGACAAACTACCTTATCACATCTGTCAGGCTGCCTATATTGATGCATCAGTACAGGAAAGATATGGTCTACTATGAATTTTTATTTCTTTGTTTGTTTTAAAAGCAGCTGATTTTTTGACTGGGTAATTTTTATCAAAGTTCCTTGGAAAAAATTGTGCCCTATTCTGTGCTACAGACTGGGGGAAAAAACATATATTCCTACTTTTTGCATTGGCAGATACTATTATGCTTTGCTTTGTTTTGAATACCAACACATTGGGATTGTATTGAATATGGCATCTCCAGTTCCAAGAAGATTACTGATAACAGATATAGGACTGCAAGTGAAAAAAAGCTCTACCTTACGCTGATACAGTGCCATCTATTCATCATCTTACTGACAATAAGTTCCCTAGTTTGAGGATCAAATCTACTTAATGTTTATGGTGCAAAATCTTGCATCTGGATATTTTATTTAGACAATATCTCTAAATGAAGTGAAACAAACAGAAATTAGCTACTTAACATACACTTTCCTCAGGCTAGAAACTCTAGAACTCTCAGGTTTCATTTATTTTTGTGCAGTTTAAGTGTAACAAAATAGACAAGTCACAGATTACTTAACTCAAATATTCTATGAGGGAAGAGTCACTGATGTATTTGCAGATTTGCAATTTTTTCAGATTTTCTTTTTTCAAGATTACTATTCCATATTTTTTTAAAGCAATGGCCACAGAAAATGGAAGGGACTAACAGACCAGCTGTGATGTATTTACAGCTATATTAACTGTATATCATACAATCATTTATTCAGTAAGATATAAAATTCCTGAAAATACTGTTTCTTAATGTCTATATAAATCAAAGTGGGTTGTCAAGACTCAGGAGAAAATTTGCTATTGCTTCTGCTACAGGCATTGCCCAAAAGTTGTTACACAGTTGTGGAGATGTTCCATACTGTGACAGATCGCCAGAGCCTCTTCTAGAGATGTGCAAAACTGAAATGACATCTTCACCTATCATTTTTAGTGAGTTGTGGAAATGTGTCAGGTTTTCAGGTCCTCATACTGTCATCATTGTTGAGCTTTTCCATTTTCACAAGGACAAAATGACAAGTACTGTTCCTGGGAGCAGAGATGAAACAGTGGTTGCAACAGGACTCAGACAACAACAGCATAGTTTTTTCACTTAGACTTTAGTGACTGGATGAAGTAAAGAAAGAATTATTTCTTTGCTGAAATGGGGAAAAATTGTCTCCTGCAAAATTAGACAGCTTAGTTGCTTTCAATAATTTTGTAGGCCAGAATACTTGTTACAGCCAATCCTGATCAGGTGATCCACTGAAGACTTTAAATTAAATAGGTAAATAAATAAATAAATTTTAAAAATCACAGAATTTTCTGAGTTGGAAGGGACCCAAAAGGATCATGAAGTCCAACTCTTAAGTGAATGGCTCATACAAAGGACTGAACCTGGGACTTTGGCTTTATTAGCACCAAGCTTTAACCAAAACTGAGCTAATCTCAGAGTCGTGTCCATTAAAAATCACTGTGACTATGAACTATCAAAAAAGCTTGGAGAAAATTATGAAACACAAAGTTATTAATCCCTTACCATCCAATGTTCTCACTAATTCTCGTTAGCTTTAATGCAGATTAAGTACTGCAATGTATTTCCTAGTACATACATTTGGTCTTCTGTAATTTTTGTGGATGGCTTTCCTTCTTCCTTTCGACAGTTTGAATGTCTGGGTTGCAGCACAGCCAGACAGACTTTCACAACAAAGCAGTTTGTAACTGGATTTTCTGTGTCTGAAATCGCCTAGTTTTAAATTTACCCGGGGCCTTGATCTGCTGTAGCAAATAATGTGATGCTAATGGGATTTGGATATTATGCTGATATGAATATGGCTTGCAGACTCATGTAGTCAAGATCCACAGAAACTTTTAAAACAACATTAAAAGTAACTGATGGTGATCTGGTCAGAAATTGAGACTCATTTTATTTTAAATATCCCAAGATGAGTATAAGCAGAACATGGCTGAGATAGAGGTGACACGTTTGTGTGAAACTGGAACTCCACTCTGTTTTGCAAATAAGATTTCTTTTGTGAAGCTCCAATTTGTATCACAGGTTTTAGTTTGAAATTTGAGATTCATGCTGTATTGCATCTTCCACAGGGGACTACAAACTCCATTTGGTAATAAGATCTTTAGCCCTAACTTAATTACAGTACCTGAAAAGCTGACAGGGAATAAACATGACTAATGATTCTGATTTGCACTCATCTGCTCACCTATCCAGCAATCTCTCTGCACAGAACCTTGCAGGGTGATCACAATTGATGATGTTTACATGTCTGACATTAGAAATAACTGTTGTAGCAAATCACATTTGTACCTGTGCAGTACTTTAAAATTGAAGTAAAAGTTGAAAATAAAATAACTACGTTCAATTTAATCTGAATTTAAGGGGCAATTTCTGGCAAATTTCTCATTTTCAGAATAAATGAAACATTTCATTCTCTTTGCAGATCTACAGGGATGCAAATCCTGTTTTCAGATATGTCCTGTTCATGACATACTTTAGCAAACAAAGCCCAACAAGAGGGAAAGCAACTTAATTTGTTTTCAGATTTGCATTTATTGCCAGCTGCTGTCACTGTCAGATGGAGAGTTTCAGGTACTTGAGAACACCAGCTTAGCAATCTTTCTTTGTTTTAAGAGACATGAATTTTATTCCTTCAATCTGCTTCTATTTAATCTAAGCAGATTTTGTCTCCAGTGAGTAATGGATGTTTTGAATTTCTCGTAATTAAAGAGAGTGTGTTTAAGCACATATTATACAATTTATATTTAGACTGAAAGTTTCAGTTGCCTGTGAAGTGACAACACAGAAACAAGGTTTGAAAAGCTAAATCATGATTCATTTCACTCTATTTTTCTGTTCTGTTCTCAGCAGACCTCTCATATACCTCTTGATTCCTAACAAATTTGTCAGGCCTTTTTCCTATTCATGTATACATCACATATACATATTTATAAAATACATTTATATGAGTAGATATATGTATATATATGCACTCTATATTCAAATTGAAAATCCAAGTACATAAATATCAAATATTTAGAAGGGCTTATAAATTTAGGTTTATAAATTACTCTAGGCCGTCAAAGTAATATAATACCACACAAATTTCTTCTTCAGAATAAAGCAGCTGTCCCAGCAATCACATGCTAAATTATGATTACACAGCAATTACACCGGGAGCTTGTCACACACCTGAACATCAGGGATACTCTTCTATTATTGACCATCCTTCAAACATCAACCAGTGATGATCCTTGGGAGGTAAAGAATACAAATACAGACAGTTTGCATTCATTGCTGTTAAAGTTGTATACTATTTATGCTCCAAAGATGCACACCACCCCTAAGGTAACTTCACATACATGCAAGTGTATGTCAAAGAAGAATTTTCATACAGTAAATGAGTCAAAGATTTAAGCCCAAAAGTTTGCCAAAAAAGGCAAAAAAAAAAAAAAGGCAAAAAAGGATGTTTGCCAAAACTTCAGCATGATATTTTTAATTGCTTTTCATGAACTACCTAATTTGTTATGAAGAGTGACTTGTGTGCCTACACATAAGTGACTGGTGCTATTTTAAGTAGTCTACTGAGACATCCTCGTGACAAGGGCAGCTATAACACAATGTTCAAGAGAATTGTGCCTTTCTGAAACTGCAGCTTATAAAACCAGACATAATAACTAGGACATCTAAAATGCCACTGGACAGGTATGTTTAAAGCAATTGAATCCCTCCTATTAAGCTTGTGAAACTTAAGAGTTTTTCTTTGGAAATTAATGGTTGAACTTTTTTAATTCATCACTCAACTTTCAACACTTAAAGACCTTTGATGCAACAATGTAAAATATGAATTACATTATCTTCTTTAAGCATTGAATATACGTGGAAAGTGCTTATAGAGGAAAAGACACCTAAAGAAGTAAGCACTAAGAGAAGAAGGAAAAAATATCCTTTATCAACATATGCTAATCTCTTGCCCTTTTTCTGGCAGCAAGCCAGCATTCAAAAAGTAAGGGCAGCAGAATAGAATTGAGCAGTTAAAAGTTAGCAAGCTCACAGGTAAGTCTGTTTGCTCAGCCTTTGTGCAATATAGAGAATACTCCAGATCTTAAGAAACCTTCTACAAAACTCAGTGGACATGTATGTAGCATTTTTGGTATATCTGCTATTTTTGCCCAGGTTTTGGTAATCTCAAGCATGAATAGTGGGGAAAAGATTAAGGATCAGTGAAGGAGTTTAAGTCTATGTAGCCCAGAAAGAAAAAAAGTATGAAAAATTCAGTATTAACTACACTTCTATAATTCTCTTGCAAAAAAATGAGTATTTGAATTGACAGAAGGAAACAGTTTGGTTTAAAAGTCCTCAGGCATTTGTTACTACTTCAAAAGTTGATGCACATTTTCATAATCTATGTAGTAGAGATCCCAAAAGAACATATCTAAAGCTAATCTAACTGAACCTCTTCAAATATCATCACCAGCAGAAGAAGACAAAAATCAAGAATCTCTCAGCAATCTACGTGGAAACTAAAGCTTCCATAAAGAAATACAGAAACTCAAACAAAGAATTAACATCCTAAAAAGTTTATCACACCTTTCAAATAATTCAAGATGTTCAACATTTTTTAGATAAATAGTTTGAGGAAACATAGAAGCACAAACATTGCAGCCAAACATCAGCAAGTGCTGATCTAACTATCTAAATCTGAAAATGTAAAAACACATATTTTCTTCAAATGGAAGGAAATGTAGCAGT
Organism: Dendrocincla fuliginosa; assembly: GCA_035047845.1. NCBI lineage: Eukaryota > Metazoa > Chordata > Aves > Passeriformes > Dendrocolaptidae > Dendrocincla > Dendrocincla fuliginosa. Next base: position 26,579,151 of record JAWWMO010000043.1, on the reverse strand, counting down.
TCACTAACTTCTTTAATTGCCTTCCATACATATAACAAAACTAAGCCCTTTTCTATCCCATGTGACAGAGCTCTTGATAGAGACCAGGAAGCACTTCATATTAACCTCTGCCTCCTAAGCAAAGAAATTAGAATTAACATCAGTAGAATAAAACTTACAGAAATGAAAAATATTCTGGTGCCGACAAATTCTTTATGTAACTTTTGCCCTTTCTACAAATTTGGCTCAAAGAGTTAATTGTGCTGAAATAAACATTAGCATAATGCCTAAGGATACAATTTTTTACCTGGCTATGGAGTGTTGGCAGCAGAGACACTGAATCTAAACTGTAGAATAATTCATTAGGAAATATGCAATAGCTGTGGCAAGATTTACTACAAATATGCTTGAAGTGTTTTTAAAAATTAATATTACGCTGCTATGCTTGGCTTAATTAGCTTTCTTCTTCATTTACAAAGCATATCTGTCTGGTTTATGAACTCAGTCTCTATTCCCCATTCTTGAAAACCTGTTTAATTAAAGTTTTAACTACTGCATAAGTTTTAGAAACAGTAGAATGACTTTTATTACTATAAACCTAAATCCTTCTTTTAAATATGATCATACCTACATATACTATATCAGAAATATGATAAGATGCTCCATAATACTGCTGAATATACACACAATACTGCTACTTTTATGTACCATCTATTTCCACTGTGTTGCATGTAGGCAATTTTGGTGGTTTTGCACAGAATATTGCACAGGCAGTCGGATCATGATGAATTTAGTCAATCAGCAAGTCACTTCCCTGAAATCCATTAGAGGTCACCTTTTTTTTTTTTTTTTGGTACATACCTATTTCTAATCTGTTCATTGATTTCCTCATCCATTATTCTATTCTATCTCTTTTAGAGATCCATCACTTTTTAGACTCCCACCTCTACTAGTAGGTGGCTATTCTTTGGTTTTCAATTATAGCAAATCCTATCACAAGCTTTTTCAGCATTTATCATTTCCTTCCATTCATGCTGTAATAAATTATTAAATACTAATTTAATTTTGCTATTTGTACAAAATAGAAACCTAGTCATTAGAAATGCTATCTGGCATATACCTAAAATTCTAGAAATGCATGACATACTGTTTATCATAACCTTTCATTCGGCTTCATATTAAAAACTTTGTGGCATAATGGTCAGTGAGCTGAAATTATTTGTGCGGTCACTGCCAACAGACTACAGTAAAGCAGGAAATATTTTTGGCCTACCTATGCACAGATGCTGGAGATCCCACCTAATGACTTGTTACCCATTATACCCAAAATACACTACAGTTTCTTCACACAATTTAGTCCAGAGAAGCAGAATGTCAACAACAGTCAGTTCCACAATAATGAAAAAAGATAATAGTAATTTTCCCTCCAATTCTCATTTGAATCTCATAACCACTGGGGTGATCAATTTCAAAACCTTATTAGTTCTGCTGTTGTGAACTATTCAGAACCTCATTTCGAGATCGGTGGACCTCATTTCAAGGTTTGCAGTACAAAACTATAGAGGCAATCTTTTTAAATGGACAATTTACAATTAATATTCCTGTCAACATATATTTGTAATTTTTACATAACAACAAACACAATAATGTGAAAATTTTCATTTAAAACATGGCCAATTATTGTATATAGCTGACATACTGTGCTATAAAATACACACTGGCACTAAAAAACTGTCAGGCTATAAATCTAATGAAGAAAGGAAGCAAAAAAATGGGAAACTTCAGGTTATTTTTGTGAGTTAAAAAAAAGAGAGGGCAATAAAGCATCATCAGTTTGTTCTGTGTAGAATTCTGTATTCATTACTCCACTCAATGCGAAAATATGAAATGCATAAAATCAATTTTGAAGAGGTGACCTTTTTTTGTATTCTTTACATAAATTCTTATCCAAAGAAGTGTGGGGTTTTTATATATCCCCCAAAAATGTTTTAGCCAGATTTTCATTTCAACTAAATTGCCCTGTTTGTCTTAACTTTAACAGAGCTAAGAGACTTCATACAAGCTGAGGCTCTGATCCTATGAGAGTATGTTCAGATGAACACAAATGGCAGTGTCAGTGCATTTTAAGAAGTTACTGTGCTTCTGCTGGAGTTGGTAAGCAGACATGTGGTCCCTGTCAGCTCATTGCAATGACAAGTACATGGTGTTCACTTAAGCTGTCATCAGCAGTTCCAAAAGGGAGCCCAGGTGAAAGCATTGGAAAGATGAGCATTTAGGAAGAACACTGGAGGCAAGCTATGTTTTTGGGGGGGTTTTATGTACAGCATTAAAAGTGATGCAGCTGCTGTTGTTTCCCTACCCGTGTACGGAGATGGAAATTAATCTTATCATTAGACTGGAGTCTAATGCATGCACATGATCAGCTTAAATGAATCACATGAGGGAGCAGTTTCTTCAGCCGTGAGGGATGGAAGACGGAAGGGAAGAGAGAGTTTGTGGGTGTGTGTGTGTAGAAGTGGAAGGGGACCAAAGAAAAGCAAGACCTTTTAAAAACCACCACCTCAGTCATTTGCAGTTACCTGACCATTGCTTGACTTGCAACGAAAAGAAAGTCTGCTTAAATTTTTCTTCAAAGGAGACAAGACAAAAGAATTCAGACAAAAGCTAAACAAACTAAAACCTTCTGCCTCAAAAAAGTCATAATTTTGGATTCTGAAGCTATAATAATGATGCAGATAATGAAGCAACCCCCCACTGAGACTATTTTGCAAGATAGTTTTCTACTCATTGGTAGGTGGATACAACTCTTTCACTGTATAATTGGCTGAGTTAATATAATATAAATATATTCAAGTATGATAGAAAGAGGAATTTTGCATCACTGTTGTAAAATGAAATAACCAGTAAGATTTATTTACATTATTCAGAGTAGACTCTTCTGTTTCAGCATGTTTTCCTTCAATTGCAAACATAAAAATATCCCTGATCCTAATACAGCTAAAGCTAATAAAAACTGTAGTTTCAGTGCATGAATTTCCAGGTTTTGCACCTTGTTTGCCTTCCAGTACACCTAGAAAAATCTGTGCTGACAAATACATGAACTTATTGTTCATTTTCTGAGCTGAGGAGCCCAGGGAGCTCAGTTAATATCTGTTCCACAAGTTTCTTATATAAGCATAAGCCTACAACAACATCTTTCATCCTGACTTCCCCATCTATAAAAGGAGTTTAATACTATTTCCTTACTCCTACGCCCATCTTTGTTCTTGTCACCGTGAGCTTTTAATGCAATATAAGTAAATGAGCACCAGAGTTGAAATGGAGCTCAGCTCCAGGAACTTCTTCAGCAGACAACTAAATGCTGAGAAGATGAAGTTCTAAATTGTTCAGGACAACGAGCATTTTTACTAAACACACCCTTTATTCTGGTGCTTAAGTATGGATTTCAGTGCCAAATTTCAGACCACCAATAACATTTGTTTCTATAGGTGAGAAAGCAAAAAGAAAATATTTTTTTAAAATTAGAATACATGAAGGCATTTTATTAACCAATGTTTTTTAAAATGTTAATATATTTTATTTGCTTGCTGCTCACTTTTTTAAAAATCTTCATAAAGACAACCCATTGAGTTGATTATACTTGAATGTATGTCTTTTCTAACCATCTGATGTCTTGGCAGAAAATCAAATTTAGTGAAACAGAAATCAAATGTGCTTCTTTAAAGAAAAATGTCTGCAAAAGACATGCTCTCTTGAATGAGAGAAATACATTGCATTTGTTTAAACTTCTACCAAAGTAACATGTTTGAAAATTATTATTTGATATCACAGGATGGTTCAAGTTGCAGGGGTCCTCAGGAGGTGTCTTGTGCAAACTCCAGTGTTAGCAAACTCTAGTTAGTAAACTTTAGTGTTAGCTACCAGATCACTTACTGAGAGCTTTATCCAGCTGGGTCTTGCACACATCCAAGGATGGAGACCACAGCTTCTCTGGCAACAGCCCCATTGCCTGACCATCCTCATAGACAAAATTTTCTTTTACCTGGTCTGAATCTCTGTGCCCATTGCACCACGAGGCCAAACTCCATCTTCATTCTAACCTCCCCATAGGTACAGGGAGGCTTTCTGCTAGGTGATTTATGCTTATCACAGCCCTGTTCATAATGTTTGTGTTTAAAACTTATCAAAAGGCTTCAACATCCTAGAAAATAATTTTGTAGAAAATAAAGGCCTGCCTAACAGTATTATCCATTCTTACATTGGTCTCTACTCAGTGTCCAGCACATGGAAACCAGTCAGGAGAAGTAAACTGATGACCAGAGCTCTGCTGGATATTTGCACTGCAGAGAACTTCACTGTTGACCTACAGTGGGATAAACCAGCAAAAGTTTTACGTTCCAGGTAAGTTTTATGTTCTGTAAAAGTTTTACGTTCTGTCCTTCAACAATGCTTTTCCCCACTCCTCTCCCAGATTTCTGTTTTCTTTCCTTGTAATTTTCAATAAAGTGCTTGCAGGCCTCTTTTCTCTTAATTCTATAATATATGTTAGCACAAGATATAATGGTACTTTACACAGCTACAGCTAATGCTAGCAATAAGTGTCTGCAGAATATACTAGATTATACTTCACAATAACCAGGGGCTGCATAACTACAGAGATTTATTGAAAGCCATGAGAGATGTTACTCCAAGGTGCCTATAGAGCATTTAAAAAACTTCCCCACTGTTTATTACTCTGGCAGATTAAAACAGTCTTTGAACACTATTGAGACTCGTTATGCACAGTGTTCACAGATATGCCATCTTGAAAGAGATGCTGCTTTTTGCATTTTTAAAGTGTTGCTTCTCTAATTAAATTAAAAAACAAAATTAAAAAAAAAAAAACTTTTTGCCTCCTGTAGATGCAGCTGTCATTTGTGTCTTGGCTCAGATGCACACTAATAGAGAGTAGCCTAGTACATATTGCAAACTGCAATTGCATACTCAATTTTTAGTACTTTTGGGCTTAGTTTGAACAGTAACTCTGTGAAAACTAGGGTTATTGATGGTCTTTCTGTTATTGTCTCTTAGTGTTGCCCAAATCAAACCACCTTACTTCAGAGGTAATAGGATATGTTACTTCTTTTTTCTATAAGCTAACACGGCAAATTCAGTACAATCTCAGAGAATCCTATTATTATCTTTTTTCCTTTAATATTAAGATTTCCAGAAGTCACACAGAAGTCTACACTGCAACTCCATTGCTTTCAGTGAATTTTGACAAAGGAAATCAACTGAAATATCAGAAAAATTATACTGGGAATACACAATCTGTTAACAATCACACTGTTGCTATCTGTACTGTTAAGAAGAAAATATGTCTATAAAGTGTTATGGATATTAAAGGAATGAAGATGTAAAGAAGTAAATATGGCTATAATATTAACACACATTCTAATGGGGGGTGAGGGGAAAGGTAAGGAATTATGGGGTTTTTATATATGGGGTTTTTTACACTCCATATAATTGCCTTTCTGGGGAGAAAAGAATTGTGCATTTTTTCCTGAAATTCAACTTTCTATTCCTATTCTTTCCATCTCTTCATGCCCTTTCCTCAAATATTAGGCAACCAATCTAATGCAAATAAAAAAAAAATTCTCTGTATTTTATGAGCATGAAGAATGACAAATTTCAGAAATCCAGATTTTCAGACCTTCATTACTGGGCCTAAAAATCCACAGAACCTTAGAAATTCATTATGGACACAGAAAATCTTCATCCTGCATTTGTCAAATTGTTTATGTACATTAAAGATGCTACACCAATACACATTCCCATCATTTGCATTTACAGAAATGGAGTCCAGTCAGGCAATAACTCCGCATATGGAAATGGAATCAAAATCAATACAAACGCCATTTAGGAGACTTGCAAGGATACAATCAATGCTAAAGACTCATGACAGAGCAGTATAGCTGGAACCTAAAAAAATCCCATCAGTACCTAACAGTAAGTAGTGCAAAATAAATGACATAATACCTATGACTATTCTGTGCACATGGACACAAAATAAGAATATTTTGGAAGTCAAAATGTTTTTCATGGAGGGTATTTTGACTGCAGCTGTATCCTTTACATACATAAAGTGAAGAGACAGAACAATACGAAAAATACAATTAATTAGTTAAATTGAAAATGTTCCACAATTTTTAATCTTTACAGATAGTGATGTGTATCTGTAGAGTACAATCTGTTCTCATTTCTGCTAATTCCACTATCACTCCTGTCAATGTGGATCTGACAACTCATAGATTTTTATTTTATTATTTTTTTATTTTGTTCATAACCCAAAGATAGAGACAGTGGACTTTGCTGAAGAAGAGAATGGGACACAACTATAAACGCACCCTGTGTATCATCATCAACTGTGATTTCTTCCCTTTTAATGTGTTCTACTGGCAATCCATTTTCATATTCCTATTCTATATTTCCTATTCTAACTTTGAGCCATTGCGAGCAGTACCTTACCACATCACCCATACCTCAGAATAGTTACTAGACATCCATGTGCAGTGGGAAAAGAGAACAAAAACACTCATACTATAGCACTAGTTAACAAAAAATTGTTTCTGTGTGATTAAATTGCAAAGGTCTGCATGCAATTCCTGACAGGTAATTACCTTGAAGATGTTATGTATAGGAACATTCTTGTGTTACAACACTGGTAAAGTCTGTGTGTTTTTTTGAAAGCTGTTCTGCTTCCTAGAAGCAGGCACTAATTTCTTGGTATAATCTAACACAAGTTGCTATTAAGTAGTAAAGTCTCTGCAGGAAGACAGATGTTTTATTGGACAACTATTCTTGGACCTTGATGAAAAAAATCGGCAGCTACAACAGTCATGAAATTGAGTTTGTTCAGTGTTTAAAAAAAAAACAAAACACAAAACTCACAAAAGCCTCGTTCATCATCTTTTTCATACTGAAGGAATACTGAATGCCGCTGACTCTCTGAGTTTGAAGCTAAAAGGATTCTCCAAAGAGTGGGCAGAATGACCAGACTTTGCTTATATTTTAAGAAAGCATGGAATCTTTGACTGGAAGAAATATAACAGCCTGCATGAACTGACAACTGAAGTTATACTGTGATTGCTGTATTTAATAGATATTAGTGGACTTTTTTCCTATTAGTTCTCTATCTTTTTGAAACCCCTTTATATCTCTTCCCTTCCTAACTTTCTGTGGCAACAGTTTCTCCACCTTAATGATAAATCTTTTAGTAAAAGTTGAAAAGTTACTGTTGAAAGTTGATTTGGACCTAGAGCCCAATAATAGAATGAACTCTGTCGGCATTGCCATGCTTTGAGAAACAAGGAGTATTTCCTTATACACATCTTCAGAGCAATTTTGCGAGGTGCAACATTTAAACACAATGGCATTTTGCTGAACCATTCAATTCAGAACACTAACTCCTAACTAGTCTAACAATATCCCTGGACCAAAGTTTTTAAAAGGTTACTCTTCCTAGAGGCTCACAAATCATTCTTAACCCAGGCACAGTATTTAGAAACAAACAATTAGATGAAAGAAACATAACTGGCACATCAAGCTCCTGCAAACCTGTGAAACTGTGACAGACAGGAGGAAAATAAATTAGTTCAGCAAGGTACTGAACAGACAATTTCAAATGTTACTAGCTTAATCCCAATTTTGATTTCCTTTGCATAAACTTTCATTTATTTGTGTTACTGAGAGCATACCATCTGTCATATAGAACTATAGATTTTTGAATTTCCAGCAAAGCACATAAGATAAATGAGTTTTAATAAATTTAATTTCAGTTTATTACAAGTGTTTTATAATGCCAACATTAATGTTTAACAAATTAGATTAAACTGACTTTTAAAATAAGGCCTCCTTTGAAGGAGTTATCATTTAAACAGTCTTCAGGAACCATTGTAATGACTTCCTACTTAAAATTATTTCTCCTGTGAAGCCACAAAAGACAAAACAAATCCTGATCTATGGGAGCTACACTTTGCAATATTGTCTATAGTTGACCTATAGACTCATTGTCAAGAGCTAAATGGTCATTTTCTAACTGTTCTTTAAATTCTTCCAAAGAGGAAGTTCTAATAGCTCATCCAAATTAAATTATCTGTTACAGGTTTGTGACATGTACTATGGTTGGGGATTTACAAGACACTACCAAACTCACTTCACCTGCACTAGCAACTAGGCTGGAAACAAGAATAGAAAATTGAAATGCCAGAATTTTTATTTCAGTGGGTTTCAGTGGGCATTTTTCAATGCTTCAAAGTATATTTCAAAAGGTGAAGTACTATGTAGTCCATAATGTCTGACTACCTTAAAAATAAGAAATGAAAGGCCAAAATGGGCCTATTATAGATCTTTCACTGGCACACCTTTATAAAAACTATAAGTCAGTCATTATTGTTTTTAAAATGTCACAATTTTTATCTTATTAAATGCTTTTAGAAATGAAGATTTGAAAAATAGGATTTTTCTGCCATGGAGTCATAACACATGAACTCAAGTCAAAATATAAGGAACCTTTCCTATGGCATTAATGACTCTGCCTATTTATCTTTCATTACTTTCAATAATAAACAAACACTAAAATTCTAACCTTAATTGATAACATGGAAAAACACCTTCTTGTGATATATTATCCCTAGACATGCTCAAACTACATCAAAGATAGTACATTCAGTTATGAAAACACAACTATGGAATCACAGACCATATTGCCTACACTGTCCTTATCTCAACGCATTCCCAGACTGTTTATCGTGATTTAACCACATCTGGCAACTCAATGCTATGTAATCACTTGCTTAGCCCAGCCCACTCCCACCTCCAGTGAGGGGGAAAATTCGAAAGAAAAGATAAACCTCATGGGTTGAGAAAGAACAGCGCAATAATGGAAACAAAATAAAATATAATACTAGTAACAACAACAATTAATAAAATTACCATTATTATTATCATCATCACAATTAAAAGGAAAGAGAGAGAGGAATAAAACGCAAGACATGCAGTTACAGCAAAAAGCTCTGGGACAACTTGCACGTGTTCAAATTAAAGAATACACACCTTAATTACTGAGATTAGTATTTCTGTCAGTAAATTCATCTAACATGTTTTATCACAGACAAATGAGGATCATTGTACAGTCTTCTGCGTCCAGGAGTTATCAGTATTCTGCACGCACTCTCACAGCCATTATGCACCATACCTTTGTCCATTTGGCCAAGAACACCCACAAAAGTTAATGAAAAATCATAGCCTTAAGGAGTTTGGATGCACAGCATAGTTAATTTCCTAGAGCAGCAATTTATTGAGTTGTCATTAAATGTCCTTTTAATATCAAAATCTATATTCAGTTTCAAAAATGAAGGTAAATATGTTAATAATATAGAACTGTGTAAAGTAACACTTGAAGTTGCCTTATATTGATAGCTCTTTCTGGGTGTGCTATAGCAAAGAATGAGGAATACTGAATCAAGAATACCATTCTTATCACTTACATGAATTATAGCTCTAATATAAATTGCACCAAGGAATAAGTACCTTCTTAAGGACACAGGTCAATAAAAGACATCACACAGTAGCACACACATTACTCCTATGTTTTAGTTCTTTAAAGTGACAGTTAGCTTTAGCTGTAGATGTCTACAGTTTTGGGGCATTTTCTTAAGTTCCTCCTATGTAAGACATTTTGCTTCAACAGAGAGATAACTATTTTGTTTTCTCAAACTGCGATGATTCTGAATTTTTCAAGAAATCAAAAATTACATTGGCTGCAAGAGAAAAAAACAAAAAAACAAACAAACAGAGACATATTCCACAGCGCCTATGTTATTAACTAGGGCTCACTGGGACCACACTCAAATCCTTGATTTGAATTGCAGCTGTCAAGTACTTCTTAAGTATTCACTGCACCAGAGCAAGTACCATTTTCTAAATGAATTGAGTCACAGTCTGCCATATTCTCTGAGATCTCCCAGAGTCATTCACATCTTAGTATGGGAAACTAGGGATTTATCCTCCCAGCTCTATGACAATTCTATTTTGTGCTTGGGAAAAAGAAACTTTTTCAAGCAAGCATTTTCTCTGAAATAATACTGTTCTCACAAAAACTTTTTATTTACATCTACTGGTAATTTATTTCCACCCAGCCCCTGTACAAAGGTCTATCTGTCAGAGTAAACCAAGTCTTGAAGTACTCTAGAGTCTACTCTTGCTACAACGATGGTATTTTTTTTCTGATAGAGTAAGTTACACAAAATCAGTTCCACATATTCCCTACAGATTCCTATACACTGTGCAAAGACAGTCATTTAAGAGGGTTCTTTGTCTTAAAAACAATAATAATAATAAAAAAAATATAAAATGTAAATCCAACCAAACGACAAAAACCTGGAACAAACAAATAAAGAAAGAAAAGCCTAAAACCCACTCTATTTTATTTGTCCATCTCAGCATGAAACAGAAGTTGGAGTTTGCAAATGAAAAATCACAGGCCTATAATCTTTTTTAGAAATGCTGTACAATCATCTGTCTTGATTTGTGACAGGTATTCTCCAAAACCACCATTATTTGTGCCCGTGTACCTTTCATGAGAGAGTGAGTAGTTTTGTGTAGCATTTCTCCTCTCACTAAAAAGGAGACAGGTACAATGCTGACATCCTTGTTAAGAATAGATAGAAAGAAAATGCTAGAAAGTTCTCATTGTCTAGGATACTGATTTAAAATACACTAAAAACTGCAATCTTCTTATAAAGACTCTGAGACTAAGCCTTAAAATACTTACTTGATAATGTCTCCTTCAAGTGCAATCACTCGTTTAATGATCTTCTGTTCAGGATTTCTAGGAGACCTGACAACAGGGGATAAAGATACACAATCAGTAACATTCCCATTGTTTTAAGACAATGAAAAGAAATTCTACAAAGAAATAGACACTATGAAAGTCACTAGGAGATTCCATGTTCTCCGTGATATAGCATCAATCATTATGTTCCATGCTGAAGTGAAGATACTGTAATTATTTTCATTGCAAACCATCATTGAAAAGCAGATGCTGAAAAATTACCTGCTTCCAAACACCACAATAATCAACTTACCTTTCTTCAGAAAAAATACACTCCACCACATTAAAAGCAGAACATCCCACTATCAATGAGGTGGGTACCTTTGTAAATAGATTAATGTATTAAACCCTGAATTCCCCATCATACCATGTTTAAACATTTATGCCATTCACTCACTTTGGGGGAAAAAAAACCTCTCTATATTATATTAATCCCTATCACTATTTTAAGAGTACCTTACCTAGGAAATTGTGGAAATTTAAAAAAAAAAAAAATAGTTGTAAAACTTTCTGAAAGTTTCAGCTTTGTCCAAAGCTTCTTAATACATTAGCATATTTTCACTTACTTTCCCATAAGCATCTTTTATTGAGTTGATTCTGATATATATTACATAATATTATGAGAAAGCAGAGCTGAACTTGAATGTCCAGCCTGAATGCTCCAACTTCCTGGATGTATATGGATAGAAAGGACTATTAAAAGTGTTACTTTACTGTAGTTTTGGTAGGTTTATGTAGATATATGTGATGTGCACCACAAATTTTCTTTCTTTTCTATATAATTTATCTTTTTTCATTCTTCAATTTTAATTGTTCAATTATGCAAACTTGTGGTGGTTTAGTTTTCTTGGTTTTGGTCTAGGTCTTCCCTCGTAACAGGTTTATAACTAAGGAAGTATTCCATACCATTCCTTCACATAATCAGGTGAATATAAGAGAAGGAGTGGAGGTTCCTTGCTCTCTTCCTTTCGGGTGCTTAGAAGACAGCAGGTCTCGTTGTGTTGATCTCTCTCTTATCTATATGAGCTGAGGCCTATCTGAGAGCTGTTGTCCAAAAGCCACATGGAGGTGGAGATTTTCTGCTGTTTCCTTGAGGGAAGTTTGGTGAGAGTTTATTGCGTTAGTTACTTTATTGAGCTATTCCCTGAGTTTTCGAGTTTGTCTATCTGTTTTATTTTTACCCATTTTTGTCCTTTTTTCCCTTTCCCTTTCCCCCTTTTCCCTTTGGTGTCGTTTGGGATTCTTGTTCTGTATATTCATAGTGTTTAATTGTATATAACTGTAATATATGTGAATATATATATATATTTTACCACAATTTTCTTTTGGTACATTTTTTTCTCTCTCTCAGCAGGGGGGAATCTGTGTGGCCAATGGCTGGGTTTGGCAGGGAGCCAACCAAAACTTCCACAAAACTTTCTTTCATGTTATTTAAAAAATTCTTTTTATTTCTCCTTGTGCATAGAAAAGTCAGTGAGGGAACAAACTGTTTTGATTTTCTGCTGATGCTTGGGTTCTGCCTATTAGACTCCAAGTACAGTCTGCTAGACATGCAGTTGACAGAGATTTATATTACAGTTTTCATGGTGGAAACCATTGACCATTCCATCCTCACAACCGACCAGTGTCTTTGAGCTCATCTCTGGTCAACTGGTAGCACACTAAGATTACATTCCCTTAGAAAGCAAAGTTGAGATGAGTCTGGATGAAAAGCTTACCCATGCTGTGGCATGACTAAAGGCATTTGAGGTTCACTTCCAATTCCAAACGTTAAAAAGAGAAATGGTTTCAGACTTTGTTTGTTTTTTGTTTTTTATAATATCAAGCCAAAAATGTACTCCAAACATTTTAAATTCAGTTTGAGTTTCTTGGGTTTTCTTGTGTGTGTGCGCATACCAATATCTTTGAAATAAATTTATCTTTCAATGTAATGAAATAAAACCCAAGAAGCCTAATTTTGACTTTCAAAGTTTCTCTTTACAGTTTATAAAGCCTGTAAACCTTATTTTCACAAAGCAGTGGAGAGCAAAGAACATGAATAAAGACCATACTTTGATTCCCTAGTCATCACTGGAATTTTCAAATCCTTACATAATTCCAAGTAATATTTTACTTAGCATTAATATTACTTGAACAGTTGTGTATTGCCATTCAGTCTTGCCTTTCATGTTCTTTCCCAGGCTGAGAATACATATTTTCATAATATTTTACATGTTGGTCTTGGGAGGAATTAGTCAAGTTTTAGATGCTCATACAATTTAAATGTATGGAGTATCAACACCACTTTCTGATGTTGCTCCCTAGCTGGATTCAATGAGCACTTATTTGAGCATTGATCACATCTTATTCTCAACCAAAGTACAGTCTAAAAAAAGACAACACACCTTTATTATAAGCTGTTAAAAATTATTTTTTTAAAAAAAGTTACTTTAGTGTTAATTGATTTAATTTTTAATTCATTTAAGCTCAGGTTGTAATATTTTCATGTAAAATTTAAGAAATGGAAATGATATATTTAATGTATGTGATGAACTGTACATTTCTTAAAGGTTGAATGAAAACAAACCTTATGTTTGCTCTTTCAGAATTTGGTTCTGATTTAACACATTACTTTCAAAGGTTCCTTGAAACTTCCCACATAAGCATTTCCACTTGATTTGTGTGTAGATATATATATATTTAGTAATGCAATTATCGATGTTTCCCTTAACTTTACTTTCTTGTGCAAAAAAATTCTAATGACCTTGGGTAAACATCACTCTAAATTTGAGGTATGTGTAGTTACTCTAAGGATCGCTGCAGGATTGCCAAGAGGTGAGAAGAATGTTTTATTCAAGTGCCAGTGTGTGAACAGGAGGTAAGAGATACTGGTTCTGAAGCAATGGATATTGATGCCCTCCTGAACAGTGTATAGCATAACACTGGAAATTCATTGAACAAATTAAACAAGGAGGGGGGGGGGGGGAGGGA
>JAWWMO010000043.1:26534000-26565229 GCA_035047845.1 Dendrocincla fuliginosa | reverse complement strand
GGGGGGGGAAGGGGGGAGGGAAGGGGGGAAAGGCCCAAAAATTGTAACCAGTAATATCTGGATGAGGTAACAAGCAATAACCTTTGAAGACAGGAGTCATTCAAAACAGAAGGACACAGAAAATATTACACTGCATTTTTTCATTGTTCTTATATAAAAGGTCATATTCAGTCATGTTCCTTTCAAGTGATATTGTGTGGGAGGATACGAGAACCTTACACACAACAAATATATCTTGTCTCCAAAGGATGGCATTGAGAAGATATGTACATCATTAATATGATTCTATACAAATTACAGCGACCATCCATACATTTACCAGTCAGATCCATATCTGATGCTTCACAGGGCAGTCACCATTGACCGTTTTCTAAATTAGCTCCTCACACATGAGCTTAGATTTTTCTCAGTAAAAACAGTTTCTCATGTGCATATAAACATTTTTGAGCAGGCATGAATTAGGGACAGCAGTACAAGTACAAACAGCTGTCATTACTATGAAAAACCTAAAGCACATTGCAAATATTGATGCACAAGTAGCCGTTAGCAGCACATCAGGAATGCACTAGGAAAAACACCTCTAGAAAGTAAAGGCGCTTCTTAAATGTAGATTGAGTTCTACTTCCCTTATATCACTTTTCCTTTTCCCATGAAGAAAAATGAAAAACAAGTCTAGCAGTTTGCCCCTTAAGCCATCAAGTCTGATGATAACTCAGCGTTACCAATTTCTCTTTAAAAAACTCTGAACAAGCACCTCAGGAGAGTGCCCACTGTATAATATAAAAAGAAAGCAAAGGCATGTGTAGCATCAAAGACTGATAAATATTTTTGATTTTACCTGTAAAAACAATCTTTTAAACTTCAACTACAGATCACCTGATGGCTAGCTGCAAATAACAGAACACAGAGCCACATCTTCTTCATCTGAAATACCTTCTGACAATGGAACAATTCACTCTGCCCTAGCAACAATTTCTAATTTGTTCCAGCCTTTCAGTTTATGCACAGTGCAATGCAGAAATTTCAGCCTCGTGCACAAAACCAGGAATTTTGACATCAAAATCCAGATTCACTGTTTTAAGATAAACAATTTACCAAGGGAAAAAAATAGACATTTGGTATGTATTTGTTTGTAGTTTCCCAAATGCAGTTTTAGCAACTTGCCATAAGCAACCTGCCACAAAAACCTGCATGTTTGTCTTATTCTGTATTGACTCTCAGCTGTATAATCCTTATCCACACCCAGCTTTAATTTAAAATTAATCAACAATTCCAAAAGAAAAATAAATGTCTATATCTTAAGGACATCATTAACTTGGAATCGACGCCTCTCACATTTGGTCACTTGTTTGAAAAGAACTGAGAGAGAAAGGTTAAGTAGAGGTGAAGGTAGATCATCCCAATGACTAGGGCAGATTCAAATTCCTTATTCACTCTCAGGGAGTACTTGAAGATACAATGTTATCATTAAGGTATAGCCAAAACCAGTCTGAAATAAACTAATCATTTCATAAGCAGAGGTATTTTCACTAGGAGGGATAGAAAAACAACTAAATCTCTGTTAAAAATGACACTTTACTCTATTTAAGGAAAGCACTGACAACCTTTCTTACTTATTACCTCAATAACAACATGTTGTCTTCAACAACAATGAATCATTTATTTATGTTTTTCCCTTTCCACCACTTGGATGATCTATTTACTCTAGTAGATAAAACTTAGGACAATTTTCAATAATTTCTCCATAAGCTAACATTTGATCAAATATTAAATTTTCATAAAGGTTCTAGTTTCTGTATGTGTCATTTGACTCTGCTTCCATTTTTTGTTTTCTAAGTACATTCTTCTGAGATTGTCCACAGCAACTCATGGTTAACTTCACTTTCTACAGGCTTTTCTAGAGAGAATGCTTTCAGAAGTGAAGTACAGTCCAACTGATTAGCTTAGTTGATTAGAGCATGGTATTAATGATGCCAAGGTCACAGGTTCAGTCCCTACACAGGCCATTCACTCAACAGGTGGACTGGATAATCCTTGTGGGTTCCTTCCAAGACAGAAGGAACTGTGATTTAGTTTTTTTTCCTTGAATAACACAGATTTTCTGTGTACGTACATTAGAAAGAGATCTGATACTGTGAATTCATGATGAAAAGGCAGCTAATACATTTCAAATAGCTTCAATTAGATACTTTGATGATCTACATACATTTAATGTTACCCATCCATTATCCTAGACAACCTGCATGGTTTTGTGCTCACTTTTGAAAATTACTGGAATGCTGATTCTAGCTGAGCATTTTCTAGAATAGGTCAAATAACAGGCATTTATTAAAAAGATGCAGAGAGAAGTCACTGAAATTTTCACTGTTCATATTTATCTATGTATATGCATAAATATCTTCCTAACAAATATTTCTGTTAGAAAATTACTTCACTTTTTATGAGATACAAGCAAGATGCTTAGGCTGCAGCTGGAAGTTTGTGTTCAGGTTATTCTCAGTTTAGTCCAGATAGAGATTTATGGGATTTGATCGTAATTTACACAGAGACAACTAAAGAAATGAACACTGTTGTTGCAATGTAAACAGACTGGAAGACCACCTTCTTCAAAAACAACATTTCTGCTTCTATTTATGTAATGATGGATAGTGAGAAGGATTTAACTCCACAAAACAGGATAAGGGGGAGCTTTTGAGATGTTAGGCTCACATTGTGATCCAAAGCCATTCATTCAGTGACCTCTTCATTTCCCCAAACTAATTCCTCTATCATCAAATATTCCAGCCTAGTTACAGTTTACACTTCTGGAAATTTCCAGGATTTCTACAGAATGAAAAATTTGTTGGCTTTGAATCATAGACTCATAGAATATCCTGAGCTGGAAGGGACCCATCAGGATTATTGAGCCCAACCCCTGGCCCTGCACAGGACACCCCAAGAATCACATCGTGTGCCCAAAAGTGTTGTACAAATGCCTCTTGAACTCTGCCAGGTCAAATCCCTGGGAAGCCAGTTCCAGTGCCCAGTCATCCACTAGGTTAAAAACATTTTCTGATATCTAAACTAAATCTTCCCTGACTCAACTTCATGCTGTTTCCAGAAGTCCTGTCACAAGTCATGAGAGTGGAGAGATCAGTACTTGCCCCTTTGTTTCCCCCCACGAGGATGTTGGCCCCAGTGAGGTCTCCCCTCAGTATCCTCTTCTCCAGGCTGAACAAACCAAGTGACCTCAGCCACTCATATGGCTTTCCCATCAGACCCTTCACCACCTTCACTGCCCTCCTTTGGATGCTCTCCAATAGCTTAATGTCTTTCTTATATTGTGTTGTCCAAAACTGCACAACACTCAAGGTGAGGCTGCAGAGCAAGAGTGAGACAATCCCCTCCCTCGCCCGGCTGGCAATGCTTTGCCTGATGCCCCCCAGGGCACAGTTGGCCCTTCTGGCTGCCAGGGCACTGTTGACTCATATTCAAGGCCTTCCAGGTCCCTTTCCACAGCACTGCTCTCCAGCCTCTCATTCCCTATCTATATACACAACCAGAGATGTCCCATCCCAGGTGTGGAACCTGGCACTTTCCCTTGTTAAACTTCATAGAGTTGGTGATTGCCCATCTCTCTAATTTGTTGAAGTCTCTTTGCCCTCGAGGGAGTCAAAGCTCCTCCCAGTTTACTATTGTTCATAAACTTACTTAGTATCCCTTCAAGTTCTGCATCCAACTTGATAACAAAGACATTGAAGGGAACTGGGCCAAGGATGCCCTGCAGTGACCAGTCGGCAGCCTGATGTTACCCCATTCACTATAACTCTATCTCCTTCTTAAGATATTTGGGGACCCAGAAAATAGCTACAGTAATTAAAATATAGATGGAGCCCAGAGTAAATGGCACGAATATACCTACAGAACTGAAAAACTCAAAGTACAGTTTTGGAGGCTTTACTTGAAAAGCATGCTTGGAGGAAGAGGCAAGAGAGACAATAGAACTATCTCTCCCTTATTTTCTGTTACTCATCCTTGCTTCCTGTTGTCAGAACAGTAGATTATGCTCAAACTCTGCACAATAGAAACTGTGTAGCAACATCCATTCTTTCATTCCTCCCAGTACCATAGTTATAATAAACCAGATCCAACATAGTTGACTCTAAATGTATAAGAATGGAAATTTACTTAATATGTTTGTACATATTTTCTAAAGTGAAACATACTTAATCTGCTTGTCTAACATTTTTCCCAGTCCATAACTTTATCTAAATTTCATACTTCTTTATGCAGATAATGAATCTCATAATAATCATAACATCTATCTAAGCATCACAGATTCTGAGACAATTCATATATTGTGGAAAATAATATGCAATATAACAGTGGAGGGGAAAAAAATGTTCATACTTATTTTATTCTCTTTTTTTTTTGCTGTCATTCTTGTTGTCCACTTCTTTTATACAGATTTGCTGCATTAAATATATCCAGTAACATGTGAACAAGTTTAGTATTTATGTTCAGTTTGGACCACCAGTACAGGAAAGGTATTCACAACTGGAAAAACTAATAGTAACCAAACTAATAGTGACAGAAGAGTATTGTAAAAGCAGCGGCTAAGGAAATTTTGTTTGTGCAAACCAGAGACAGCACAAAGGGTTTAAATGGTATTGTAAACTATCTAATTGCTGATTAGGAATTCAGAATTCTTGAAAAACTACATAGCAGGAGGAAATTAGCAAAAAGCATGAGTTGAAGTAATGGAAATTCTAGATGGATACCAGAAAAATTTTCACACTCCATGTGATTAACAAGTGGTGCAGGTTGCCTTAAGAGGCTAGGAATTGCAGACGTACTCAGAGCTCAACTGCACACAGCTCTGGACAGCCCGACCCACCTTGTGAGTTTAACCTGCCTTGAGTGGTTGGTAGAACTACATAAACACCAGAGATGCCTTACCACATAAATTCTCTTTCACTTCTACAGCCTCTAGTCTTATTCAAATCTATGACGAATCAGGATATTAATACTGTCAAATAAAAAATATTTTGTCTGGGATGAAAACTCTGATGCTAGAGGAGACCATACTGATCATCTTAATTAACTGCTGTAGCCTGCAGATTTCTTTCTTTTCTGTGTTTTTTCTGTGTTTCAATTTTATGCCTTCTCCTTCATGGCAGAGAAACCCTCAAAATTATATTTCTTCTTCATGAAGAAAGATTCAGGTACAACAGTCCTTAAATTTCTCTTGGATTCATCAGCTAGAATGCCTTAAACTTCTTCGCACACAGTTTTCCCATTCTGGGACCATTTTTTTACCTTATTTCCAATTCCTTCAACATTTCCATTTTCTTCTTGGCACACATAGGAACCTAGTATTAATCAGCTTGGATTCTTATTACACTTAATAATACAATGGAGTAACCTGGCTTTATTTGTTGGCTTAATACAAAATTTCTTTCCAATTTCATAATATTCCACTTACTTTTGTATAGTCAGGCAAAAAGCTCATCCATTTCATTCTAGGAGCTGGTGTTGAAAGGATACAAAGTGACAATTAAACCTTCTCTGAGTAAACTGCTTGCTAAAACAACTAAACCATGAAGTTTTGATTACTACTTTCACTTCACATTCTCTAAAGTATGTTTGTGAACACTAACCATGTGATTCTGTAATAACATGGTATCTTGTCTATCTCCACATTGCTTGCACACTTAGCCAATGATTATGAAGAAAATTGACAAATCCAGTAGCTAGCTTTGCATGATACAGCAATCTGCTGGAAATATTACCATTTACAGATGTGTCTCAAATCATATGTACATCTTCAGAGTGGAACAGAGCCTGTTTATAATCTGTCTATTGTCCCACCTTAATTCTATAAAAGACAAGTTTCTCAATCCAGATATTATGTGGTAGTAAACAGAATTCTTGAAGAAAGCAAATATCTATATTATAGTCTGTATCAAAATTATATGTATCAGGTTGTTTTGTAATTTTACTGATATAGCATACCAGGTTTGCTTGACAAAACCTATTTCTGGATTGATTGACCTTCAGTGTATTTTAGCTTCTACTAATAGAAAGAGAAATAAGTTACATGATGATTTTGCTCAGATAAGACATTTCTAAGGCCCTTCTCTTTGTTTTAAGTACTGGGAATTAATTGCAAGTCTTGAACTCATTTGCATTTTCTCTTTTGTCTTTCATCCTCTTTAAGTGCTAGGAAGGCATTTTCCAAATGATATTTCACACTACAAAAACTGAGTCCATGTTTTCATGTTAGTATTAATGTTTGAACCAGATTTGACCTCAAACTTTGTTATAACTTTAAAGGAAGTGAAATAAATTAGATAAGCAATGTTTTTCAAACAGAAATATTATGCAGAGATCATATGTAATTTTGACAATTTTAACAAATAACAAGAGCATTAAAAACCATTCCTCAATTGCACCTGAATTTATTTTGGACTAAATTTGAGGAAGCAGGCCCCAGTCCTAAAAATTAGTGATTGAGTGAAACATTTTGAATATTCACCATCATTTCATGGTGAGTTCTGAGCAATCTCTAAACAAAACATTCTGAATATAACATCTACATAAAGCCCCAGAAAAGGAGTCATAAATTTTGCTGTACAGCCATGCAATAATTAGAACAAGAGAACAATTCCCTCAAATCTCTGCAATTCTTAGAAGTGTTCAAGAAACAAGTGGATTAGTGACAGTGGTTTAGTTTGGCAAGGTGGTGTTCAGTCAAAGGTTGGACTCAATGATCTTGAAGATCTTTTCCAACCTTAATGACTCTATGATCCTTGTATATTCATGTTTGTTCCTCCTTTTGCTTTCTAACAGTCTTCCATTCCTTACTCTTTCTCTACATCCTTAGTCCTCAGTTTTCAAAAAGTGCGGGAAGAACATCTCTAAAGCAAAAAAGTAGTGTCCATGGCAAATAAACATCCATAATATATCTCCTGGTACCAGACATTATTTTGCAGAGATCTTCTACACTAAAATGGAGTTGGAAGGAAATTAATAAAAATCTGCATACTTTCAAAGCAACTGAATTGTCCCTGGTATATCTACAGTATGCTATATAGTTGTAACCTCATTGTTAGATGAGACATCAGTAGTATCAGATTTTCATAGATGTTGAAAGGTTATTGCAAATAATTTGATCTTTACCAGCAGAATATTATGGATTCTCCCCAGCATAAACTAGATGTATAATTCCTACATGACAAAATTAAGCAAGCCTTTCTATACTTTGGATCTGACAATCCAAACTGTGTATCTGACAAACTTTCAGAATTATATACAAGACAAAGTAAAAAAAAAAAAAAATCAAAATTATGATTTTAAAATTTCAGCCAGTTAGCTAAAGTAAGGCAAGAAAAGAAAGTCTTAAAAATTAAAAGAGGAAAATTGAAAACTCTAAAAATGTTTCATATCAATAAAACTAACTAGTACTGCAAAACAACATGACAAGTCACTCTGGAAAAAACCTCAAAACAGTACAGTAATTTGGAAGTATAGCTAGTACTTTGAAGTAAAATCTCATTTAATTGATTCTCAGCCTTCAAATCCAAGCAGTTTCAGGTTAAATGACTCAACTGCTTATAATGCAGACTGCGTAATCACAATAGTTATGTGCACTTGACCTTCTTCCTGTTAACAGAGAGACTCAATTAATTACTCGCTGTTTTAACTGGCCATTTCACCTTACCTTCACCTTTTTCAAAAGGGTTGAAAAACTCTAACTCAACCTTTGACTTTGGAAGCATACATAGAAATATTTATCTACCGAATAGGAAGTTAGCATGATCTAGGAATGAGAGTATCTGGGCTTCTATGCTTAAGTCAACAACAGTAATATATGCACTGTTTCTATGCTGTAGCATAGAAACCATATTTCATCTTTTCTATAGCTGCCCAAATATTCTACTTTCTAATGGAAATAAAATATGACTTACTTCTGTTTCAACAGACAACAGAGGGAAAGGCACAAAAAAATGCAAAATGTAATCAAATCATTCTCAGGGTGCTGTATGGGATATTAGATAGAAATAACCTATTTAATCAATACATTATCTATTGGTATGATTATTAAAATTATGTTTATTTTTAAAGAATCTTACATGCTGTCTTGATTCTGGGATTAGACCTGCATTCAGTGGCAACTCTTCTAAGCATACAAAGTTAAATAATCTGTTGCTAACCTAAAGATGACAGTTGTATCTACACACAACACATTGTGCAGCAATTTTCAGTGATTGTTCCTTTTTCTCTTGACAGGGTTCCAGAAAACTTTTCTAGTTACACAACACCACCACAACTGTTAAAAAAAGTATTGGATGCATTTTTAGGTGTTAAAAATACCAGAGACTTAGGAAACAAGTACAATCTCAAAAGAAATTTAAACATTAAGAAGCCTGGTTCTCAACTTGTTGCTTCTGGAGACCAAGTTTAGCGGGTCAGATGGGATTAACACAATATTTATTAAAAAACCCTATGACTTTGAAGAAGCCAAAGAATTTGTCTGTCTTCAAAATCACCAAAACTTCATCAGCCCATTGCTTTTTAAAGTTTTATAATGCTGTTTCAAGCACCTACTGAGAAAATCTCTTTCTTAATAATTCTAAGTAGATTGATATTTTCTCAAATTTAACTTCAACTACAGTCAAGACACTAAGCCTTCCAGGTAAGTCTCTTACAGTCAGTGCACAGAAAGTAACAATTAAAGTGGGATGAATCAGCCTTTGGAGGAGTATGTCTCTCCTCAATGACTACAAAAGAAGTCAGACATCAGCTTAGTCTAGCCACCTTAATAATAAATGACTAAAGACAAACTGCTCTCAGAAATATTGTTTCATCTACCTTACAAGTATCTGTACAAGATTTTTTTTCAAATAACACAGGAAAGCAAGCACTAATGGTGAGGTAAAAACTAATAACAACATAATGTATACTTTTTTAATAGTTGTAATACACTTTCTTAGTAAAAAAATTATATAAGAATAGAGTCATGGGAACAGAAATTCACAGGAAAAAAACCCAAACCAACAATTTAAAAGTTCTCTACAAGGGCAAACAAGTTTTGGCTTTGGAAACACTTGGAATCTTTTTTCTTTTTTTTTTTAAGTAAGGCTGCATGTACTATACTTTATTTATGACATAGAAAATGAAAATAAATTCTCTACCAAGTAATAAGAGGTAAAGTCAGAGGCTTAACTAAGAAACAATTTTGCAACTCTATTTATGGTAATTTAAAAAAAAAATAAACTTTCTATAAGATATAATACTAAAGATCTCTATATGCTCAATAAGCACAAAAAGACATACGTTACTTCCAGATTCTGCAACATTAAATACCCTGGAACTTGTATATAGTTTTACATCACAAAATAACATCTCAGAAATACAGACTGCTGCTAAGGATAACTTACTTATATAGTTTAAAACTTAATATTTTTTGTAAAAGCATGCAGGAAAAAAGTGAGAACTGACATTTGCAAAACAAAGCCACAGTTACAAAATGCTATTTGCATTTTTTTTAAGATAGGCCTATAAAAAGGAACAGTAATAAGACAATTGGGCACAGCTAAAACCTTCCACAATAAAAAGAAACCAACCTAAGGCTGGGCTTTGTTTTCTTCACAACTTTTGCTTTTAGCTTAGATTGGATTTGGAGAAAAATGCCCACAATTATCTACAGGTGTCCACCCTGCAGATGATGTCACGCTGAATTAACCATAAATTGGCTGCTGTGACAGAAATCCTTGTAGTAATAGAAATTATGACCTGCTTATGAGGATTTGGCAAAGAGCAGTAATGGGAAATTTAATACAGAGTATTTTCCCCCATGATATTCTATGTCAAAACCTGATCTTTGGTCTCAGCAGATCATCAAGCATTGTACTCCATTTGATACTAATTGCATCATCCTCTACTTCTGTGTTTTCACAGAAAGCAGAAGGGACTGTCCATAATAACTGAGGATATTGCTCTGAGAGACCATTATCACTTGGGCAGGCATAAAGAGCTTTGAGGAGTTTGTCAAGAATAAAACCATGTCCCGTGTTCGATTTTTACCATGAGCTTTTTAGTATTTCAAACAGTAAGACATTTCTTCTCTTGTATGATGGGAAATAAATTTATTTAAAAAGTTAAGAAGGGAAAATTAAATAAGTAAGTGTCACCAAGAGTGAACAGCATAAATGAGTAGAATATCTGTACTTACAGATGGTATTTTTTCCCTTCATACAAAGCAGTTTACAAGTGTTCCCCTTCTCAGTGAAGGTCAATCTGCTCTCATCTCTTCCCCAACTGTACACACAACCTCAGGGTTTGGTCTGCACACTCACTTCCCAGCTCTTCCCACGCTATAGTCATCTCCACTTATTCCAACCAGAATGAATTCTTCAGTCTCCGGCAGTAGCAAACCTGTCCTAGCCCCATCCAGCCTGTCAAACCCAATCCTGTGTGACAATTTCCCACAGAAGGTCCCTGTCACCTTATTCTCCAAGTGATATGCTGCTCAGAATATTGTTAGAAAAGGGAGAGACTGGCAGAATAGACAAGAAGGGAGGGGGAAAGAATGAACTAGACTTTACAATTTTTATACATTCTGAGGACTAATTCCTCACTCTTCCCTCTTTATCCATGGGGAAAGATAAAACAAATTATTTATAGTTTTTGTAACTTTTTTTTTTTTGTTCCCTCAGAGTGGACCCATGAAGAACAATGTGAATTCTAGTTTTAATAAAATTCAAAATTTTTGTGCCAGTCTTAAGTTTCTTTTAACCCAGTGATCCATTGCTTTTTTTTTTAGAGAAACCTTCTTTATTTCAGAAAGTCTTCTAGAACAAATACAAGGGGAAAGTCTCTCACAGAAAATAGTCAAAAAGATAGTAAAATAAAATGAAAGCCAGAAGGATTGATGATATGAGCTTGTGTCAGAAACTAGTCTGGAAGAAAGTACTTCTTTACTTTTTAGTGACTGGAAATTTTGGCAGTATTAGCAGCATGAAAATCTGGGAGGAAGAAATGCAAGATATGGTGTGGGATTAAGAAAACTTTTCAGAAATTCTACTGGCTTTACCATTGAATATTCTAAATATGTAGTTTACGCATCCTGTATATTTCAGACAGTGTTGATAAGTTCTCCAATGTGTTAACAATCACTATATTTACTGGGCCCTGTTGACTCAAAATACCAATAGAAGCACAAAAAGATTAATTCAGTGTCCTAGTTACAGTGGCCAGGACCAGTTTATCACTGTGTCGGTGTAACCAAAACTGTGTATTCTACACTCTCTTCGTCATTTCTGATGAACTGGGATCATTTGCAGAAGCTGCCCAGGACACACCTAACACCTCAGGCTACAAGCTGGGTGTTAAAGAAACCTCAGAGATAGGGAAGCATTAACACCTTCACATGCAGCCTGAGGGGTCACGTCTGCTAATGGATCATCAAAGATTTCAAAAATACTCCATGACTCACAGATTTAAATCACCCACTGTGAATCTCCCCGCCCTGGGGGAGGTACTGGGTATTCTCAACTAAACCTGAACATATTTAATCTTGGGGTTTGGGGATTTCTGGCACCACTCGTCGGATCCAGAGAAGGACCAGAACCTCAACAGGACTGTGACTGCCACAAGACTGCGACCATCACCCTCACTAACAGGTTTTCCTTTCCTTTTACTTTGTACTCAGGGGAACCCCATGGTGCTCAGCATAGGGGATGGTGCGCTACATTCTGCCGCAGGGTGCTGGTTTATACATCTGGTTTTGTGTGTCAAACCCAATTTCTTCTCTGTATTTATTGTAATCTTTTTAGGAAATTGTAACTCTGACTTGTAATCTCTTTTTCGAGTTGGGTTCATTTCTCCGACTGGTTTACCTTTAAACCAGCACATTCAGCTAAATAAAGCTTGGCATTATTGCCTTTGCCATGCTAAACTTAAGCCATATATATATGGTATATTCAAAACAAGTTTGAAACACACTCATTAATGCCTCTGCTTTAAAGCTCTTTCACACCCTTACTAAAAGAAAGCAAGAAAAACACCTCAAATTATATGGGTTATGAACAGTCAAATATCAAGAGTAAAAATTGTGCAAAATCATACAGCTCTCTGCAACAGTGATGCCTACTGCATCGCAAATTTAATTATTAGAACAATCTAATGTTTCTATTTTGGTTCTCTAAATTATATTCTACCACCCATTCCTGATTGTTTCCAGTGCCCAACCACCCTGTGGGTGAAAAACCTTTTCCTACTGTCCAATCTGAGCTTCCCCTGACATAGCTTTGTCCATTTCCTTCAGTCCTATCCCTGGTCACCAGAGAGCAGAGATCATCCCCAGCCCCTCTGCTGCACATCTTGAGGAAGACTGCAGTCTCCTCCTCTCCAGGCTGAACAGACCAAGTGACCTCAGCCACTCCTCCAAGGCCCTTCACCATTTTTGTTGCCCTCCTTTGGATGCTCTCCAATAGCTTTATATCTTATATCGTGGTGCCCAAAACTGCACACAATATTCAAGGTGAGGCTGCCCCAGCACAGAGCAGAGCAGGACAATCCCCTCCCTCGGCCAGCTGATGATCCTTTGCCTGATGCCCCCCAGGACATGGTTGGCCCTCCTGGCTGCAAGTTGACTCAACTTGCCATGGACCAGGACCCCCAGGTTCCTTTCCGTGTCACTTCTCTACAGCATCTCATCCACCTGTTTGTATGAATAATGAGGATTACCCTGTCCCAGGTGGTGGATCTGGCAGTAGGTGACTGCCCAGCTCCCCAGGCTATCCAGATGTCTCTGTAAGGCCTCTTTACCCCTGAGGGAATCCACAGCTTCTCTATGTTGCAGCACAGCACTACATATTCCCATACAAGAAACGTACATATACGTTTGAGGGGACAGAACAGGGCCCTAGATACTCTTTTAAAAGGAGCACTTACAAGACGAAGTATTTTTTGCAGGGGATGCAGGCCTGTCCCCAAGGTCTGAAGGACTGCCCTGCCACCCCATTGTCCCCTGCTCCCTCTGCCCCTTCTTTTATTACCTGTTCCTATTACACCTTGCGAGTTTACGGTTTCAACTCTAAGCTGTCAGGCCACCCACTAAGCCAGAGTGCCTTTGTCTTAATTCATATAATACTAAAGCATTACAAGAACCTGACAAAGTGGCTTCAACATAACTGAAATAAATTTTTAATTACTTTAATTAAAGAAATGCAAATTCCCAAATGTAGATGAGTTTAAACCATTTTAACAAAGACCTAGTTAACTTCCATGCATGTTTTTGATTCTTCTCTGTGTCACAGAAACAGGTATCCCTTGAGGATGACAAATAAGTGAAAGCTTCCATGTGCTGAGTAAAACAATTTTTTCCCTAAGATGATTCTGAAAACTAGATAAGAAGCACAGGGCAAGAAAGGAAATTGCTATTTTGAGCAGAAAAGAAGAAGCTTCACAGGTATTGACATGTGTGAAGGGGCAATAAGCAACCACATACTAAAATCTAGCCTGTCAGTGGGCAGGAGATTAAGCTTCACTATACTGTGGGATGATGAACAGACAGACTGAAGGATAGAAATAGTTTTATCTTGCAAAAACTGGAATCGCTGGCATGGCTAGACAATTACAGCCAGGGTGGTTAATGAAGTCACCACACTTCAGAGAGAATTTACAAGCTTTGGTTTGAAATCAGAAACTAACAGCATTCACAAAACTAAGCACAAAAATGTTGGGGGGGGGTGGTGCTTTGTTCAAAGCTTTGGTGTTTTGTTTTAATTACCACTAAGAGCAGCAACTACTGTAGAGTGAAAGTAACTTTTTTAATTGCTATAACTCAATTACTCATAACTTTCTGACTACACTCAGACAAACACAGTCTTTGGCTTAACTAATTTGGAGGTTTGGTTTATTCTAGTTGGTGAACAAAGTTAAAAGTGAATAACTTTTCTAAAAACCAGAGCTTGTTATCTACCAAATGTAGTTTCTTATTTGGCTATCATGAGACTCGATAATTACAGTAACAGCAGGGGAAGGAATGGGTCCTGATAGCCTCCTGCATCAGTGCCTCCGAGTTCATCATCGTTTGTGTAGAGCTTAACAACCCTCTGTCTCAGATCACCAATGCACTCACTCACCCAGATACATTCTTGCTATTTTCAAGTACTCTGATTCATTACAGCTTTAAAGGACTCTGATTGGAGACCACGGTTGGGAAGAGGTTATGCTGTTTTTATTTCTCTGTAATTAATACAAGGAAATCTGTAGTCTTACTCTCATACTTCCAAAGTGTTTTCATTTCAGTTTACTTTTTTCTAAGAGGAAGGGCAATTCAGGCTTCCCCTACCTTGAGCAGAGATTTAGACTGAGTTCTCTCTGCTCTTAAATGTGTGAGAGGGGTTATTTTTACACTACTTACTATAGCAATAAATGGCCAGTGTGGCCTCAGGTGATTTAGCAGATGACACAAGTCAATGAGACAGTTCTAAATAGATTTTCTCACTTCGAATAATATTTGTTGAAGTAAAATCCTGTAGGAATAAACAGATTTGACAAATAACATATATACAATATCCTAGTGCAAATAAACCTGTTGTTTTTACACAAGTAACATCATGGTGGACTTTTTGAGTTGAAAAATCACATAAAGACATTGACTTTTTTCAAGTTTTTGTAAAATAGTGAATATCAAGCTATATTTAAATACCTAAAGAAAGTAATCCTATCATTAAAAAAAAAAGTTTCATTGAAGGGGAAATTTCAGAGATATCTGCAATTAATCACTGTTTACATAGAAGCTCACTTGTCAAAGTGATTTGTTAGGTACCATAGAGAAAGTACACTTTTCACAGCATATTCACCTGTGGAAGTGCTAATAACTGTCTTCCAGCAAAGGTGCAATCACATAAATAAGCCCACTGACATTTAGGGCTGAGGAACGACTTCCCTATTTAAGAACAAAATCTCTGCCTAGCTTCCTTCCCCTTGGACACAAGAGAGCAACAATTATTCTGTCCTGACACTTGTCTTTCTGGGAATTTCCCAAGAAATTCCCCCAAACAAGCATAAAGGTAGAGTATCAGCACAGCAACACACTCCTGCTCTGGAGCAATGACAATGGCTCAAATGCATTATGTTCTGCTTCTCCTCAGGTGAAAGTTGCTCCTGTGGACCTCCTCTCCACTAGCATACACACACCATTTCCAAAGATGGACAAAAGTAGGGAGGATGTTAGCAGGAATTGTATCTTCTCTTCACCAAGTAGACTGGGATATGAACATTGATTTTTTTCGTCATCTAAAATAAAAATGGTGGTAGAATGTTTCTATTCTCCCTTGTTCTTATTTTATTGCTGACAAAAGATAGTAAAAAACCTAAATACTTATTTACCCACATAATGTTTTGACTACTATCTCCCAAAAAACTCAATTGTGATTTCTTTCAGAAGTCACTGTCTGCTACCTTCTGTATCATCCTCTTCAGGACTCCAAGCTGTTTGCTAGCATTTGATATCAAGTGTCTTAGTAAAAATTAATTGCAACTGAAAATACTAATGTGATTTTTCACATTTGAAAATTCTTGTCAAATAATAATACTGCATTTCCTAAAGGGATTGAACATGTGAAAATATTGAATTCTAACCAAGTAAGTTTTCAGTGAAAGGGTGAATTGATGTCTCAAAAGTCCTATTACCTCTCTTTCTCACTGAGGTTTATCAAAAGGTTTCTGAAGAAAGTGTTTTCTTGTTCAATACAATATTTTGTTTCCTTAGTTTCACTGCAGTAAATAACCTTTTTTTTCCATATACCAGTAACTGCCTACATTTTTCCCTTCCGCAAAGATGCTACTTACTGAGAACTTGCATTCAATTCAGCTTCTTTCTAATTTTGAGGTACAGTGAGATCCTGGTAGACTGGGAAACAAAATAGCATGCTAGAAACCAACAGACATAAAAAATTATTCTGCAATGTTGAAAATATGTGAAATTGAATTTGCAACTTGAAAAGATTTTCAACAGCATATGAAATCACCAGAATGCACAGACAAACCTAATTAGTAATTATACAAAGAAAATTAGTAAGTCTTCTGTTTTGTTAATTATAAAGGGATGGAGAAGAATGACAATGGGAATTTTGCCTCTATTCCTGAAAAATTAATTGCTCTTCAAAAAACAGAAGTCAAACAACATGAAATTACAGAGGCTCCTTACCTATGTGAACTTTGCCTCCTCAATTTCAAATAAGCAGATTTCTACTGTTAATGCTAAACATCAAGCACAATTTGCTTCCTTCTACAAAAAAAACAAAACAAAGCAATATGGCAGTCTTTTCTAGGATAGACCAAGCTAATATGTAGCAAGTTGTACTTGGTTTAGCTCCCATAGAAATAAAGAGTAGAAAAATTTTCACTGATGAAGCTAAGACAAGACCAAGCCATTTGTAACTTCCATTTGAAATCCTTATGACTAGAACAAGGAAACATCTATTTTACTATAACCCATAACCTTGTCTTCAAATGCAGCATACGATTTAAAGTTTAACCAATCAACTATGGTAGAGATTGGGGGGTTTTTTTGTCTTTTTAGGAGATTTACCTTTGCAATCAGAAACTGAAAGGTGGTTTTCAAAACAAACTTTGACAACAATAAATCACATTAGTCCTGACACAGACTTCTTTGAAAGGAAATACAGATACTTTTAAATGTTGCTTTGCCAAAGAAGAGAGTTTTAGCCCTCCTGGGGATCTACCTGAACAATCCATAGACAAGCAAATGACACTTGATTAATTCTGGCAACATAATGGGAATACAGCAATATGTTACAGCATTTGAAAACACAGACTTGCTAGTTAGGAATAAGCAGGGGAATTATTCCTTCACTATTATTTTAAATCATGTGCAGATGTTTTATTGTCATCCAACAACATATCACAATAAAGCATCTTTAAGACAACCAGTTACCACCCATGCCTTTAAGAATAAATTTGAATAAACCAAATATATTCTTCTTCTGCAAACTTCTGTCATTACACCTTTCTATTAGTTAATTGCATTTCGAAATGTCTTGGCAAGAATTTCATAGTATACAGAAGATTCAT
The DNA here is from genome assembly GCA_035047845.1 of Dendrocincla fuliginosa. Lineage (NCBI taxonomy): Eukaryota > Metazoa > Chordata > Aves > Passeriformes > Dendrocolaptidae > Dendrocincla > Dendrocincla fuliginosa. The sequence goes on along the minus strand of JAWWMO010000043.1, from coordinate 26,548,138 downwards.
TAGGCAGCTTTAATATGATCATTCATGCATTTGTTCATATGCAAAGTTCATCCAAAAGCATCAAGATTCCAAGCCCATATCAGGAGTTTTATTATTAAGGTGTCCAGGTATGCTACTACTTTTTATATTTATTCAGATTACCAATTTCACAGTGAATATATTAGTGTTCTCTGTGTATGTCACTTGCATTCAACCTCTGGAGCTAAACTAATTTGGCTACCATCCAACTACAAATCAGCTAAAATTATCACTCCCTTGGTGAATATTCATTGGATCAGAAAGGAAATATAAAATGAAAGATAATTATCAGAAATTTGCTGCTGCTTGAGCTTTAACCTAACCTTGATGTTTTCGACAAATGATTTTTTATTTGCTATTCATGGACAATAATCTTTGCACTATTAGCAATTAATACATAAAAAAATGTTCTACATAAGCCAAACAACTACTAAATGATACTTTGCAGTCAAGCCCACCAATAGCTGTGAGTGAATTTTCAAAATTAAATCAACGTAAATTCATCAAATTAATTCTTAAAAATAAAAAAAAAAAAAAACAGCTGAAAATGCTGTGAGTAGTGAGAAGTGAGGACAAAAACAGTTTCTCATAAAATTGAGGAAAACCAAAAAAAGGCTTCAGCAAAACACTTTTTCAGTTAAATGAATAATATATGTAATAGCAAACAAGGAAAACAGCTGTGAACTCTGTTAGCCTACTCTATACTTAAATCAAACTATTGAAATGTCCCCATGTTTAAACTTACTAAAAATATCTTCTGTTTTGCTCAAAAAGGATAAATATTAGTAACATTCAAGCGGGGAAGTACAAGAAATGTAGCTTCTTATTTCTTCTTTGGATATGCCTGAGTGGGTTCATTGCAGAGGATAGAATTCTGAATACAAGAATGTCAAATACACTATTTCAGATAAAATCACATGAAACGGTGGGTGGAATACCATCACCATTACTGGTATGACATTTAATTCTTGCAACATATACATGAGATTCTTCTTCAGGCCTAAAGCCATCTCCTAGAAAATACAACCCAATGAAGGAGAATGCTATTAGTGTTTTTTTAATAATCTTACCTATATTTAAGCTTCTTAAACAAGGGGTTCAGAAACAGTTTTTATCCTGAAAGACCTCTAGTCCATTTAAAAGCAGCACTATTCTGACAAAAGACATTTAAGGACTGTTATAACTAAGAAAAGGTGTTTGTGTTTTCACCATTTCACCAACTTTAAAATATCTTTAGCACATGCTACAGATATGCCTTTACTGGTTATAGTTGTTGTTCGTGGTTTGCTCATTGTGTCGGGTTCTTTCATTTTTTATTATTTCAATAACAGTGTATATTTCTGAAGGATTGAGGCAAACATCAGTTCTTCAGTTTACTCATTTGATTTCTGACAATGAATTCAAGGTAAGTCTCTACTAATCATACTGGTGATCAGGGAATAAATACTTAAAAGTAACAAATTAAGAAGAAAAATTGTAAATCTAATCTGCCATTAGCATGACAATGAATTCAGATCTTTGCCTAAAGAAAATATTATATAGGTTACAAAGATGATAAGGATAAAACAAATCTGTCAGAATTAATAAAGGTAAAATTCTTTGGCTCTTGCAGAATCTGGTAAATACATATATTAAATCTCACTGTTCTGAAGCTTTCTACCCTTTTTGCAAGCCATTATTGAATACAGATATTGTGGATGGGATGTTAAGTGATAGATCAGTAAATGCTTGCAAGCAGAAACTTGATAAATACTGAAAAATTTCCAAAAAGCATTAGACTTGACATTTCAAACCACTAACATTTTAATTAGCAAATCAGACAACCCACACTTGTGATATTGTGATGTTCAAGGAAACTAAGGAGTCGGACTTTAATGATCCTTGTGGGCCCCTTCCAACCCAGAATATTCTAAGATGTTGTCCAAATTTGTTTTATCACAGGCACTTCTAACAAAAAACTACTTGGCTTGAGACTCAGCATTTATCATAATTATAGGTTTGTAAAGGGAGAATTATTGTCTTTTCGTCTAGTTTTTCTCATTTATTATTTTTTCTTGCACCTGTGATTCTTTAGGAATTTTCACCATTCATACCATATTAGCCATTACAATGTTATTTATTACAATGTCATTTATAACTGCTCCACACAATAAGTAAATACATCGGTTCACAGGCAGCATTTACATACTCCAATTCTGATACAGGCATATTATTTAATACTACACATTTCATATGATAGAACTGTCAAATTAATGGGCACTCAGAAGTTGAAATCATGCAGTTTGCAAAGTGATTCTAGCAGTGCTGTTTAGGATGCAGCCTTAGTAAGAGGAGTCTAAATGTACTAAATATATCTATTTATAACAATTTTCTGCTTATAATATTTTCTAAGTATAACTGTCATTTAGAGATGATTACAGGTTTAAATATATTTTTGTTAAATTCTCTGGTAGCTAATTAAAGAAAGAGAGTTGGTCACATTTCACTGGGGTTCAATCAGTTTGGCTTCATGTGTTACTAATTCTTCAGTCTATTTATTTACATAGAAATTACATTTTATTTCAGTATCTAAAATCCTCTTGTCTAAATCTTCATTCTAACTTATTATGTGAATGAAGAGGTATCTCATGTGAATACAGATAAACATTTTTTCTATGCCATGTGTCAGGCTAGGAGGTAGTCTGATTGCCCATTTGAATCTCTCTCAGAAGGGGGCCAGAAGGTAGATTACACTCATCTACAACACACAAAAAAGCCCACATTTGTTTACACATTTCAATGGAAATCCCACATTCTAATTAAATGCCTACCTTTCTGCTGATCAGAATTAAATTATTTTGTTTGTACCACTTGTACCACAAAACACAGAGGAGAGTCTTCCATTTTATTTTCCACCATACCCTGATTGCTACATATCACTCAGGATATATTTATTTTTAAAGGGATTAAAATTGAAAAATGGTGGCATTCATAAATATTCTGACACACAAACTTGTTAAAGGTCTTGTTCTTTCAGGATTTGCAAAGATAGCATGAATGAATGCAAAAGTAAACACATAATACTGACCGAAAGTACTAATGCAATTATGCAACCAGGAATACTGTAATTAGGTTCGCTTAAGATTAAGCAAACACTATATTTTGTTTTCAGTTTTGGAAAACTGAATTGAGTTCTTAATCAATTTGCCCAAACTAGTTTGAAGTAATATCTACTATTTTTAGCAAAAAAATCTTATTCCTAGGGTATAAAATAAATGTAGTGTTTATGGAATTTTAAGAGGTTTCATAAGGCAGTGGACAAGACTGCCATAATTAAAAGCAATCAATGCATAGCTCTCCCCTTACACATTATTTTAGACCTTACACAGACATGTTCAGTTGTGCAGGAAAATGTGATGAAATGTCACTGTTTTCTGGAAACTTCTAAATATCTACAGGTTTATAGGTAAACAACAGAAAATAGAACCACTCAGCAAAAGCAGAAATCACTTTATACTCTGCTTTCTAATCCTTTATATTCTCCTTTCTCCCTAATGACCCCATTTCTCCCTAAACTACAGTCACATGTCCACAATTTCCACCACTTTTTCTAATCTTCTTCATACTGATCCATTATCTTAATCTTCCTTCAGAACACAGCTAGATCTCTCATTCTCCTTCAAACTCCAGTAATATCTCCTCTAAACATGCCTTTCTGCACCAAACGTTTTCCTAATACCATAATACCTCTTCATAACTCTTCATAATACCTCTGCTGCAGTTGTGCCACCTGACAGCTATCCAAAGCCTTGACATACTTCATTCTTTCCAAATTCTTGTCCATTCCAAAGACCTGGACCTTTCAGTGAGATATAACTTCTCTACTTGCCTTACTACTGTCAGAACAGACAGTGAAAAAGATATGTTGAGCTCTTTCTCCTTCAAATCAGTTCTAGTTTCCATTATCTCTTCTTCTGTAACTGCACAACAGTGACTTCCTTTCTTTTCCTCTGTTTCTGCCACATACTTCAACTGTTCACTATCTTCACTATCTGCTCCCTTTTATTTTCAGTCTTTCTTTCTATATATTCTTCTCATGTCTTAGCTTCAATTTCTATATCAATCACCTTCTTCCTAACCTCCTCAGGGATTTGCCATTTCCTTGCTGACTCACTTCAGCTTTTCTCCAGATCTACCACTTCCAAAAAAAAAAGTCCAACAGGCTTGATCTCAAAACACTGTTCCTTCTCCAACAAGGAGAAGGAACACAACAACAACAAGATCATACCGCCCTTGCATTACCTACTTCACCCCAAAATAGGATAAAGCTTCGGTGCCTTCTTCAAAAACACCCCTCCTTTCAAGATACTTTGTTCTCTTCTTTATTCCTCTCTCTGCCATTAGCAAGCAGTCTTGTTCCACTCATACCCACTCAGAATACTGCTACAAAAATGATTCTCCTACTTTGTCGCTTAGGTCATGTCAATCCCACTCCTGCTATATTGCAGCAAGCAGACTACGGCTCTAAGTTTTATAGGTCCTCAGAGCAGATAGAAGAACTACATGTTTTCAGCTTAGCATGTATGTAGTATTAAAGGAGTATAGCTGGACAGCAGAGGAAAAACTGGTGAATTTTGTGGTTCTGGTCACTGCACACTGACTCAGTTTGAACTCCCTGAAAGGTGAAGATTTTCCCTCCCTAAAAACAACTGGGTATGTGAGGAAAGAGAAACTTCTGCAGTGCTGGATGGGGTCCTTCCTGCAGCTGCTCTTACACACAGACCTCAGATACAAAAAATAACAGATGAAAATATATAAAGATACAGAGGTTACATGCAAGTCACTTGTGAAACAATAAGGGTGGAGGAATTGATGGGGAGAGGGAAGGGGTTAGTGCTGCAGGTTATTTTAAGAAGCCTATGCAACGTGACAGTGAAATGCAGGCCTATTTTCAATAGACCAGGAGCACTATCCAGCATCTGCACTTCATCAGCAAATTTTAAAAGGCTTTTACATGTTTAAAACCCAAGAAATTACTAGGCTAACCAATTGCAAGATGAGCCTTATGGGTTTCAGGATACATGCAACATCTTGGTGTCCTAGTTGCAGTTACTTAAGAGTCTAACATGGTCCACGAATATTTGAAGGTAAACAACATTGTTCAGTCAAAGTCAGGCAAACAGGAAAAATAACTTAAGGAAAATCTATTCTACATATATATAGGACTGAGTGCAAATTGAAAATTATGTAGTTTGTGTGCAATGCAACAGGCACTGAAGAGATACTAAAAATACATTCTAAACTACATTATTGAGCTGTGTGTTATAGTTTCAAAACCTGTCAGGGAATTTTTCTCCCCCTTATCAACACAGAAGTTTTGGGAGCTGAAGAGCCTGGACAGATAAGGAAGGAGGGGTTGATAGCTCTGCATTCCAACTTGATGGCTGGAGGGAGGTGAAGGGGGAAGGGAGGGAGGTTTCTTCCTGGTGCTGGACACACTTTCTCTGCTCCGGCTGCTGTGCAGGTGCCAGCCACGTTTGCTGGAATGGTGCAGGTGCTTGGAGGGAGCTCCCTTGGCTCGGCCCCCCCCAACCCTACATGCCCTGGGCTGTTTTCCGGGGAAAGAGAGAGAGAGCAGTCACCACCACCTGGCTTAGCTACAGACTCCCTGTGAGCCGACACTATCGGCAGAAGGGCTTTCAGTGAGAGAGTCTCTACACTGCCCATGGGAAAAGTTCCGTCCCATTCCTTGTGTTCACCATTTTCCACGTGAATTTTTCGGAACTAGTCTTGCCAGAGCCTGGGAGTGACTTTGATGGCCGCTGCCTCCCGAGGGGTGGCATTGATCCCCGCTGACCGTAAATACAACTGCACCAAATGGGGAGAGAGAGGGGACTGAACCGGTTTGGTAAATTTGGTTACAGTGGTGCTGTTTGTTCTGTTCTGAGTACTTTTTTGGGTTATATATATATATATATATATATATAAACATTTGTCATTAAGAACTGTTATCCTTCTTTATACATTTTCTGATTAAAATCTCTTAATTTCAAAGATTGTGGTGGGGTTTGGGAGAGATCCTTCCTTCCTAGTCCAGATAGACGTCTTAGTTTTCTTTTAAACTAAGACACTGTATCGCTGCCTTAAGGCAACACATATTTTAAAAAAATATTCTTTTACCTTTGTAGAAAATTAAGAAATAAAATCCCTATATCATCACACCCTTTATTAAGCCACCCTAGCAATAGTCTGTCAGTTTTCCTCTAACTGGTCAGTTACAGATTTAACCGTATTGTCATGTCTCTATCTTCTGTAGATGACTATTCAAGACATTTTCCACAGTTGTGAATGGCAAAGAGAACTATATGTATTTTTTTGATGAAGGCTAGATCCAGTGCAGCATAAAATATCTCAATTAATATAAAACCAAGACAAAATCAAGACACTCTCTTTTAATAGAAAAAGAGTCTTACAAGAGTGCTCTTAAGGATTTTTCAGTACAAAAAATACTCCTGTTAGAAGTCCACACTGCTAAAATAATTGTCCTTAATGATATTACACAAGATATAAAAATTTTGGCATTTAAAACCTCATCAGTAACCACCAACTTGTTTGCACTTAAAAATCCAACAGGCATTTTTATTACAGTTTATAAATTACATGTTTGCAGTCTTATCCTAAAAAATGCAGCAAAGGAATGAAATTCTTCCTTTCATACCTACACTGGGTGAACAGACTTCCCAAAAAAACAAAACAGCAGCAGAATAAAATGTGGCATAATTGTCTGTCAAGGTGACTACAAGTCATCACCATGATGCAGCTGTGAAAGACACCCTTATAATCTATTGCAGTAAAGAACAGAAAGTATACCACTTTGATACTACACACACATCCAGCTATCGGTTCGGAGGCAATTCAGAACACATGACAAGGTGAGGTAATCGTGAGACTGAAAGTCATGCTTATTTCACAAAAAAACAACTAACAGAATTTGGTTTATCTGACAAACCAGACAGAAAACTATATGATATGTCTCTATATACACTAGGGGGTAGAAATTGCAGAAAAAAAAAAAAAAAAAAAAAAAAAGGAAAGAAGTGCTTATTGCTCTATTTAAATACTGTGAGGATAGACAACGTCAGAAATTATAAAAAAGATACTTAGCCTGGGATTAGACAAATGTTGCATTCATTTCCAAAGAAGAGCCCTCAAATATGACAAGGAAGAAAAAAAAAGACAACAACTAACCTATTACAGGATAAAACCTGAGAATTATTTTAAAGTATATGATGTTGATCCTGGACGTAGCCAGAGACTGATTTTTATGAAGCAGAGCATCTATTTTAGCCTCCTTTGACCACATGTATGGGGAGACAAGACAACTTTGTACTATTGCCCTGGAATATGTTACTGATCAACACCCTTTGTGATAGTACCAAACTGCATTCATTCTGATCACTTCCTTGGAAATGCAGATACTATGTTATTTGATGAGCACAGTTTCAGCTTCCTTAAATGTTCTATTCAGATGGGAACTTAAGGAAGAATATCCCTTTATTTCATCAAGTAGTAGTTCATCTGCTGGATTCTCAGATAAGTGAAAATCAGCTGAAATATTCTCTATTTTAAGAAGGGGAAGCAAGTTTTATACAGCTGGCATCTCATATAGCAAACAGAAAATAATGAACTAGATACAACTGTCACTCCTGAGTCACCACTGTACGCTTCCCACACATTTTTAGACACTGCTGATTTGCGATATGGTAGACTAACATACTGCAAGTCACAGAGGTAGCTGTAGTATCTTCCTGTAATCTAATCACATTGGCAAACTGCAAAACCTTTATCAACATTGATGAGCAGTTATACTTTTCTGCCCAGTGAAATCAATCTCTGCTGAGAATGCGCACTTACCAGGAGTATAAACACTGTAAAGCTGGACACAGTCCTGCAATGGCAGTACTATTCTGTCATGTGCTTTTGGGCAACCAAGACAACAGCAATATAATGTAATTCTGTAATAATTTTCACCAAATTTCTCATGGGTTTGCCTCCTTTTCTTTTTTTTTTAATTTTAGATTAAAATCAACAAAGAAAAAATCAAAAGCATGTGGTGTGTGACAACAGGGGTGCTCTTCTGGCCCTGACTTTGAACTTTGAACTTCAAGGGAAAAAAAAAACTAGTATATACTCATACATATTGTCAAAACAGATTCATAACCCACTACTTTCATTAATAAACATTTCTTCTCCCAATCAGTCATCTTAAATCAGTGAGAGCATCATTGGGAGTTTACCAAGGAAAGTCATGATTCCTGCTTGTTTTTTGACAAGCAAGCATATGACCCTTCTAGAGGAAACCAGTGACTTTGTTTAAAATAATGTTTTTTAGGAACCTAGCAGAGGTAAATTCTAAACAAAATTACCTTGATGTAAACAGTTTGCTTTTACTGATACTACCTTCAGTTTAATTTGACTGGATAGTGAAGATGCTATTGTTCAGTGTTAATGCTGAAATGTCCATATTTCATCACCTGCCATTTCAGCTTTCAATCTGAAGGAAATGGACACGAACTACAAAAATTTCATATATACAGACCTAAATCTCACTGTGCAGATTGTTTATTTAAATCAACATCACCCATTAATTTGCCCACACTTGTCAGTGTGACTAATTTTTGCTAGCTTCAACCTTACTCCAGATACCTCTTGATTACATTCCAGTTCTTTTTTTCTATGGTGTATACCCTGATTAGCACCATTTTATTTCCAGGATTAGGAAAATGTAGCATATGTTGTATGGGGTCACACATATGCTAAAATGTGTCAAGTATTTTAATGAAGTCTATGACAAATGACTGCGACATGCAAGACTGACAGCAATTTTATTCCTCAGCCACAGTCACACAGGGGTTACAAAAGCTTAAATCCCACAATTGCAATGGGATGACATGAACACAATGTCTGCTATCATGGTCACTTTGGCAAGTTATTACTGACTGAAAGATGCCTGCTCATAGCATAAGGGAGCAAAGTTGGCATTAATGCATATGGTTCGTCTATTGAGTTCATGTGAAAAAGCAGTATTTGGGCTCTTTGCTCTATCAGAGATGGTACTAATAAAGTGCTTGAAAAAACTAAACCACCCTCAAGGAAAATACAAACTGATCAAGTCAAACATACACACAATTCAGCATTTGTGAAAAAAGAAATATAGCCTCCAGTGACATCAATATTTCTTTACAAATATTACATTTACATACAGACAGAAATGACGAAAAAATGCATGTATAGATAGTTAAAGGGCAAAATTTAAGTTGCACCTTTCAACTAGATTAATAGAATAAATTGAAAGCCTAGCCAACATTAACATTAAAAGTGTTGTTGACTGTACTCTGCACTGGTGTGGCCTCACCTCAAGTACTGTGTTGAGTTTTGGAAGCCATAAGATATGAAGTTATTAGAAAGCATCCAATGGAGGGCTACAAAAATGGTGAAGAGCCATGAGGGGAAGGTGTGTCAGGTGTGACTGAGGTCACTTGGCTTGTTCTGCCTGGGGAAGAGGAGACTGAGACCTCTGAGACCTCACAACTTCCTCGTGAGGGGAGGAGGAGGGGGCACTGATCTCTTCTCTGTGGTGATCAGCTACAGGATATGGGGGAAGGCCATGAAGTTGTGTCAGGGGAGGTTTAGGTTGGGTATCAGGAAAAGCTTTTTCACCCAGAGGGTGGTTGGGCACTGGAACAGGCTCCTCAGAGAAGTGGTCACGGCACCAAACCTGTCTGAGTTCAAGAAGATTTTAGACAACAGTCTCAGGCACAGGGTGTGATTATTGGGGCTGATCTCTGCAGAAGTTGGATTTTGATGATCCTTGTTTGTTCCTTCCAACTCAGGACATTCTGTGCTTCTATGATTCTAAGTGATTACAATTAGTATAAGAACTACTTTGCATCCAAATATAAAATAATAACCTTTCCCATTTAAAGACTTAATTTATTTTTACGCTTGTCAGATCCAAGTTTGATCAAAATTGCTGCAAACAAAAGACTAGTAAATCCATAGTCCATTGGACAGTTATCAAAATGTCAATTTTTTTCACGTGCTTAGTTCTAATAATTATATTCACAGTACTAATGAGGAACACTAAGTGCTTTTTTTTTGATAACTCTTCATGTATTTCTACGTGAATGTCTATGTAAGATAAAAATAAAATAATCTCATTTAAACTTATTTAAATTTTCCTAGATTTTAAAGAAACGGCATTAAAAAGCTGAACACATCCACATGTTAACTACTCTTCCCAAAGCTTTAGGAAATATGGATAAAGCATGATGTTACCCCATTGCATATAGTTCTATTATATAGAACTATAATAATTTTAGTAGCTTGAAGTATTAAGGTAAATTTAACATATTCTGGTGGTGACAGCATTTGAGGTGTTGGATTCCTCTGTTTGTAAACAGCTCTTGTAGATAACCTTCAGGAAATTTTATTGACAATACCTAACTATACTGAAATCAATGGTTGTCTGTCACATTTCCCTTTTCTCTAAATATTCAGGAAGTCACAGATTCAACTAGCTCTCTAAGAGGTCAAACCATCTGCTTTTATAACCTACAGAGACTTCTAAGATTAGCCAAAAAAGCAGCATGCTGATAGTCTCTGGTCAGCTCTTAACAGATTTCCTTTGCTAAGAGAAAGGGAGTAATGATAGTGGTCTCATCTTTCTGGAAGCTGTCTCTGACCTAGGTGAGTACTGAGCTGTCCAGTTTCACCAACTTCAAGCTGCACTGTGCAAAACCATAGGGTGAGCTGAGAGATATATCCCACTATTATTAAAAATGTTCATCATTACATTACATGTATGTATATGTATATGCATACATTACATTAATTTAATAAATATATACTTAGATAATAACAAGTGCATTCCAGTTTCTGTGTAAATTCCTTCTGAGCTGGCAAACTTGCATATGAAGGAAAAAGCTCAGGCTTATGCAAAGCTCCTATTAAATCTAAGTGCAAACTGAATAGTTTGCACGTAAAAGGGAATACATAATACTGTAAGCTTAAAGATGCTTTGAGAGTCTAACATGACAAGGAAAGGGAAAGGGACAGAAAGAGAAAAAAGAAACAAGAAAAAAAAGATAAAAGAAAAATCAGGAATTTGCTGCAGACATGCAAACAGACTACCAGCTGAAAAGCTGATGATTCATGAAGGCCAGCTCATGCAAGTGTTTAGCCAAACAAGAAATTACAATTAATTTTGAATTTCACAAGGCCAGAACTGGTGGGCATTTTTCCTCTCATCAGAATTATGAATAAGAGCTGAGTTTTAAATTCCTAGTAATAATTTATAATAAGAGCATTATAGTTAGTGACTGTTTTGCTCAGCTTTAATTGCAGTGTTCCCAAGACATACCAAAGACTACATAGGACTAAAATAGACAAAATCTTATTCATCAAAGAGCTTGAAAAACAATTATTAAGGTTTGGTTTCTATCACTTCTGTGGTTTATCATTCTGTTATCTTTAAACTATCTCTATATTTTTACTTCTTTAGTATTATTCTAAAGAGATAATCGCTTCAGTCTTTTTACTCTGACAAACCCTTTATGTATTTTCTCTGTTTGAAAGACTTATATCTGGTTAGCCACTCTTGTATTGCTTGTGTAAAATTAAATTGCCCCAACAATCCAATTGTTTTGCATAATGTACAGTTAGTCCTTATTTGTAATATTTGACAATACTGTATAAACCATTCAACACAAAAAATAAAGGCTTTTACCTGCTTGAAGGGTTTACAGCCTCAGAAGAAACGAGGGTGATTTGAGTGAAGGCAATGAAAGGAAAACTGAACAATAATTAACACCATCACCATATCACCACACACAAACACACACACGCACACGCACACACACACATTTCTTGTGGACACTGCAAAACCAAAATCTTTCAACTGGCTTGGAAACTTCTCTTTGCTCAAGAAACCTGCCCTGGCTAAAAGAAACATGTTGAGAGAATGCGTGAGAACAATCACCTTTTGTCTTTCCCTCAGATCTGTCTCCCCACTAGACAAAATAAGAAATCCTTATCTGAGGAAGTGCAAAGGAAACATTCTTTTCTCACAAGGATGGAAAGGGAACACCTCAGAAGGCAGCACTGCATCTGTCTAAAGCCCATTTGATACGTATGGCCAAGAAGCCCTGTGTGTGCGGGTTTTGCCACCCAGCTGTGAGTTCTTGCAGCTGTGTAATGTTCCCTAAATAAACTTCCCTTACTGCTTGCAAGTCCATGGCTTAGCTCTCTTGATTACCTGCGTGCACATTTGGAGCTTGCACCACAGTAGCAGAAAAAGGACTTTTTTTAAAAGGACTTTTTTTGAAGGATTTTTATTTAAAGATAGCACTGGAAAAAATGTTTTCTGCCTCAAGCAGAGTAGCTACGCCTACTCCAATAGAGAATTCCAGACAATGCTGGAAGAAGGAATCGGGGGCATCTTGGAGCATATGAATCTGCTTTCTTTATTCCTAAGATCAGGCAGGGAAACAATCTTCTCAGCCTACACTACAGATGTAGTTCCATATGCATCCTACTTCTCTTCAGTATTTGGAGAGTTTATTATTATCTGGTTTACTATCAGACACAGAGACAGGCATATTTGGTGAGCTCATTATGCCTTCTTGTATTCTGATTAAGACTGACACATCCTGACCACCAAGTCTAGGACAGGAGACGTGCCCTCTGCAATAGTCCTGAAGGTCTGCTCTCCTGACCATCTACAACTGGCGACATGAAGATGTCCCCTCTGGCCCAGGCACCCAGGTTTCCGTTCCAGGGAAATTACGACTAAAATAGAAGAGGGATGTAGGTGGGGTGTGTGTCTATGTTCCACAGTTGGAGATAGTCCCCATGACTCGACTCTAAGAACAAGGTTGGATTAGCAGCACAGTGCCTTAAAAGTAGAACAGATTGTGACTACGCAAATAGTAAGCTGTTGAGTCTTCAGCAAGAAATCAATGTTGAAAGATGATTTTGGCCCTGAGAAAAATTGTGCTTATTGGCATTAAAAGCGGAATAGGACAGAAACTGTGGCAAATAAGAGGGTAAAAATATTTCACTAGGAAGGAGAAGAAAATATCTACAGAGGGTGAAGGCTTCTAAAGATAGTTTTATGGGTTTGCTTACCTTCAAGGCACCAAATGCATTTATTTTAAGGAAGTAATGAAAACATTTATTTTGGTGCACTGAAAGAGCAATCTCATACCATTACTACACTGTAGTGAAGTTTAATCCATACTGACCTCAGCTGTGGCAGTTCCAATAATACATAGAAGTATGTTATCAATGCCTGGAAAACAGCACGGAAGTAGCTAGTCAAAATAAACCGTGTCAATTCTGCTGTTTACATATAAATATGATTGAATTTCTTTTCCTATGTTATTATAACTGCTCTGCTATAGCAATTGCTTGGGTCTCACAATGACAACACAGGCAAGAAAAATGAAAAGAAAATTAAATAAAAGCAAGATGACCTAGTAACAAGAAACATAAACACCATTTTCCCTGTAACTAAAAGATTATATTTAAACAACAATTGTGTTCTTTGAATTTGAGTCAAACTACTTCAAAAGACCCTTGACCAAACACACAGTAAGTGAATGGCAGCTATTTTATGCAGTTTGATATTTTTGAATTTGAATCACTCCTATTAACTCAAAGTCCAATAATTCTCCATTAAAATAAAGTGTTAATAACATCACACTAAGTACAGAGGCTTAAGGACAGAGAAGTTCAAGAGTAAGAAATGTTCCTGTTTTCTTATTTACCTGTCACTTAAATTTAAAGCTCTGCATTGTGCATGTTATTCAGCTCAGATAACACATTACAACTGTACACTAAACTAACAATTCTGTTCTGAGTTTGCATTAAAATGCTCTACTATGAAGAGGTTCAAAATTCACCCCTGAAAATATATTCCAGGGAGGCATTTGATCTCACATAAGGATTGATGTTTTGATTTTTTTCAGAGTAAGTATTTGAGGACAAATTTAAAAAAAAAAAAAAATCTGAAAATGCAGAGTGAACTAAATATTGATTTGAAGAAGGTCGGTCTGACAAAGGAGCCCTCATGGGAGTGA
>JAWWMO010000043.1:26513401-26533900 GCA_035047845.1 Dendrocincla fuliginosa | reverse complement strand
AAAATCTGAAAATGCAGAGTGAACTAAATATTGATTTGAAGAAGGTCGGTCTGACAAAGGAGCCCTCATGGGAGTGACAAAGCTTCACTCAGTCCAAGCCCTTGCTGGGAGGAGGCTAGAGTCCCTGACAGCAGCAGGAGCAGCAGTAGCAGCAGCAGCAGCAGCAGCAGCAGCTTTGGCTTCTGCCCAGTGCAGTCACAAAGCCCTGATAACATGTCTGTACGGCAGTACAGATGGATCCCCTTCAAGCATATGTCTCTAATGTGAAAGGCTGCAGTCCTCATACTCTACCATAAGCTTTCCACATCCTGTTCCGTTCTACAAAGAGGAACCAGATTTATTTTGCTTCCTTCTGCCATATGTGCTACTGTACAGAAAAGGGGATTTGTCCTAGTAAATGAGCACATCATACAAAATGAAAAATATTAGCCTCCTTTCTCTGTCTCTTTCATGCACAGACTTGACAGAAAAGATATCATTAAATATCAAGTGTTTAATGTGGAATCCTGCTTCTGATATTTTTAAATAAAAATTAATGCTTAAATTTTTCAAACATTTAATACAATCAATAGAATTCTGTAATGCTTTTTTGTCCATTTTCTAGTCAACTTAGAGAACACAGTGAAGGAATAGCAAGATAGCTCTGATCCATGTTCTGAAGCCATGTTCTTGCATCTTTTTCTCCAAGGTACCATTTGAAACCACATTGTCATTTCTCTTTAAGGCTTATCAAGCATTGCAAGTCTCCCTTTGGAAGATAAACATCATTGGAGGAGAAGCAATTATAGAAAATGGCTACAATTGCTGCTATAATGAACAGAACTTTCCCAGTCAGAATAATGTTTCCAAGTTTATTTTGGTAAATAGTTGCATGTGAACTGCTGCTGTAGCGAAGCATCTTTGAAACAAGTGCTTTTGATAGATCCTTATAACAACAATAACACAATAATCTGTATATCAACTCATTTATTTAATTTCTTCTGGAAAGGGCAAGCTACAATGTGAGGAAATGGAAATGCACAAAATTATCTTTACATTCTATTCATCAGCCTATGCTTGAAAGCAGCTTTAAGTATCCAAAGTCAAAATTGTCAAAGAGCATTTTCTAGTTTTCTTCATGGACTTACTTTCTTCTTAAATCAAAAATAGGGACAGTTTCAGGGCAACAGGTTGGCTTTATACCATGGGAAAATCACTTCTTGACCTAAAAGAGATCTTTTTGGACTGATTAACTAGCTTTAAGGCCAGATTGTACAGGTGTTTGGCACAAAACAGTTACTCCACAGGATCTAGCTAAGAAGGCGTCCGTGTGAGAAAGTAACTAGGCTGATGACAGAATAGAAAAATTTCCCATGGATAAGAGTCTAATGAAGTTTGGCTGTGCACTAGTCAGAGTGGAGCATGCATATTTGTGCTTGGAAACACCAAGCATCTCTATCAAGCCTCCAGAAATGTCTTCTGTGCAGTCTCTCTGAGTGCCAAATCTGACACAATTTGTTTCACAAGTACAGGAGCTGGAATGTGAAGAACCAATCACCAGAAAAAGAAGATACCCTTGGGAGTAGTTATTAAATATGCATGTATATTCATGAATACTTCACACTTCTCCACTGACCATACTACATGAACATTCACTAAAATATGTAAGAGTTCATGAAAACTACATGAATGACAATGAACATCAAATGAGACATTTTGTATCACTTTTTGATATGTGACATCTAGACCTTCAGGGATATTATCTCACTGTCAGATTCTTCAATATCTATCTTAGAAGCTCTGAATTACCCTCTGCAGGAAACTGTATTGTACCTTAACAGGATGTAAAGACAACATGTAATACAAAAGTTACAAACTTGTAATGGGTTAACCCAAACATGCATGAATCTACATACACCAGCACAAGGAAACATCCTTGCATTCTACATTCAGGCTATCATTTCTCCAAAACTATCCCATTCTTTCCCATGCTTTTTCATCAAAAAATACTCTCAGTATATTCTGGACAAAACTCAACTTTCTCACTTTTCAAAATGCAAGTTAGGCTACACTATTAGCAATTACATGGCATTTCCATCCTGTTACAGCATATAACATATTATATATGTTATATGGAATCACAGAATTGTTAAGGCTGGAAAATACCTCCAAGAACATCAAGTCCAATGATCGACCTAGAACCACCACCAGGTTCACCCATTAAACCATGTCCTCAGTCTACACCCATGTCCCCTATCTACATGTTTTTTGAACATTTCCAGGGATGGTGAATCCCACCACTTCCCTACAACCTCCTTTAAGATAGTTGTAGAGAGCAATACGATCTGCCCTAAGCTTCCTTTTCTCCAGCCTAAATAACCCCAGTTCCCTCAGTCACTCATCATAAGACACCCTTCACCTCAGTCTCTTCCTTGCTGCTGATTTCTGCAGACTGCTCTCAGGGTTCCCCTCTCAATCCAGCACTCCCTCCTCTTAGGACACTGAAAAGCACCAAATCCAGTAACAGTTCTAAAAGAGTGGTCTTAAATTTACTTAAATTTAC
This sequence comes from Dendrocincla fuliginosa, assembly GCA_035047845.1. Taxonomy (NCBI): domain Eukaryota; kingdom Metazoa; phylum Chordata; class Aves; order Passeriformes; family Dendrocolaptidae; genus Dendrocincla; species Dendrocincla fuliginosa. Next base: position 26,531,358 of record JAWWMO010000043.1, on the reverse strand, counting down.
CCCCTCAAAATTATTTTTCAGGCCTTGTACACCCTCTTCCTTGAGGACTTTACCATTACCACCTAGCCTACCTACTGCATTGTGGTATCTATAGATAAATAACACGAAACAGGCAACTGACCATACTGTAAATTTATTTGCTCTAGATCAGTTGTAATAGATTCAAATGCGTACATGGAGAAACTTGCACTGATCTAACTAAATTGATTTAAATATCAATGTAATTTAGATCAGTGTCACTTCTTTTTCAGGGTAGGCATTAAATAGGCATTTCTTCCCAGACAATATAGGCGTTCTCTGGACACAACATATGGCTTTCCTATTTGTAGCAGAACAGATATCCTTAACGTGGGTTTGGTTTAACTCCATTAAAGTGAATGAATACTCTCCATTGACTCTGAATAGCTCTGAATTAGTTCTGTGGTGGAAGATATGCCTTTAAGGACTAAATAAAAAAAATATTGCATTCCAAAGTTACTTATCTGTCTGATATACACTATCCTGTTCTTGTTCTCTTATCTCAAATAAATCCCAATTATCTTTCGTTTCTCTTCCTATGCCTATTTGTAGCAAACAACCTAAATCCTTTTTTTTCCTTGCATGTATTATTTTCTGCTCCTTATTCAGTTATTGTGACATGTCTAACACTGCATGCTATTAAAAAATAGCTGTATTTAATCCTCAAAACAAAGTTTCTGTTCCACTCTTATTACTATATAAGAAAGTAATGTTGACAGATGTATCAAACTGTTTGCCCTCAAGTGCCATTATGAGCAGATAATGTAAAAAAAAAAATAATAAATTGCAGCCTATTTTAGATTACAGGGCTGAAAGCAGGCTGTTCTAGTAGCAATTACAGGAAACTTATTTACATATAAATAGCCAAGAAATTTCAACAGAAGATGTACCTTAAGACATAAAATAAGAAGTTCAGTAAAACAAGGCTTATGTGCATCTCAGTACTTGGTGAAGTTATTACAACAACCATATATCTAAGAAACAAAAGGTACACAGATAGAAAGTCACTATAAAATTCTTACAGGGAAAGGAAGAACCATGGATTTTTTAAAAAAGTACTCCCACAACCATCAGAGTTCCAATATCATGAATGACTGACTCTCCAACTTTTTTTGGAAAAGTTCGGTTCTAATGTCAGACAATCATCCTCATATAGAGAACAGTATTGAGAATATAGTTTGAACACATTGCATTTCTCTTTCTGCCTAGGAGTACATTAATTATAGCCCAGGACTCAGTCAGCTGGATGACGACAAGTCAGTGGTCCCTTACTTTTTTGTAGATTCTCTTGAGAAAGACGGCAATTACCTGAACCTCAACAGAATCTGCTTATTCGCTTTGTCATGACGGTTCCTGCTGCCACCCGATTCCTGTCAATCCCAGTATGAGGTGTTCAGTGCACAGAGACTGGGTAGATCCAGCAGTGTTTATATATGTGGATTCCACACTATTCCATGGATTTATTTCATGCCATTAAGATAAGCTCACTAATTATGAACTACTGGGCTAATAAAAAGAATACTTCTTTCTTACAAGAAATAGCTCTGAGAGAAGGAAAAAGTATTTGGGGCATATGTTTTATGAACAATTCCCCTCAAAGTCAGGAAGAAAAGTATTTTCAAGGTGAATGAATTTGGAGCAAAGAAAAAAAACATATATCCTGTTCACCAGTTTGGTAATTTGCAGTTGGCAATTGTACCATGGCTTTTAGTGAAATAGCATCACTCCATATTCTTCCTGGAGCCATTGTGGTTTAGAAATAGGAAAATGGGGGAAAAAGTTAAAAAGAAAATATTAAAGGTCTTGTAACATCCTACCATATCTGGATGCCTTTAACTACTTCTAGAATGCAAAAAATAGCAAAAATTCTCATGGACATGTTATTTTCAGCAACCTCTGGCTGTCAAAGAAAATTAGTCCTATTGGCAATAGTGAATAATGTGATCAAAAATGCTATCATTAATGTTTGATCAACAGTTCTCTGCTATATCATTCCCTCACTCACTGAACAAGACCACCCAGTTGTCAAAGATGTACATGGGCAGACAACCCAGACTGCAGACATGACCAGATGCCAGCTCATAGCTGTTGTTTAATTACTGTGAACAAGAGTCTGTAAAGGATGCTGAATTCTGTCATCAGGAACAGGATGACCTCTCTTTGGAAGGCATAAATACATTAATAGTGACTTGATACACCAATCTAAAAATGAATAACAACAGAAAAGGTCACAAATATAAAGGAGTGGAACATAAGGAAGAAAAAGAAAGGCTGAGTCCCTTGAAAGGAAAGATTTCTGCAACTAAACTGCCAAAAAAAAGTCAGACAAGAAAAAATATTTCCTTTAAATGTAAGGCATTTTTATTCTGTAACTAAACTCTAGGGAGATCTATCTCGATCGGCTTCGCAGAGTGTCAGGACAGATATGCTATGCAAAATATTTCTTTACTTCTAATCTTGAGCAGCTTCTGTGCTGTTAATAAATCCTGGTTTTAATTAGACCACTTGAGTCTCAGACTTTTATAAGGAAAATTTCATACAGGTTGTCCCAGAGAGACAAAACTTTCAAACACAAAAAGGTAGTGGGAAAAAAGTGTCCAACCAGGTCTCTCAGTCAAAGAAAGCAATTTTGCACTTCTTTTCAAGAGGTATATTACTACTGCAAGACTAAGGTCGTAGGTATGCTTCTTCCACTGACCAAGTACAAGAAGTAAATTCAAAAGAAACCCCAAAGAACAGAACATCTGTGCTCTTTTTACCTTCCTTAAACTTTAAATGTCTAGGCAGATAAAAAGATTGGTAAGTACTCGCACTATTACCAAATGACAAAACCCCAAATACAAGATAATAATTTCTGAGATCAGGATTGCAAAAGATTTTCAAATGCAGCTCCTGATTTTATCAGACTCTTTTTTGTCCCAATATGAAATGAATTAAATGAATCACCTCTTTTGAAAGCACTGAAAATGCTTATTTAGATTACATTAAGATTAACAGTGTCAGTTCAAATAACAAACCTACAACAAATATGAAAAGTACAGAGAGATCTTCAGTGAATAGAATGGTTAAAGACAGCTGCTTTAATAGCTAGTGACATTTAGAGTGAAAAAAGTTTGAAAGACCAGGAATTTAAAAACTTTGACAAATGATATGACAAGTAGCAAGTAGCTACTGGTGTGAAATAGTGAATACATGATGGTATTCTGTTGAGCCAGTCTCTAATCTCCTATAGTCTGCTTTCCTTCATGATTGGACAAACACAAAGGGAAAAAAAAATGCTTAATAGATAATAAATTACTGAATGTGACTCTTGAAATACATCTTGCAAACACAGAAAAATGCTTTGCCAGTTATAATACATGTGTTATTTCTACTGCTATAATAGTTGCTTTCTAGTCAATCCCTACTTTGCATACAGTTCTGAATAACAAATACTAGGAGCAAGTAATATTACAGCAAGCAAACTGTCAAAATATTTTCAGGACATATTTGATCTGCAAATTTCACAAACTAGCTCTTGCAATCAGCAGAGAGGCATTGCAGCTGTCACCACCTTTGAATCTGCTTAATAATTATCCTCTAAAGAATATACAAACAAACCAACACTAGTAATTAGCCACAAAATCCACAAAGTGGATTTTGCAGTGCAAAATGCAGCTATGGTATTCTGCAAGCATTGCTGTAACTAGTGACTGAGTAGAGGTTCTTCCAAAAGGAAAACAGCATTAAATAATTATTTCAAATTTCCCACATGCATCTCATTCTCTTAGAAAATGTTCCTCAGCTTTTTTTCCCTCTTAAAGATTGCAAAATGATGTATATCGTAATAAAATTCTTTCTTTTTCTGAAATTAGAAGCATTTCTTTTTCTTTACTTTTGAACTGCACCTGTTATTTGACACGCTGCTGTGGTAAAAGCTGTGCAGACAAAGATTGTAAAAGGCATGTCCAACATAAAAGACAAAGAATGTTCTAAAATGGGAAGTCAGTGACAATAGTCTGACTCAGTGAAAACTAACTTTGGGTTGAGGCAGGGAAAGAGGGAGGAAAATCAAAGCTTTTTGTATATTTTTCTCTTGACCTGAGAAAGTACAGGTGCAACACTTAAAGAATCTTATGATAGATAATGAAGACCTTCATGAAGATTCTCAGGTTCAACTGAAATAGAAACCTGCTCAAAAAGAAAAACAGTTGTCCCCCTTTTTTCCGCGTTCTATATATACTCTGCAGATCTGAAGACTGTTTCTTCTGTACCTGTTTAACCAGGAAAGAATTGTATGTAAATTTTATTCAGCAAGTGAGAATGAAGAAATTAAAACCAAAAAAGTAGGGTATAATGTTCCAGCAATACCATATGACAACTTTAGATCAGGAAATAACTGAGGTTACAAACTGAAAGCCATTCGCGTGTCCATATTTTAGCAAATTTCAACATGTCAAAGGGAATTGTGTAAAAAAGTTTAAACTATCTTACCCAGAATTTCAGGGTCTAGCCCAACATCTTTTTTATTTTTCTTATTTAATTCAGTAAGATATGTGAAACAGAGCCCAAGTTCAGTGAATATATGGCTTTAAAAAACACTGACACAGTAAATGTCAATATTCAAATAATGCCTCCAGCTACTCAAGCGCTACAACTTTATAACAGAAGCATTAATCGTATTGTGAAAATACCTGAATTCACAGGTAAGACTACTATTTTGAAGTTATGATTTTGCATCACCCATATGAACACTGTATATCAAGGAAATAAACCAGATTTCAGTGTCTTTATTTTCACATTTGAACACCTACAATAGTTGTGAAGTTTATATATTTATAATGCTTTTTATTGTTTTCTTTGATACTCTGAGGCTTACCACTCCATATGATCCCACTAAAGACTTGCACTGCATTAAATCAGCCACTTCATTACTTTTAGAGTCCAAAACCACTTTATTTTTCTATTTGTACTGCAACATCAATCATTTAAAGTATATTTTCAATTGTGTTTATATTATGAGACATCTAAAGCGCATGAGGAAATACATTGTAAATAAATTATTATTACATTACTAGATAGCAATACACGTTGAAGGCAAGGAAAAAAAAAAAACCCCGAAGCACATTACTCTCTCATGGTGAGATTGCAGCAAACAGCAAACTGCTTAATCTATAGAGACAGGACAAATGTCAAAGTAAATTCTTGAGCAGGACTATATAGCTCAAGGGAAAGATAATGGCATACTGTGCTTTTCAGCTTCTAGGTCAGAGCCTGGTGCCAGCCTCAGATTTGCTCTTTTATGCAATGATCCACTGCTTGCATACTCAGACGTCAGAGCTGTTGGTTAAGGCTCATGAGGGATGCTGGTAATAAAACTCACTGCTTTCGTTTCTCATACCACTGCCAGCAACTCACAGTGCCGGCCCTGTGGTTTCTTTCCTGTTTAAAAACCAACCACTAAGTAACAATACAGGGACCATTTATAAATGTTTGAGAGGGTATGAAACAGCTGCTGAAAAGAGGAATGTAGGTTCTCCCCGGCCATCTGATGTTTGTCTAGTGCCCCATGTGAAATGAGCTCTTGACACACTTTTCTCTGTTTCCTCATGGACCGATAAGAAGTAATACCCAAGGAAATCAATGACCTTGGCAGTAGAGCCAAAACCAATGAAAAATTCTGTCTTTCTTACAGCACCTAAGAGTTGAGACATGTTACTGGAATACACAATAGAACCATGCACCAGATACAACACTCTTGTGATATCCCTGCGTCAGTGTCAATCAGTGGATGCAATTTCAGACACACAATCTTGGCGATCATTACAGGGGAGAAACAGCTAATTTTCATATATGAGTATTGTCACAAAGTTGTCTACTGATCTTAACACTAAAATATGCTCCTGAGAGGTACTAGAAAGACCTCTATAAAATATATATACCATAGGAAATAACTTTCCCACTACTATCAAAATTCTTGAAAGAGCATTTCTGGCAGTTGCTAAGCGAGTTATACTGGCCAGAATTTCATAAAACAGAATTCATGATCCAGCACCACCTGACATCTGTTGCTACCACCACTGCTACTACGACTGTTAGCTGCTGTCCTTTCAAATGACAGTAAATCTCTAATCAAGAGAGTCCTTGATAGGAAAATGTATGGCCCTGCTCTCAGTATACAGTGGTACAATTTGAACAAGTCATGCTAAGAAACATTTAAAAAACACATGAACATTAGCACTGGTGTGAAGAAGTTTATGAATATTTTTGTCAGATGGTAACTAGCTAAACCAAGCAAGGCACAAGTTTTGGTGGAAAGGGCACATCCTAACTCACAGGAAGGATGTTGGGAAAGGAATACAGGAAAAAAATTGAATGGTCAGAAAAGTTTTCACAAATCAATTATTTTAAAAAGTACTGTATGTTTTTTTAAAGATTATATAGTATCACGTATGTTTTGTATCTATAGTTGAACAAGAGTTAGAAAGAGAAAACAGAAGAAGGACTCGTCTAGAGTGGATATTAACCCCAAGGAACAAGCTGGTTCCTTGGAATGTCAGAGAATGTCCCCTTTAAAAGGGGACAGATGAACAGAAAAATAGAACAATGAACTTCAAGAAGGAAAAGAGTTTGGATGATCAGTGGAAAGACAGCAAAAATAAGAAGAAAAGGGTAAAGAGGTTTTTTTTCCCAATGGAAGAAAGGCTGGAATTCCACTAAATCAGATCTTTCACAGATCTTCAACAAGTATCAGAATCATGGAATACTCTGAGTTGGAAAGGACCCACAAGAATCATCAAGTCCAACTAGTAAGTGAATAGCCCCTATGGGGATAAACCCCACAACCTTGGCATTATTAGCACTGTGTTCTAACCAACTGTGCTAATCTCAGCATTGCATAAAGTAGGACAAGTAGAAAAGGACACAGAGTGACAAAATAAAAAAGCCAACACAAATTGTGGAATATAATAAGACAAGGTAACAAGATTAACGTAAAAAAAAAAAAATCACGAACAAAAAAAAACCACAAAACCCTCTAAACACACTGGTGAGAGAATGACAAATAAGATATTGACTTGCCATTCAATAGAGAGGAAATGCTATTGACAGAGAGAGTACAGAGAAGGGGCCAAAGGGTTTAATAATCTTTTCAACCAGTTGTCACTAAAACAGTCAATTGCAAGCAAATAGCTAACTCATTTCTACCAAAGACAAAAGAGAGCTCGACTCTTAACTCTGATTAAGTTAATCTGAAGATGTGGGCTAGAATCACAACTGTTCTGACAATCTGCAATCATTCAACCTTCCGAAAAAGGAAGGTTAGGGACATAAAGGCCATTAGCAAATTTGAAAGTGGGTGTTGAGTGGAGAATGCAGTTGGAATGTGCGTGTGCATACTTGGGTTTTTTTTTGCTTTAAGTAGTAATTTATAACAGACCAGTGTCCAAACCAAGAATAAGGCAATGAAGCAGAGTTGAACCATTCTAAAACATCAACAATAAGCATCTGTTCACAAGAAACATTCTTGCTGTTACAAAAGCTGTCAACTGAGCTGAAGTAGATTCATCTAACCCAGAATTTAAATAAAACATTTTTAAATTATTATGTTTCTTCTCACCAAAACCCAGCGGATTATATAATGAAAGAAAACAATATTTTTATCTACCTCAGATCCATAATGTAAGAAAAAAATCTTTATGAAGCAATCATTTAGATTCACTATTCATTTTTTTTACCATAATTTCTCATTTGCTTCTGGTTGTTTATCACAGGTTGTCCAAACATAAATTAATGGTGACAACACAATTGACACCATCAAGACTAAATGAAATCAGTTTTAAGATAGCTGGGATCGTGGAAGCCATTGAATAAATGATACTTCTAAATAATCGTTTAAATCTCTACCTCGTTTTACTCTCCACTGTGAGAAAACAGGAGACAAAAGACTTTAGAGGTAAATACACCCAACTAAACACAAAAGTTCGGGTCTGATTCTGAAATCTGACAGAACAATAAAGCTTAAAGACTCTAACTCCAATACAAGAGCTCAGCCGCCTCAGAAAGGAGGAACTGTGAATAGGAACAGTGCACAAACAAGATTTGCATGGAATTCTTAAATATAAAATGACTTTACATTACAAGGACATAATCAGAAATATATAATATTGGCAGCTGCAGGCTTTTTGTTTATTGAATGAAATTTCACTATAAATATTGCCCCCAATTTTTTTTTTAATTATTAAAAGCAACACATTTTACATTAGGAGAAATAGAACATTTTTGCATAAATTTTAAAAGAAATAAAAATCCAAAAGAAGCTCCTTATTAAAATTTACATAAATAAACATTTATATAAATAGGCATTACCTACATCTTAATAAAACATGTAAGTGTGGGGTTTGCAGTTAGAAAGAAACACATATTTTTAAATTTTATTTGTGTGACACCATTGTGCATTGGAAAAAGTATGCATGTAGACTGAGTAAGGAGTATCATGAATGTTTACAGGTAGAAAGGAGATACTTAGCTTTCAGCTAATAACACTGTTGTCCAGGTTGATCAGACTGAAAATGTGTTTTTTTTCATAGTGGAAAATTTAATTAACATTTTGCATTCATTACACTGTTCTGCTGTTAAGCTGATTTTCTTGATCAAGCTGTTAGTTGCCATAAAAGACTAAGATATCCTCAATTACTACACGCAGCACAGTACATTAATCACATTCCCAACATTTTCAAATCTGGGTGGGTTGTTTGTTTTGTAAATATGTGCTGTGTCTGAAGCATGTGCTTCAGATTGATTTAGAATATCACCAAAAGGATACTGAAAAATCACAGAAGAAAGAACAGAAAAACTGTATGAAACTGGAGAATCATAAGATGTAATTGAGGCCAGAAGCAGAAGCCATTAATTTCACAAGAGAGCTTTCGATGGTATAAAAACCCACTTCAGATGCATTAGTTGGATATCATTTTCCGTTTCAGTAAGAGTAAGATCAAATCAAGGCAGCCTCATAGTAAAATCCTACAGTTACACTCTGCAAAGAGGGGTCATTTTAATTTCAGGGTCTTTTATTACACAGCAAGACAACTGATTGAACTGTGAAATAGCATTAACAACAAATATATTCTGATGTCCTCTCTTTAATGCATTTAGAAATTACAGAAGTATTTTTGATTTTGTGTTTGCAGGAATGATGATGATCCTTCAATTCCTTTTGCCTAACTTCAAAACACTTATATGAAGTCTATACTGTTGCTAAATCTTCTGCCACTGCTCAATGTTGCACTAATTATCAAATTAACTTTTTTAAGGGCTGTGATGATGTAATAGTTTCAGGGGTTAGAAGCTCTTGACTTGTTTGTTATAAACCCATTACTTTTCTCTTAGCTTTGGAAGTCTTTTTCTAGAACAAAATATTGTTGTAATTCAGAGAAAGAAAGTGGAAAATTATTTGTACTATTATATACAAATTGCTCAAAATAGAAAACTATACCACTTACAGCCTTCAGATGATCTACTATCAACAGAAAGACAGTTTGATACCTGCAGAAGAGTAGTTTCCAAAAAACAGGCAAGTAGTTTCAACTTAACATGCAACTTATACTAACTAATCTACAAAGGTGGTTTTGCTAAGCACAGATGTTTTAGTGTTTATACTGTGCAAAGATTCTGAAGAACCCAAAGATACTAAGGTTCAACTAACACAGAAAAAAATCTGAAGTGTGTGTTGGTGATACTCTCATTTTGACTATGTGTTACATCCAGGCCCTTTTATGAAATTTTTGAGAAGATGAAATGATATTTATTCACACTCAAGAAAAATGAGTCACTTTTATCCTAAGACCTTCAAGTTCCTCCCTGCAAATTTATAATTCACCTGAAGACAATACACAGGTTTTTGAAATGGAAAAACTCCCAAGTTTGTCTGATTACGATAATGATAGAAATCAGTGTGTAATGTAATGGCTTTAGCATCAGTGAGGCTCCATCGCTCTCCAGCTACAACCCCATTAGTCTGAGCTAGGATGCTGATCCCAGATATTTCTGGCAAGTATTACACTTTTTAGAAACTTTTATGAAAACCTCAATGCATAAAATGTACTCTATTATTTTTATTCTAAGGTCTTAGACAAGTATGTGGAACACCTCTCGCAAACGATTCTCTATTAAAGCACGAATATGTGCTGAGACACTATTCTGTACACCAACAGCTTAACAGTTACGAATGTACTTAGCAAGAAACATCTTAACACTTTTATTTACATGCTACCAAAAATACCTTCAGGAAATACATAAACATTAAATGAAATGCAAATTTGGCATCTGCCAGTTCAACCTTACCCACTGCAGCTTGAGTCATGTGAGTTGGCTGAACTGAATATTCGGAATCCAAGTAACCTCCTCTTTACTCACAGGCTCGTTCACACCTCACCTCAGTGCCAAACCACCGCTGACTAAGGGACAGATTTGACTATGGAAAGTATAGCAGATTGTAGGAATAAGGTTGAATACATTTTGCTGTTACCACAAGCATGTACAACAGAAAAAGGAACACATGTATTTTGCATTTGAGACAGAATATTTCTGTGCTACAGTAGTCAGTTACTATCCAGGTGAGAGAAGTAAAAGTAAAATACAAAGAACACAAGAGTTAGATATATCACTTTTAGTATGGGAAAGAAGATCAAAGAGGTACTTCAAAACTTTCAGTGCAGGCATAACATTGCAGAATGTAGATCAGCTATCGTGTTTCCAAAAGATTAGCAATAATGGTAAATATGTCTAGATTTTAATTAAATTTTCCATAGACTTGAGCATCTGTCACTAACAGTATTTAAATTTCCTAAGTCCCATAATATTTATACATCATGTAGCATACCCCTGGAAAAGCTGAAAGTGCACAGCTTGGACAGGTGCACTCTGCTGATTAAGAACTGGCTGCATGGTCGGGCCCACAGAGCGGTGGTGAACGGTGCTGCATGCAGTTAGTGGCAGTCACAGGGACCAATCTTGGGCCCAGTCCTGTTTAATAGCTTTACTGATGATCAGGATGAGGGATAGAGTTTACCATTACCTTGTATCAGGAATAGTGTGGTCAGCAGGCCCAGGGAAGAGATCTTCCCCCTGTACTCAGCCCAGGGAGGTGGTGGATTCACAGTCCCTGAAGGTGTTTAAGAAGGGACTGGATATGGCACTCAGTGCCATGGTCTAGTAAGCAAGGTGCTGTTAGGTCATAGGTTGGACTTGATGATCTCAGAGGTCTTTTCCAACCTAGTTCATTCTGTGATCTTCACAACTCTTCCTTTAAGCTATAAGGAACTATACATAATCAGTGGTTTTCCCCCAAGGAAATAAGCATCTGTGTTAAAAACAACTTAGATTATATTCCATATATAATCATCATCAATATTATTGTGGCTAGTCTGTATCATATTATTAGCATACTCTTGGTCTGAAATCTTTACTGTTTTCGAACATAATACTGAACTTTGAAATAAGAATTCCTGTTTCCCACTTCTCTCCATGTGTCTGTAGTGATACTTATATGTTTTCAATTAAAATAGTCCATGTATATTTTCATGTCATCATAAAGACTCTTTTATTTTTTTTAAGTTATCTATGTGATGGTTAACTATTTCACTGTGTTATAATACTTTTTCAATGTTTTCACTGTAGATTTTCAAGTAAAAATTCTATTCTACTCCAGTGTTAATTTGTATGTAGAAATAACTACTGCTTCAAAAATACACAGATAACAGAAAGAACTTTTTATAATTTTAAATTATATTTTCAATAGAATGCATCCATTAACTTTAAAAAAAATCCCTCTTATCAAGAGCATTACAATCTTATTTTTTAATGTTTCAATCTCAAGATCACCTAGCTATGCATGCTCAAAAAGTAATCTTGATTTATGCTCTGGAATTCCCTAAGTCATTTCACTTTGCTATAGGAAAACACATGCAATTCCCAGTAAAGTTTTCCCTACTACCCCTTTAAGCCTAGGGAACAATCCAAAGGCAACACTAGCATGAATAGTCATGTGCTAAGATGGAATTGCTGCTATTCAAATAAATATTTGAATCAGGATAGATGCATTTGCAATTCTTCACATTTGAGGGCTCAGATACGTTATTCACTTGTTAAACCACTTAAGAGTAATATAAGCTTAATGTAAAAGAAAAAAAAAAGGCAGCTTATCAATGACAGAACAAGACACTTAACAGAAAAGAATATGATAATCTCCTCTACCGTTCTATTTATGCAGGAGAAGGTGGTAATCTTTTCATTTTTAGTTCCTAGCCTGCTGTTAATTACTACTTATGTTAATTCAGCTTTAGTTAGCAAAATAAATTTTAAAAAACAGATAATTTCTTAAACTTAGAGAGATCCAGTTTTAACAGTGCCTTTTTGATTTATCAAGGAAGACTTGATTAGATATTATTGCTGACTTAAGGTGGACCAACTGCCAAACAAAATCAATTTGAGTAAGTGTTATTTCTAGATGAAACTCTGCAGCAGACACAGAATCAACTCTGTTGACTAGCTTAGAGAAATACCCTCTGAGGTTCAGAAGCTGAACATAACAGAGTTACTCATATGGAATTCTATTAGCAGCAAAAGACAGCTAAAATTTCCCAGTGTGATTCTTCTTCCATTTTCTAAGGCAGTTCTCAACAACCAGCCATTCTAAAATACATCATGAAACCATTCTCTACAGATATTGAATTATTGGATCAAATGGCTCAATCAAATTATGTGGCAAACATAAGTGGACTATACTTTTTCTCAAACTACCTAAACTTTGACTTCAAGCATTATTTTTCCCTCTCACTTATAATGTACCAGGTAGCACAGCTGGGTACTTAAGATCTAAAAAGGAAACCGAAAGACAAAGGTTGGATTGATTTTTCAGAGAGGAATACTATTCCTACCGCAAATAACTATGAAGACAGTCTTCTCGAAAACAAGAAGAGATGCCTGCTGCAACACATTTGTGCATCTTTTCCAAATATAAAGGTACCAGTACTGTATTATGCTATTAGACAAACATCTTGCTTGATCTCCACAATAGCTAGTGGGCTCCAATGTACTCAATTACTTGCCTTACATCAACAACTTACTGACCTACTGAAGTGAATTAAAATTGTCATGTGCTTAAGGGTAGATAAATTGGTTTAATCTCTTACTGAATCATAACTTTAAACAAGATATTCTTTATACAATTCCCTCACTGTCTTTTTTGCAGTCCTAATCATTTCCATTAGCTCATATATAGCTGTATAAAAACTACATGAAAATTCTTACTAAGGATCTAACTCCATTTAAAGCAAAGCAATGTATTCTGTACATAAATAATTTTTTCCTATTCCCCATTTTTATAATCTCTGCCTCTGTGTATAGAGGCAACAGTGCTTTTCATTGTTGGGAAAGTACTAGCATACTGGGTGCATATTTGATTAATGCACACGAAATGAATGCTGTCTTTTAGAATAGTGTCTATAGAACTGGCATTTTTGAAAAGAGGTGCTTAAAATATGAACAGAAAAAATAGAATCATATGTATTACAGATAAAAATTGCCTAGTAGGCCATCTATTCTGTCTATGCACTAGAGCAAGATTGTTCCCCATGGTACATTTTCTAGTATTATACCAATCGAATTTTTCGTGTTCTACACAGGACTTTTACCATTTCTCTTGGGATATAATTTCCACTTAATATATATATATATATTAAGAAGTTTTCGCTAAGATTCTACCCACATTTTCTTTCTTTTAATTTTAGCATAAAATATTCTATATGGAAACACTCTACATATTCCTTTCTGTCTTTGGGGTTTATAACTTCAAAGTATTTCACAGGTCATTTCCTCAACCCTCTTCTAATCTCTTAGCTGACATACAAAAATTTACAGAAAAAGAAAGAAACAAACAAAAAAAACCCAAAACAAAACCAAAAAGCCCACCCCAAACTATAATTTGAACATATGTTTCATTGAACACACAGAGAGAAACATATGATATAAACATGTATTTAATGTCTCCCTCTTAAAACAAAACTTCCATCGTCTTCACTTTCATTCATCATAGAATCATCCTCAACAACATTTTTGGATATTGATTTACGTATCTTTGGATGGCATTGCATTTACAGTCTGATAAGGAATGTCTTGGTTTCTACTACACAACAGTGAAAATTCATGTCTAATACATCTACATAACAATGCAGCATCTACAAAATATTAAACTACGTAAACTATCTCCATTATATAGGTGTCTGGAATCATAACAGATTTAACTGAAAAGGACAACATTTTCTTTTTTCTGTTAGTCTCATTATGGAACAACAGCAATCTCACTCCTAAATGTCAATAGCATAATTTAAAAAAAAAAAAAAAAGTTAATTCAGGAAATCTGGCCTAGATTAAACCACTCAGTAACTGAAAGCTATTCAGCCTGGGTTAGGCAGAAAACTGTCAGATATAATTTAGATAAAGCTGATTCTTCATTGATGAGAGGTAGCTATATTAGAAGCAACTCAGGAGTCAGGCAGTCCTGTTTTCTATGATTCACTTAATGAAATTATAGCAATCATAGCAATTAATCCTAAATCATTAAAAAGTTGATGACTTAGTTCTGTTATGAATCAGTAAGTATATATATGCTAATTTAAAGAATGAGCACAGAATTACTAGACATAAAAGCAGAGAAATCAAGATCCACATTTCTCATATTTGCATACGAGGTGACATCTGACATTATACAGGAATATTTGCTTTGGAAATTACACAAACTTTAGATGCATTTTCTATGTATTCTTACCACTTATCCTGGCCAAACCCAGATTACGTGAATTCATACAAAATAATTAGGTGAGAGTTCTTATAGATATCTAATAATTTAACTATTCTTTTTTTTCTCTTCAAGAAGCATATACTGTTGCTGAATACGTGAGACAAAATTAGGGTATTTTTTTTCTTTCCTTAAAATATTTTATCAACCTTGTTTGTCAACCAAAGTCTTACAATTGCCATTTTACAGTTCTGTTTAATGGCTCAAGCCTTTTAAAAGTATCTGAAACACTTCTAATCCTGTGCAGAATTCTGAAGATCTCTCATAGCACACAGGAACAAAAAATGCACAATTACCTGTGAAGCAGGTATATACAGTATTAGTCTGATAGTAGATAAATTGTAAATTATGTCCTACAAAGCCAGGTCTGAACAACACAGTCTTTGGCAGACAGAAAAGACATGGTGTGATGGGCTGACTGAATGTTATTAATGTCTTAAACATTGCCAAAATCACAGACTGCAAGGAAGAAAGTGCCTGTCTCCAACCACCAAAGCACCCCCTTCCCAATGCCTCCTGACTGGAATTTGGGTTGTGACTGAAAACATGAGAAAGGACTATTGTCTAATCATCTCAGATCTGAGGAGAGGTAAACTAGGTTCAAGGAAGAATGTGTCTGTGTTAAGAATCAACCTTACCTGAGCTCAGTGGGTGGTGGGGCAGAAGAGTTTTGGGGTTGTGATGGCAAAATCTCTACACACCAAACCAAAGAAGCAATCCCTGCCCCCCGGGAAGATCACATTACACACAGGACATTCACATGAGCAACAGTTGAGAAGGGGCATAAACCATCAAAGACCACCAAAGAGCACCCCCAACTCATTCCTGAGGCCTTCCACCACCAGAGGACTGAATGTGATCCAAGTGAGGTAACATATTCAGAGCCTGTCACAAGAGACTGCAAGGCTTCCTCCCCACCCCAGGGGAGGTGTTTGGCATCTTCTGAAGGTATAATAATCCATTGGATTCTGTGTTTTATTGTAACTTTGCCACCAAGAAGGCCAGAAGAATGGGACCCATGGGATGCTGCCAGGTTACACAGAGTGGTGATACATTCTTTATTTTAATCTCTCTCTGTCACTTTCTCTCTTTCCCCCACCCCCCAGCCCCTTTTCCTATTTCTTTCCGTCTCTCTTTCTCTGCCTCACTTTTACCATTAAATAAAACCCAGACTATTAACTTTGACATCTGGTCTCATTTGTATCTTAGCTTAGGCAGAGGCATTTCTAATAATTTTAATACCCAGATCCTAACACATGGTCTACTCAAATATGATAATTACCATATATTGATCCACTATATGACTGGTCTAGTTAAAGATTTCTGAACTTCAAGCAACAAGGAAAGTGAATAATTACATTGCTGAGAACTATGGAGGTTTAAAACACTTAAATTCTACTTTATAATGTTACATTCAGTATCTAAAACTTATCTTTACAGCTTCTGATGTAAAGTGATCTAAAGACATTTCAATTTTAGAGTGAAATGAGATGTCATCTATGGATCTTTACTATCAGCAAGAATCAATGAAGTGGCAATTTGCAGTAATAGGCAAAACCTAAATATGGCACACCTGGGAAAGAAGAAGCTCTGAGGACTGGAGCAGACTCATCCCAACTGTCTTTATTCCAACAAAGGCTGCATTAAGCCAAGCTCTCTCACTCTGTTAAAGTTTTAGCATGCAATAAAATTAACGTTCCTCTACATATTGATTTTTCACTTCATAAAAATGCAACACTCTGCAAAAGAAAATTTCATCTCATTGCAAGTTTTTGTATTTGTTTCTTTCTTTGGCCTAATTTCAACTGACAACCAAAGTGCCCCACACACAAGGCTGTCCCAATGTCACTAATCCCTCTGTTCAGACAAAGCAAAGCATTGCAACTGCCATGCCACTGTCACATGCAAAACTCAACAGCAAAGCTTCTGACACGAAGTTAGTCCAAATTCATATCATAGAATGGATAGCTTCACTGGGCTACAGTAAAACATCTTTAAATTAGATGTCCCCTCTTCACTTTAACAGCAATGTTTTTTCAATTAATTAATTCAATTAATTACAAACTTTTCAATTTTCCTTTAATTTTCAATTAAGGGAAAAAATTATAACTCAGACAGAACCTAGTTCTTGTCTGGAACAATACTAAATTATTGTATCTGTTTTGAAGTATTTTGGAATGTAAAACAGACCAAGACAGTAAAAATAGGACAATAACTCTGGAGTATCAGCAAAGGGACCAAATTCAGAAATGCTGTCTTGATATAAAAGACATCCCACATTTAAACATGAGATCATTTTTTGAAAGATTTCTTAAGTGGAGGGTACACCTAGTAACAAAATAGTAGTGACCTCTACCTCTATTGTAAGAGACATGGAGAGTTATTAATTTCACTTTGCTATTTGAAAATACCAAAGTGTCCTAGTTACAGCAGCCAGAACCAAATTATCACTGTATGAGTGTAACCAAAACTGTGTATTCCCTCTATGTCATTTCTGATGAACTGTTAATAATGGACAGGTTGCAGCAGCTGCCCAGGGCACAGCTGACACCTCAGGTTACAAGCTGGGTGTTAAAGAACCCTGCGAGGCAGAGGAGTGTTTCTGTCTTCACACCAGTGATTCAGCTGCAATAACTCTGCTCCTGAGAGGCATTAGCACCTTCACACCCAGCCTGAGGGGTCTGCCAGTGGGCCATCAAGGATTCCAAAAATATCTCATGACTCAAAGAGCAAATCACCCACTGTGGAATTCTTTGCCCTGGCAGAGGTACTGGGCATTCCCATCTGAACCTGTGTAACAGGGAGCCTGTGAAGGAGATGAAGAAACCAACCAACGTGCCTTGAAAACCTTAAGCTTTTTTCTGTATTGTAAAATGTAGTCTTTGCTTTTTTTCCCCTGAATCACCCTTCTCCTTCCCAAGTCCCCTTGAGAGAAAACCCTTATCTTCCTAATAAGTATGCCAGAATTTACCTTGGCCAGGCTTTGTGAAAACCCCCCTTATTGGTCCATTGTTAACCCTTTCCCTATTGGTTCTTAACCCTTGAATCCTATAGGCTGTGACCAGCATCCCCTAAAGCCCTATAAATACCCCTGGCCATGTGA
>JAWWMO010000043.1:26493023-26513301 GCA_035047845.1 Dendrocincla fuliginosa | reverse complement strand
AACGGGACAGGGGGGAGCATTCCACCCAGCTGTCACAAACCTGAACATATATAATCCTCAGGTTTGGGGACTTCTGGTGCCACTTGTGGGATCCAGATGAAGACCAGAACCTCAACAGGACTGCAGCCACCACTCTCAACAAGACTGTGACCATCATCCTCACCAACAGGTTTTCCTTTCCTTTTACTTTGTACTCAGGGGCATGACATGTCACTTGGGCTAATGAACACCATGCTCCAGGATGCTGGGTTATACATCTGTTCATTTGCGGGTTAAACCCCAATTTCTCCTCTGTATCATCGTACTTATTGTAATCTTTTTAGGAAATTGTAACTCTGACTTGTAATCTCTTTTTCGAGTTGGGTTCATTTCTACTGCCCATTTACCTCTAAACCAGCACACAAAGCCAATGATGCTTTGTAATGCAATTCAGACACTATAAAAATGTAAAAAAAAATAAAAAAAAAATAAAATTATAACAGGTTTGAATTTTATAATTTTCCCATATTATTTGTGTTAAAAATTATTTTCTCTCTCTATTAATCTTTTATATAATTATTTTTCTTGGCATAAATATTCTGTTTTAAGAAATTTGTAAAGCAATTTCTCTTACTGTCTTTGCAAAACTCCATTTTATGAGCACTTGCTTGGCTTCTGCAGAGTTTCTGGGGCCTCTTTTTTCCATATGAATCCTAGTGAAAGGTGAACCTTGAAATTAAATTGTTTGGATTTCATCTTTTTCTTCCTCTATATGACAAAGTATTTAGTATTGATTTTAATAAAACATGGACCAGTAATGATACAATTAGGAATGCTTAAAATTATAGACATTTTAGAAACCAATTTGTAGAACAAGTTGAAAGAAAATATGTTACAGATTAAAAACGTAAAGGTAAAATTGGTTAAGACATGAACAATAGCTGGCACATTTATCAGAGTGCATAAGGAAATCTGACCAATGCTCTGTGTCTGTTGAGCATGATAGCAATAATGCAGATAGTCATTCTTATTCCCAATGGCTCAGCCTGTGTTACTACCACTGCTGGAAATATGTAATGGAAATAGTAGGACAAGACCTTTGAAAAAGCAGACAAAGCTCTTCAAGGCTTACATAAATCAAAGTACGCTTCTCAGAGACACATCTGTATTTATCAGTGTTATCAACATTAAGAATTTTCTTCAGTTACCAAAGAACAAAATTTATTATTTTATGGTCATGATAATGTGGCACTGTGTTTTAAAATTCAATTACTTAACACCACCTGAACTCAAATATTTCTTTCTTTGTTTAGTATAAAATTGTTTTGTCAGAAGCTTCTTCTCATCAGTCTCCTGTTTAATTACTTTTGTCTTTAGCAACCACAACATCCACAGTTTTTTAATTATATGTTTGGATTGGCTCTAAATAACTGCAACAGACATGGACAGGACAACCGTCAATTGCTTCCATGGTAAGAAAGAACTGACTGCGGCTAAACACTGTCATTTGTAGAATTTACATAAGCACATTAATTAGCCTTCCTTTGTTTCTCTTCAAAACCATATTAAAATACCAGACACAGCTGTCTCTACAAAAGATTAAATTCATGTCCTTTCTAATTCATGATGTCACCCCAGTCACAAGCAATTTCCAGTAGTTTTCCTTTCAAGGAAAAGACAACCAATAAAAATACTGCTATAAAATTTTACTTGTGGAAGTTGTGCAGACATTCTACAAAAAAATTAGTATTTGAGACCCTTTTCTCACATCACTGGGCAAAGATATATAGGCCAGCATTCCTAAAGTTATATCAAATTTCATTTGCAATAAAATAAGCAGTTATTATGACACAAACTGAGAGCTTTTCCTTGTATTGGAATATTGCTTTCTCACATACTGTACCAGTTTTGGCTGGAAGAGAGTTAACTTTCTTCACAGCAACTGGTATGGGACTGTGTTTTGGGTTTGTGCTGGATACAGTGTTCATAACACAGGGATGTTTTACCTATTGCTGAGCTGTGAGAAAGCAGTTGTGTGGGGCTGAGCTGCTAGCTGGGTTTATCATGACACAAGCACATACAATTAATTTACAGTGTAACGCTTAAGGATGAGCCAAATCACTGGAGTTTTATATTTTCTGATAGGGATGATCAGTACTAGCAAAACATATTACAGATATGTATCATATTGAAAGTACCACATGAATTTATGGAATAAAGTAAATGAGTTGATGTGATGGCCAAAAGGGCCTTTCAGGAGACTGAGAACAAAGACTTCTCAATCTGAAGAGTAATAGTAACACTAGCAGAGTAAAAATTAGTAAAATTATAAGTTCTTAGGCTAGAAAATAATGACAAAATTCAATTATCTAATTGCTACTGTTATGATTTCTGGCACACTAGAGTCAATAAGCTCGTATCTACAGTGTTGCAACAGATGAGGACAAAAGGTGAAAAGAAGTAAGTCCATGAAGAAAGTCCATCAAGAGACTGAACACACTTGTCCTATTAGAGCATGTTGAAATTAATATAATTACCTTTATTCCTTACTTAATATGAATGAGAATATTACAGTTAGACTTAAATGCTACTTACACATCGTACAGCATTTTGGACAACAGATAGAGATTTAAAAGGTAAGAAAACCATTGTGAACATTCACTTTTTCACCTATATTTCAGTAGGTTTCCCTTCAACAGAAACAAGGAAGAGAATGTTCACAAGTGAGAAAGAGAATTAAAACAAAATTTTATTAACAAACTATTCATTAATCTGCAATTTTGGCTTAACATAGTTTTAGGTTTCTAATCTAATGAACCAAAATCTTGTTAACAATCAATCAGGATACATGCTGTACTGACAACACCTACAAAACAAAGTATCAACACAACACAAATATTATTCAAGTCAGATTTTTCCCAAGACCAAGCCTCAAGCCTCTGTCCACAGAATTATATTTGTACTTCTGTGCTTATAAACAAACTCTTAAAATGCATACAAAGGGTTTATTATACTATATGGAAACTTTATAGTCAGTATTAGCTTTCACTCCCACTATGGAACTGAGAGTCAGTCCTCGCTCTGGAATGGGCCTACCTCTCTGTCTAACCTCCATACTCGATACTGGCCAGCACTGATGTTTAATCAAGCAATTAGCTCAGAAGTTTTCAATGCTTAACAGAAATTAATGCTCATCATAAACTGACCTCACTGTGCTGCCAAAATATATTTTCAATACAAACAGACAGTTTTAATAAAATATTAATTTTACAAATTTAAATGCATTTAATTAGCAAGGGAAAAATAATTTAAAAGCATTGGTCACTCAGCCCCATTATACATACACACTTTTAGTTTAAATTACTATCTAGATAAGTATTACTTTGTAACCATAGAGTCCAGAATGCGATCAGGGGCCTTCAGACTAAATAAAACAAGCATGAAGACCCATGAGTTAAAGTAGCTGCTTTGAAAAAGACTCCTAACTGCATGCTAGACTTGTAGCAGTAACTGCATTAAGCAAACCCATAAGCTGCAGAGAAGGCAGACAAATTTAAGTAAGAGTAGACATGCAGCATGCTCATGACATGCAGCGTTAGTAATCTGCTCTAACTGGCCATGCTTCAGCAAAGCATTTAAGCATGGTGCTAAAGGGCTCTCCTGGCTAGGAATACCTCCCTGAATTGAGCCTAAGAGCCTTGCAGAGTTAGGGCCAGATAAAAACATGAATTATTTCCCTTTTTTTGTGCACAAACTGTTCAAATACAGACAGCTTAGAGAACTGATGCTTTCAACTTCTCTACCATTTAACAGAAGCAAGAATAGGGTGCACTTAGCAAATATGAGAATTCACACTTTTCATATTCACTGACAGTCATACCTGAAGTTGACTATAACCATACTTCATACAAACTTCTCTGTAAAGCTGGAGTGATAAAGATACAATGAGGCTTATTGAAATGAGTGTACATTTAAAAAAATGAATGTGAAAAGCATATTTTTATTATTAATAAAACCTTAGAATACATACAGTTTGGTAGAAACTTTGAAATGCAGAAAAGCATGTGAAGCTTCTTCACTTTTTTAAGAAAATTTTTAGAGGAATTTATGTATTTCATATATATATTCTTTAAGCTGGTCACTTTTCGGAAAGCAACAGTCCACATACCTATCTAAGGGAGGAAGCTTTCTTGTGGACACTATTACCCCTCTTTCCTCTAACATGAAAAATTCCAACATCTCTCTCACCAATGCCAAAAATATTTACAGAAAAGAGTTATTTTTTGTGTGTAGAGGTGTAATCAAATCAAAAAAATCAGATGACATTGAAAGGGACATGCATTTCCATTTACTTTTTTAGTGTAATTTATTATTGTTATTAATTATTAATAGAAAACAGATAAATTGTTAATCTTATCAGTTGTATAGTTGCTATGAACAACTGAACAAATTGAATCTTTTTATTTGCAGCCCTTAAAGAAGACTACACTTCTCATTATAGATATACTTGTATAGCCTTTTAGTGCTTTGAAGGCTTAAGAGAGGAATTACTACAATATGCAACTTTCACTCAGAAAATCTGTCCTTTGTGTCTAGGAAAATAAACGTCAAGACCCACTAAATATAATAATTAGCAAATTATATCCGATTTCTTTCCTTTATGAAGGACGTGTGTTCCTAGTTCCTTCCACTTCACCTCTACCCTGGAACATTTCTAGTATGGGGTAAATCTTTGTTTTAGAAAGAAAGAGCTTTTTGATTTCTGTCTAGTTTCCAGCTTTTAGAATTATGTATTTCACATATCCCAAGTGACAAAAAGATCAAGTTGTTTCACAGACTAGGACAAAGAACCAACCCAGAACATTTACTTCTAATCTCAAATCTCACTCCCAGATGGTTATTGTCTCTCATTTCTGCAAAATAAGCCATCACTGCCAGCTTATACACATTTGTTCTTCTGCTAACATTGTTCTACAACTTAAACAGACACTCTCACTTTGCCAGTGCTTTTCTCTGCGAGAACAATAAAAAGACAGTACAATTTATCTGCAATGATAAATAATGAGAATTTTTAATAATATCTGTATAAGACAGAATCTCTATTTCCTCAGCTTTAGCTACCCATCTTGCACTTCTTCCTTTTAGAATTCATGTTTCAATCACAAGTGACCAAAACTACAAACAGAATTTGAGATAAAATCCCACCAGTACCATGTACATTGCCTTTAATATTTTCTTTCCACTTCTAAAAATGCTGTAATACATCCTGATATGTCTTTACACTTGTCTTTTTTCATTGCCATGTCACATTTATGGCTTTAGTCACCCTGAGACTAATAAAGCCAGAGCTCTCTCTTCTTCTGACACTTTCAATTATAACTCACAGCTTATAACAGAAAAATGGTATTAGTTCCTAATTAGACTTTGTACTGCACACTTTTGTTTCACTCACCCTTGCTTCTCTGACTTTTTTATCTGACTTTTACGTCTTCTTCTATCAGCCAGTTTCCCAGACTTTAATCTGGACTCAGAAATATTTCCTATTGCCTCCAAGTTAGGCCACAGTTCAATACAATTTTTTTTCAGAAGTAGTACTGAATCTGAATCTGAAACTAATCCAAAAGTGGCAAAAAACGTGGCTCCATATTGGCTCCCCTGTCCAGTTTATCCTACAAGTTCTTCTGCCACTAGTCAACATTAAGGTGAAAACAGAAAGGAGGATGGGCTTCTTTCAACGGTGATGTAATCCAAAGACACATCAGCCTGCTCCTGAGGCATTACCCTGCAGTTCTCCACTAACCTCAGCCTGTCTAACAGCTGATTGCCACAATGTTCTCTTTGCTGTTAGCCTTTATCTTTTCCTCGTTGGATCTATGACTCATTGCACTGCTTCAGGATGCTAAGAATGTAGATCACCATTCACCTGTTGCCAGTGTCAGTGACAGTGCAGACAGGGCTGAGCAAAGGGTAGAAGGAGGAGAGTCCATGAAGGGGGTGGGAAATGCAACTGCTGATGGCAGAAAGTTGGAAAAACTGCAACCAGCAAGTTAATCTGCAAAGGTTGTTTTACAGCCCAGTACCAGACTGTTAAGAACTTGCTGCTCTCAGAGGACCAGAACTTTTTCATCTTGTGCCTTTCCTTGCTACTACGGTTCCTCTTCCCTGCTCCCAGCCCTGTACCCTTACTCTGGGCATTCCTCAGTCCCTTTGTGAACTGCTTGCACCCACCTCAGATCCAACAACTGCCCAAGACACTCCGAGTGCCTGCATGCACACATGCTGTCCGATGGCAACACTCAGCAAGGACTCAGCAACGACTCACCAAGGAGGAGAGAGCCATCCAGCTCTTCTCTTTTGCATCTCTTCTCCTTTTCAGCTGTTTTATCAATATATTGTAATACAAAATAAGAATCAGTAGTACTAATAATGAACAACTAAGCAATGAATTTGAATTACCGGCTATAAACCAAGTCATTTCTACTCGAGTCTTAAAAACAATATGTAGATTTAATTGCTTGAAAGATATTTAGAACTTGGGAAGATTTAAATCATTCACTCAGACAGATTTCACAAGGTGAGGTTATGGTAATTTTGATTGCTCAGTGAGTCAATTAGAAAAGTTCAGGGAAAGTTATGCCTTTGTTTCAGAAGAAGCCCAAAAGAGAAGAAGAAATACACTGGGACACCACCCTGCAGCACTGAAATAAACATTCACCATCTTGTCATATTAGAGTGCAAGCATACTTGCTGATATAGAAATATATCATTAAATAAGGTGTATTTCCCAAATATTTATTACTGAATTACTTACTTGTATAAAAACTTCTGCTTTAAAAAATCATGAAAGTTTAATTAGGACAGAAGGCAGTAGACTTGTGAAACGAACTCTATCTCCAGAATAGCAGCTGAGGAAACGGCCCACAATTACATGACTTGAAAACGGAAAACAGGTTCTGACAAAATTAACCTTTTGGCAATATAGAAAAGTTATTAAAAAAGGAGTAAGTAGTGTTCTCTTGAAGGCCAGAATCTGTACACTGTGGAAACTCCACTCAAAATCAATAGTACATCAAAACTGATAAACCACAGGGAGCAGTTAAAATTAAATTCTATAGTTAAAAGAAGTATTGGAAGTGATAGAAGTTATTCATAATGGTGCTATTTTGAATCCGTGAAATGGATTACAGGATTAAGATTTAATAAATTTATCTCTCCCTGAGCCACCTTACGTCCTTATTAAAATATATATTTTTATTTCTGTCTTAATAATATGTACCTTGCTGTTGCAACTAATCATACAAATAACAATCAAGGGAAGTTTTACTAATGAAAATGTTGCTGTTCTTCCACTGCAATTTAAAATATTTTCAGAGCTTTTGCTAATTTAAAACTCTAGTTAAGTATTGGGATCCTCCCATCTGCAGATACAGTTGTGTTACCTAAAACAAAATACCCTAGAAATTCATATGCACACACACACTCGGATGCACACATACAAAAAGCAGGACAGAAACAGCTTTACAGCAAATTCAATCCAGGAATATATTCAGAAAATTAAATTTTAATGAGCTGCATTTCTCAAAAGTAATTTCTTTCTTCTATTTCTCTTTCTAAAATACCTTTGTACTAATATTCTTAAACCTAGCGGTGAAGTTCTGACCACACTGAAATTAGTAATTCACAAACTCTCTTCAACAAAACCAACACTTTGCCCAAGTTGTCCTTTACCTATATTCCTCAGTCATTTATGTGTCTCATTCTTTTATTTTTAGCTTATGGGTAATTTGATTTCCAAGCATATAAACAGAGTTTACAATAGGCCTTGGAAAAGTGACCATAGCATATGCAGTAATCTCTACCATGACAGCCACCATTTTGCATTTTTCATGGCTTCAAGAAAACCAGTAGTAAATTTCTCTTTATAAAACTTTAGTTCTGAACCTCATCATGTAAAACATTTTATTACAACATCTCTCTCATTCCCTACAAGTATGTTTGGGAATGATTTGTCAACAAAAGTGAGACTGATTCCTCGAGATGTTATCAATAAATTACTGCAAATGAGCTACCAAATAAGCCCCATGATGCTGATGCTAAATGTTTCATTTCCACAAGCTCTTTAGAGAGCCAGGGCATTATCCTACTGAACTACGGAATTATATGGTATTAAAGGTGAACTATGTGTTTATAAAGCCTATTGAATGCTTTCAAAAATAAAGACCTATAGCCTTTTATTGTTTAAAAGCAGTTTCTCTTTCTTTAAACTCTTTAAAAACCCTATGAAAATTTTAATATTCACAGGATTTACACACAGGTAAAATAAGAGAAGTATGGTTCTCAGAACAAAAAGATTTGTCATGTACTATAGAGCTCTCTAATACTAGGGTTCTTCTGAAAGGCTTGATTAATCATACTATTTAAAGGTTGTGACACATTTATTCTCAAACTAATGCAGGCAAAGCTAGTAATTCACAGTTAAAAACCTGTGGAAGAGACAGCTTACGTGTTGGGACAGTTGGTTTTAAATTCTAGATCTTTTTGTTCCCTGCCTGTTGCTGGTGTTGAAGCCAATTAATTGGCATACCTCTGTAGTCTGTTAAGAAAAAGGGGGGGAAAAATTCCTAATATGATTTTATTTGATTTGCCTCAAAAAGCATTTGCCACTTTGGTTGACAAACAAGAATCATAAAAACTAGAGATAATAATTCATATTGTACTTCACCTTAGCCAAGAGCATAGAAATAGATGTTGACTATAAATATACTGAAGATGTCAGACCAATTTATAAATAAATATTTAAATGGGCTTTAATAAATTCTGAACATAGATCTTCAAGCTTTATAGAACCAAAATTTATTCAAGGCAGAGCAGTATAGACTTCCCTAGAGAGATACTGGATATTTGGTGCCATCAACACCCAATAACCCTTGGAGTGCAGTTGTGCTTATCGTGGGCAAAGAAAAGGTCAAACTGGCATATGCCAAGTAAAAGTTTCCCTCACCAGTTCATCCAAGCCAGAATATTGACCTTTCAATTTATTTGCCTTACAAGCTTTCAAAGCATTTACCCATGAAATATATACCTTGCTTCAGCTCTTTTACACCAAAAAGAAGAAAAAATGGACTGCGTCCATGATTTTACCCTTCCATGATTTAAACTGAGAAATGTGGTTGCAGCAGCTGACTCCGGGAGCATTGCAGTGAGGTGCAGCTGGTGCTCAGGCAGCACTTATCCATCCATAACTGTTTCTTCTGCCTGCCCCATTCACATTCTGGATGGGAAACAAGGGAAATCCACAGAAGCAGAGCCTATTAAGCAGGTCTTAATGCAGGCAGCAATGTCCTAGGGTCAGACTGGACATGTGTTAAGCCCTACTAAAGTACACCACTTCAGAGCAATCTTTAAGCCAAGATTACAAGCGTATGCCACCGCCAAAGGAAGGAAAAGATTACACACAAGCAGCAGGTGCCAGACCTGCCACTGACACCCTTCAAAGTGTGTGATGCATGAGACACCTTGATAAAGGAAGCAGAGGATTGAAAGAGGAAGCAGAGGATTGAAATCTCCATCCCTCTGGACAGAAGCTAGCAAGGACAAAGACCTGAGAAGTCAGCAAGGAAGATTTCAGAGAAAAGGTGAACTGCTTTTTACAAAAATTAGGGGCAAGGTGGGAGAAAGCAATTTCATGTTCTTTGCACAAGCACGAGAGGAGGAAAAATACTTGGGACGGGGAAGATGAATCTGTGGAAAGTGAGATTCAAAGCCTAAGGCAATTTATAGTTAGCTCAGTTAGGAATATTCAGTTAAAGTCAGCAATGAAGAGTTTGACTTTTCTCCAAAAGTAGTTGCAGTTATACCCAGGATGGTCTTAGGAGGGGTTAATGGAATTAATGGAATTACTAGAATCTACTCTCCTGGTTAAAAGTTACTGCTCCTGCCTGATGTACCGAATTATTCACCATTTAGGTTACTCCTGAGGCACATTTTTAAATAGCAATATTGAGTCTCCTTTATGTTTAGTTCAATATTCTCCATTTGACGTAACAGCAGCCATGACAAAAATATGTGTCCTGAGAGTACAGTTAGGAAAATATGAGAATGTATCAGCAGTTTAATTTCTCCCTTTTCAACCCATGTCTTTTAACTTCTTGGGTTTCCAGTTTGAATGTTATTACTGTTTCATTAAGGCCATACTATCTGTGTTCTGGTTCCTGAAAGCCTATTTGGCATAACATTGGAATCAGCAGTAACGAGAAGAATACTCTCTTCCATCATCAAGTTTGTTACATTGATGAATATCCCTCTGTAGGAAACTATGAAACGAGTTAATGTACATGCCTATTAAAGCCACTTCAGGACATGGCTGAACATATCGATGGCCTATTAGCTAAAGAGAAGTTCAATCTAAGGCCCAAGGAAGAAATACAGATGTATCTGAAAAGTGGATTTATAGCAGCTATTTCTTACAGCTACTCAAAGAAAAAGCACATGTCAGCAAAATCAGAAGTGCTAAAAGATCACACCAAAAAGTTAGGCAATTTTGGGGCTTTAGGATTTTGCATATAAGACAGGGGAGCTTATATGCATTTTTGTGTGTGTGTGTGTATGTAAGGCTTTTTGCAACTTTGTTGCTGAACAACAATTGGGTAAAATCTAACATCTGACAACTTATTTTAGAAAATATTGTGAAAGGGATTTTCTAGAAGTATCTAGAAAAATGGAAATCAAAGACTATAAAATGGGTTAGTTTCCTTTTTTTCTTCTGAACTTTCTTCAGTTCCACTCAACTATTTGCATGTAGCGATAGGCAAACCACTGTTTCACAATGACAAGTAAATGTAAATTACTAAACCTGCATTTGCTTTATTTATATTTACCTGGATAAATATTGAGAAAAGCTGTTCTAACAGCAAAAAGTGAGTATTCTCATCAGTGTGGAGTTCAAATAGTCACAAATATTCAAGACTATGAGGACTGGCTTTATACAGAAATCTGGTAAGTAGGCTTTATCTTTGATAAACAAAAAAGGACTGGAAAGATCTTGCTCAAGTGTTAAGTCTAGCATCTTCTTTTCTAGGCACGAAGTCAGCTATTTTTAAACACACCACTTTTATAAATATGCCAACCAGTATCTTTAAAGAGGTTTCTTGCTAGTGATTGAGTTCATCTGGGTTGTGGTTATTTTGGTTTGCTCTTGGTTTTGATTTTCTACCCAAACTATTTCCACTGGAAAGTGATCCCAGGATGTGATGACTAAAACATGAAAAACAAAACAAACCAAACCAAACCACCACCACCCCTCCCCCTCGCAAAAAAAACCCCAACACAAAAACAACCAACCAACAAACACTTTTATAATTTCCAGACTTAAATTTAATCATAGCCACATACAAATTTTGTTCTTTTGCTACCTTTACCTCATTGTGTACCAGCAGGATGTATTTATCAGCAGGAATCTTATTTTCTCTCCAACTCCTACACTATACAAGGCAAGGTTTTATTAACCCCTCTGTAATATGGGCTCTGCTGTCATCTGAGTAGTATTTAATTGCCTCTGTTCCAGTTGGAGTTCAGAATGTTTTTCAAGTACAAAATCACAACTGAATTAATTATTCCAAATGAAGTGTCCAAAGTGTTACTAATTCCTTACTGCTCCTGGAACAACTGGGAACAATCCTGGAGCATTCTAGGACATATTTGCTTTTTTTTCACAGCTGTGCCATGCTGTGAGCTCACACCTCACTAGTAATCAGCTAGTAATACAAAGGTATGTTCTCCTCCTCAGTTATTCCTAATAAGCCCACAATTTACAGCAGAATTATGTTTTATTGGCTCCAAATGTCCTTTCATTGTCGACTGCTTAGAGTGTAATCCCATTTCTATTATTGAAGTTCAAACAGCCTTTCTGAGTGATATTCCTGTACCTTTGAGCTGCTTATTGTGGGAAAACCTCCCTCCTTCTCCCTTCCTTTGCCTCCTCCTCACAGTGATCAAATTTACTTGGCACTAAACAATTATTTATATTATCTACTGCATTTTATAATATATTTTTACCCAATTACCAAATATTTAAATTATTACAAAATGTTAGTTCCTGTTCTCGGGTAACTTGAATTGCAAATTAAATTAATAACTTTTAATTTTCTCTCAGTATTAAATGGTCCTGGTCCTTACCAGGTAAACTGACACTTTTATAACAAAACAGAAGTTAGCTTTCCCTGGGAGTACCTATCCCAGTTATTTTATAAAAAAGTATTGTTTTCATCTCTTTTATGATGATACTGATGGGAGTTAGATGCTGAATGCATCTTTTAGAAACATACCTGTTAAACCACAAAGGAAATGGTCATTATTACCAAACACTGAAGATCTTATTTCCTGCTACAAACAAAAATTTAAGGATAATGAATAACAATGCTTTTAGTATTCCTTGAGACATATTGTGAATTCTTGCAATAAGATAGTAGAAAGCAAATGTAACCATTACAGTATTAAGCAAACACAAATATTCTGAAATATTAAAAATTGATATTTCTTAGCTGAGACTAATGAGTTCTGATATCTGTGTGATCTAAAGACATTTATTTTGCTTCACCCAAAATTATTCAGAGCTAAGTCAAGACAATAACATGTCAGCTTCACCAGAGCTGTCATGTTCCCCCGCATTTAATAGTCAAGAAGCTAAAGAAAAAAATCTATAGGGACAGGCTGCTAATTAATTGTGTGCACAAGCACACACATAAGTCCCTTTGAGGCATATTAGCTTTAAAAGTAAATTCTTGTCACCCAAAATGGCTCATAAACTATGCAACATATATTACCAATATTTATTCATCAGACAGAGAGTAATAACTGATGACTTAAGTCTCTTAATTTCAAAATAAATTGGCATTTATACACAAAAAGCATAGGGTAAACTAACTTTCGGTAGTAGTGGTTTTGTTATCATATGATCCTACAGAGTCATTGCCTTTGTAGGCCTTAAAAATGGGAATTTCCATCCTTGTCTTCAGTCTTCTATCCTGTTTGACAGAAAAACTAACTGATAAACTAATCATATATTGGACACGCTGGATAAGAACATTTGTTGGTCACAAACTTAATTTCCCTGTAGCTCTCTGGTTAGATTTTACATTTCTCTTGCAATTTGAGCTTATTTATTAACAATTCTGATCTTTGAGGAATACTATGAAGTCCGTTCCAAGTTATTTAAATGCTTATACTTTAAAAATACATGCCATCAAACCAGATGCTGTACTAAGGCAACCTTTGGTTTCTGAGCATATCAATAGATATCACTGTTTGCTAATGTAAATGTTTGGTCAGCACTGAATATATGTGCTGCCCATGTGAGGTACATGTACTGACCCAAATATAAGTATGTTTTGATGTGTATTTGCAATCATGTCTTAAACTTCATCAAGGAATTTTGCCAAAACAGACTTACTTTCCAAACAAAGGTTTGATCAACTGTTGAACGCACAGCCATCTCTGCAACCTTGTTTTAGCCATTACTATTGGATAGGGACATCTCTCCACTTCAATCTAATAACCTGTTTTGTTTCAGGGAATGAAAATCAGAACTCATATTTGTTGCTACCTAAATGGTACAGCAGATTTCTCAAGAGTCCTTACAATAGAAGCATGCAACATGCAGGACAAAAACAACATCTGCTTTCCTTGCCTCACTTATTAATATTTGCATGTTGTTTTTTTGTAGGAACAAAATCATCAAAATGTATACACATATATACAAATCTCTCAAATATATACAGGTACCTTTCATAAGCACGTAATACAATACTCTCTATTCCTTAAAAGTGGGGTGGTGTTATGCCTCTTTTGTTTCCTTTGCCTCTTTCTCAGTGCTGTAATGCAATCCTCAGTGTCTGAGCACCAGACTTCAAATGAGAGAACTATTCAAAACATGCACAGACAAAGTAAGTGGTTTCCTTAGTAATGGGAACTATGTGAAAGCCTCTGAAACAGCTCCTCCTCCAGTAAGTCATTCTGTACATGATCCTTTCCACCCCCAAATTATTGATGGAACGACAGCTTTACATTTAAAGATAAATACCTAATGTGCACCTATGGCTTTTGGTAGTCAAATTACAGATAAGAGGGAAAACATTTATTGCATTCCTAGTTCCATTGTTTCTGTTTCAATCAGTAAGGATGGTGTATGTCCCAGTGACCTTTTAATTAATTTTCTAGATTTGTAAGTTGAAAAAAAATAAAATTGTGTAACTAAACTACTAAGAACTTCACTTTGATAACCATTACACTCCAATAGTTTAGTGTACTTGATTTAAACTATTATGAGGTAACAATATTCTGAACACACACTGGACTTGTCCATGCTGTTTCTTGTCATCACCAAGACAAATTCATGCTATTGATGGCATGGGAAAATAACTCTGATACTTCTCTTAGTCTCAGTGTAAAAGTAACTAAAAGCAAAATGACATTTTAGTTCTAATATTTAGCTTAGTGACCCTAAAGTTTTCTAAATAGCCAATATAGCACTTGTGCAAATAGTTATGAAAAGCATATAATCTATAGTTGTTATTGTTGTCCACCCCCTTTTAATATTAAGCCACAATAAAATGTAACAAAAATAGTTTGTTCAATTTCACCAAATAAAGAAATTCAAGTCCAAAGTTCTGCCCTTGAGAAACACATAGAGACTTGCCATATTATAATGACATTTAGATGTCATTTATTGCAAAAAATGTGACATTATCAGGGAAAGTGGCTAAATTAAAGATAAACTGAGAAGGAAGTTCCCTCTTACTGATCACGTACTATTTGCCACACCACACAGTGTCAACAGAAAAGGATAACCCTGTTTCAGATAAAGAATCAGTTAATATCCATAGAAAGGAAAACAGATATGAGCAAAGAAATATAATACATACACTCCACTAAGGACGAAAAGATCAAGACCTATGACCACCAATAAGAATTAGAACAAATCACCACCAGGATGAAAATCCTAGGCCTTATATTCAAATCATTACTGCCACTGTTTTTTACATCAACCTTAGATACAGATTAGCTCAAAGAGCCATGACAGTAACAGATTAGCTCAAATAGCCTGCACATTCTGGGTCCCATGAATAACAAGCAGATCCTTAAGAAAACAATAAGGGCATTTCAGTCGTAAAGATCCACCTTTGAAAAGATCCCAGTAAGTTATTACTTAATTACTGAAGGCTGCAAAACCTGAAATGTCACCACAAGTAAGACATAAACTTACTGATGAGATCAAATTTTAAATGAAATATATACACTGAGCTCAAAAATTGCTTTACAGATATTTCAACCACCTAATCCAGCTGCATATAAAAACTAGCTGCTTTTCACTACTCCATCTTCATTAAGAGTTCCACATGACATAGCAAGGTTGTGGTTGCCATGTGTGACTCACTTCCAGCCTTCAGCAGATGCTGGTATGCCAGGAATTCTTGCCTATTAAAACAGGGCCAAGGATGAAAATCAGAATAATGCACATATGACTCTGTGTTGGACTCAGTTAAGATTTTTTCAGACCATAAGCCACTCCTGAGGAAGGCTGACTATAGCTCTGGGACCTATACTGAGGAAAGAGAATATAGCTCTTGCCTGAGATCTCGTACTTTCTGTTTCATAGAACACAGTTGCTAAATGAACTGGCACATTTGCTGACTATGCAAAAATCTCTTTGGTCACCAAGATTACCTCATCATCACTGCTTTCATCAGTCCCACCCCACATGATTGAATTGCCTGTACTATTATAAGGTCCTTTACTATGCAGTTCCAGATTTTGCTAAATCATATAGCACCCACTACCTACACAGCTTTTAATGAAGTAACTGGGGCTCTGTGTAGATGTGAACTTTTCCTTATATGAAGCTCTTTACAGATTCATGACTTAGATTTGTTTCCCTCTGCTTTAGGAAACTATGCTATCGTATCAACGCTAACTCTTAGGTCTGATAAAAGAAACTTGGTAGCAGGTTAAGTAATCTGAGCATAATCCTTCCCATTATGAAGTGCAACTGTGGAAATTTGAATTCATTGTTGGCAATGAGCCTTTGATCTTCAAAAAAGACAAAGACCAAGAGCTAGAAATGTTGCTTTTGCTTATCATTGAAAATGATTCAATTTTGGAGAGACACACATTACTAAAAATTCCTCCTTCTCTGTATGGAAGCATAACCCTTTTAGGAAAATGTCAATAGTCTGACCATAGTATCTAAAAATGTGCATGACAATGTCCGGTTGATGATATTGCACTGAAAATACTGGCAGAACAGGGTTACATGAAGCGGTGGCTCTTTTTTCTCTCTTCTCGGCAAATCACACAATGACAAGTGGTTATAATTAACAAGGCAATTAATTAGTTAACTGATGACACCACAAAACAGATTTCTTTGAGTCTGAGAAATCCTGGACCTTCTCTCAGAAAGGAATACCTCTTCACATCCCACATGGAAGACACACTACGGGTGTGCTTTGCAGAAATGGTGAGAATTAATCTGTCAAGCAAATACCAGCTCAAGTCTTTTTTTACTCTAGAGGCTACAAGAAGCAAGTGAGAAAAGGCACCACTGAGCTCCCATTTCTTCTAGGCATGGTGCTTCACAAAACCAGGGTAGGGACACATGTAGTCGTAAGTGACAAAAGTCTTGTCTCTTTTACACATGGCCACTTGGATACGTACTGAAAAGACATTTTTTTAACTGCCAATTTCTGACATAAAGTGTGACATCTAAGAATTTAAATCAAATGGTTGTGGGGGTTTTACTTTAACCACATAGTATTTATTACAGTTTTTAATTACACTTGCTGCTTTCTAAACACAGTTGCACTCTCAGAGCCTAAAAACACTAAAAATGGTCACAGTTAATACCCTGAACCACAACAAGCCTGCAGGTCACAGCATCAAGGCTGTCAGTTTAAGAAGCTGATGATACTCTCAGGCACATGATATGACTCTTGGGAATGATCCTGTGCAGGGCTAAGAGTAGAATTCAATGATCCTTGTGGGTTCCTTCTAACTCAGCATATTTTGTGATTCTGTGATATTAAGGTCCAAGATACTCTGCTTTCTATGTAAAGAAACAAGGGGTAGAGTTTTGAAATCCTCTTCCAATTTTGAGAAAAACAGAGACACAGAACCACTGTATTTTAATAACTAATGTTTTTATGTCATGCTTACTGTCCATTACAAACAACTAATTACTTAGTTTATTTCACGTGTGCTCAGTAATCAGATAAAATGCATGGTCAAATTGCTGAAGTTAGTCTACATTAATTTCATCATCTGTCTATCAGTCTGAGAGAATTTTTTGTATCCTGTAACCAATTAGGCTATATATATGATTCTGGTAAAATAGTATACTTTGCTATTTTAAAATCACCAAGCACGATAGTGAAATCAGCAAGAAAATAACTTAATGAACTTCAATGATCATAATTGTATTGATTAGAAAGCAAACTTTTCTTCTGCAGATAGTTTGAAGAAAAATTTTCTTTATTATTACCTAAACTATAAAATTCTATTATTTCACTGTTTTGTATGAAACAGAACTTTATTATGATATAAAAACATTTTAACTAATATGTAAATGTATGCCTATCAAGGAAGCACTTTAATTGCATAGATAGTCTATCATAAGAACTCACTTTCTTTATGCAAGCATACTTTAGCTGACTTAATTATCAAGCCCTCTAATTACACAGTCCATACCAATCAACCAAAATGAAGCACTTCTATAATCTTAATTTCACATGTCAAATCATTGACTGTGTTTTTGCTTGATTCTCACGTTAATTAGAAACTGAGTTTTTGAATGAATGACAGTGAGTACGTGAGGAGGTCAGGGGCAAAATCCAAGAAAGCTTTCACGTAGGGCCATGCTGGCCCCAGCCTATTCCCTTTCCCCCAGATCTTCTGTTTCTTCATTGGCTAAGAGAAATGGTATTTATTTGGCTTTAACAGAACATTTTCATATTTCCAACTTTGCCCAAACTTTCTGAAATTTTCTTCCCTCTTACTCCACCCATTATCCCACCTGTAGATCAGGTTAATACCTTTTTGAGGGGATAGGTTAGGGTGAGATCAAGAAGGATTTCCATTTTTCTTGTGGGGGCTAGCATGGCAAGATTTCTTACTTTTCTGGTTTTGTGTTGTGCTTACTTATCATATCCCGAGCATTAGCCCATCTGACACAGGACATTATGTTGTGCAGCAGGGAAAGATAATAAGTTTACTTTGGGATGTTCACAATGGGTTGTATTTGCAGCTCATTGTGGTGAACATTACATACTATCAGAGGCTCTAAGAGCCATCCCATAGGGGCCAAGTAGAAATGAGGTTTCACCAATGAGCCCTAAGGCTAAGGTGATGTGAGTTGTTTCTGACCTGAGGTGTTCCCTATCCCAAACTCAGGCAAGAAGACCTGAAAGGCAACTAAAGAGGCCCAACTTTTTTGTTCTATCTATTTGAGTCACATTAGAAAAAAAAAATTGAATGCCCATAATAAGAGAATGGGAGAAAATCAAAGGGCCACTTGGCCTTACCCACATCTAGAGTATCTCACATATTTGTGTATATCTGTCACTTAAATGCTACTATTTAACCTGTGAGGCAGTCCCACTCAGCTGTATGAGTGAAAAATGAACAGCACACATTTTAAAAAAACATTTAAATCTTTGGTCACTGTATGTAATTTAAACACAGTATTCCAAAATTTGAGGCAGAAGGAAAATACTGCTTTATTACAGACACAGTAAAAATACCAGTAAGTCTAACAGAAGTGGTTTAGCCCTAACCAGTCATAACAACCTGAAATTCAGGATGTTGGCATTAATTTAATTTACTTTTCATAATAAGTGATTTTATGAACAGTGAATTAATTTTCTTACAGAATAAAAAGAAAAATAATGCAGTCCCAAGATCTCAGACTCAAAGTGAATTGAGATGAAATGTAGTAATCATAAAATAGCAACTATTTTATAATAGAATTCTGGTACTATTGCTGTTGCAAAAAGTACACCAATTTACAGCATTTGCTAATCTTCAGAACCTTTTTATACCATTACTGGACAGAACTGTAAGGCTCAAAGTAGGTGAATGTGAAATGAGAACCACATCTCACTTCAGTCCACTAGAGGGTGACCTGCCTTGCTCGGGACTGTGGGACTAAATTCACACAAGAGATCCAACATTTTCTTCTTTTGACCTGTTGATAATCAATTCATTGTCCTTCATTATTGTTTGTCTTCTATTTTAAAGTGATTTCTTTTATATAAATAGTAAATGTTTAAAAAAAACACCTAAAAACCAAAAAACACCAAACCTTTTCCTAACAACATCTATCTCATTTATTGTGTATATCTGGGAGAAGGGATGATGATTATTACAAATAATTGTACAATTTAGAAACCCTCATAGTTTGTATACTCGTTGTTCACGGACACAGAAAATGGGAAAAAATGAATTCCTCACCAAAGAGCATGGCATATAAAGGGAGAAAGAAGGAAGAAAAAAATCTATGCAGCCTATTGTTTATATAATTGTATGGCCATAAAAGAGAGACTCAAGTACATAGAGATTGAAAGAAACGGATTTTATTTAACCAACCCCTTTCTCAGTTTACTCTGTATTTTTATTTCTCAGGAAAATCTATTATTGCTCTTATTTCCTACTAATACAGGCACCAAAATGTAATTTGACAAAATTTGGAAAGGGTGGAGTCTGTTAAATCTTTTCCTGTCTTATGCTTAAAAATAATAAAACTAAATAAATACATAGAAAAAATAAAAAGGGCACCAAAACTGTCAGCGAGACACAACACATTTTTCCTGCGTGGTTTCAAGATACAGTGTCCTCTGAACTACGGCAGCCTTCGCAGAACTTCAGTGATCTCTAATAAGTTGTTCTGAGCACAGATAATATTCCTTAAAAAAAAAAAAAAAAGAAAGGAAACCACACACAAAAAAAACCCCAAACCACAAAAAAGCCCAATAAAAGAGAAATCCGAGCGTGGTGGGGAGGGGCAGGCGCTCCTGAGCTCCCTCTCGGTGCGGACACACGGCACCCCCGGCGGCGGCCGCGGCAGCGCTGGCGGAGCCGCCGTGCCCGAGCAGCGCCGCGCCCGCTGCTGCCCCTCGGGCACGGAGGGCTCGGCCAGGACTGACCGCTGACGGGCAGCACCGTGCCACCGTGACAGCCGAGCGGGGGAACGATGCACCGCTAACCACCATGGAAACAAGGAGAAAGAAGAGGAGCTAGCGAGCATTTCTCTCTC
>JAWWMO010000043.1:26452993-26485246 GCA_035047845.1 Dendrocincla fuliginosa | reverse complement strand
CTCCACTCATGCCACCAAAAAAAAAAAAAAAGATAAAAATAGGTCCTTGACAACTTTTCTTCTTGTTAAGTATAATCCAAATTTATCTAAAGCATTTAGATGGAGATCCAAGACCTTCTGCAAAACAGGATTTCTAATAATAGGAAGTCTACCTAGACACTTATAAAATATTCACAGTTCATATTGCCCAGAAAAGTTTGTTAACTATTTTCTTAAGCACTACAGCCTGAGGCACACTGGAAACAAACCTAGTTTTCAAATTATGGTCAAAAAGATTTTAATTAAGCAGAATTATACCAGAACTTTGGCAATTTATTGTGCATTCTGGTTTATATGTGATGAGGAAACAGTTAAAATTCAGTAGCAATAATAGCATATAATCAATCTTGATGAGGAGAAGCAAGCCTCTTCAATATTTAGTGTGCACTTTACCTTGAATATAACTCATACACTTTATGTTTCAAAGTGGAAACATGTGGTTCTCACTGTAAATTTCTCCTCCTATTTCTATTTCACTTGCCTGTAGTAGACATTTTTCCATGAAGGACATTGCCATTTTATCATGTATGAGTAAATGGAATAAGATTATATTGCTTTTAAGGCGGCCATAATTAAGCCAATTGGGAAAAACAAACTAATAAATAATAAAAAACTCCCCTACATTTACTCTTTTGTGTGTTTATTGATAAATGAGTGAGGACAGCAAAAAGCTTTGTCCAAAAAGCCTAGACATCAGATATGTATCCTGTCATTAGCAGCAGTAAAACTGTGCCTTAATTCTCCCAAATATTCACAGGAGGGGCTTACTACAGAACTATGGCTTTTTACACTTTAGTCATAACAGTGAACTCACAAATTTAGAATTTATTGCAAAAAAGTTTATGCATTGTGTCCTATTTTCTCTAGTTCTAGTCTAGACCCACATACCTTTCTTGTGTCCATTAATGAGTTAAAGCTCTTGAAAAATAAAATACTGAGATATTTTGACCTCTGCTCTCAAACTACTAGTACAGATGTGGAGAAAAAAAATATTTCCTACTAAATTTTTGCAGAATTTCTTTGAAAGAAACAGGCAAACTTTAATGTCTTCATTAAAGGTTATTAAATTCATTTTCCTTATTAATTACAGTAGTGCTAGATTCTTTGTTGCTCCATTTCAATGATAGAAGATTAAGTATTTAAGTCTATGATTTGGTACAATTTCTACATTTTATACCTATTACTGCTCCTGTTCACTATTAGATTTAGAAACTGTTCTAGAAAGGATTGCATTATTTATATGGTTCACCAATCAAAAATGTGTAATTTCACTGGAAAAGTATTGATTCAGATAGAATAGAACGCATTCCCTTGAAACTATGTGTTTGGGTTAGGGGTTCCAAAAGTGGAAGTCAAAGAGTTTTCAATTTCTATTTATGTACTTATATAAAAGAACCTCTTCTAAACAAAGTATT
This sequence comes from Dendrocincla fuliginosa, assembly GCA_035047845.1. Taxonomy (NCBI): domain Eukaryota; kingdom Metazoa; phylum Chordata; class Aves; order Passeriformes; family Dendrocolaptidae; genus Dendrocincla; species Dendrocincla fuliginosa. The sequence continues at coordinate 26,483,792 of JAWWMO010000043.1, read as the reverse complement.
TATTTTAAAGTTCATGATTGCCAGTGCTTCCAGTGCCTTAAGAGGCTACTCAAGGTAAGGCAGATCCAGGTGCCTTTCTGGAAATTCAAATATTGTCTTCAGCAGGTATCATTTAACAATAAACTACAACTAGAATAGATAAGTAAAGTTAAATACAATTTCAAAGATTTAAATGCTGAAATGTTAAATTACCCATACACTGTCCAAATTATTAAGTACATTTAGGGTCCCTGGTCATTTCAGTTCAAATAAAGTATACAGATCCACATACTTGGAGTTGACATACTTGGAGGTCCTGGACTTCTGATCCATACTGAAATACCTTTTATGCTTATAAGGGTTGGAAAATCCATAAACTTTCTGGTTTTCAAGTGTTACCCTTCGTCACTCTTCTTACAGCCTCCAAGGTTTACGAGAAGTTCACAGAAAGAAAAAATCACCATTTATCCTAGGTGAATGTGGATTAAGTATTTCTAATCCTTACTTTGTTTTAAATTTGGTTTATATACCCATTCTTCAGACAATATGTTGTGTTGGTATGTCATTATGTCAGCCCTAGCAACAACAAATACACATAGGAAACATTAAAAAATGAAGAAAAATTGTTAAAAAGTTTATACACACACACAACATATGTGACTGACACAAACATGGCACGGAAATTATCAGTTATGTGGAGATGGTAGACTATCCATCTACAACTACTCAATGGTAGGCGTATAAAAGTTGTGGCATAAATCCACTATACTGTTATTTAATCTTTCATGTAGAGGTTAGCCAAACTTTCAAAAAGCCTGTAAATTCTGTCACCTAGTCATCTAGTCCATCATTAATTGCAATGCAGATAATAAGAACAGCAAAGACTAATCAATGTTCATGGCTGAGGAAGATGTTCAATTCCATAAAAAGCAAACTTGCATTAGCATTGCTTAAAATAAATTTTATTTGGCATGTTAAAGTACAGTATTGAATCCAACATGATCTATGGAATGGTCAAAGGACAAGATTAATAAATCCTGCATACCAAGTAGTAAGAAACTCCAGAGTTTGACTTTTACCATCCATAAGTTTGTCGGACATAGCAGACTTTGCTTTGCATGGCAGATTGATCTAGAGGATTCCTGAGTCCCTTCCAACTTGACCATCCCATGATGCTATGATCCTTTCTTGCCCCTTTGCCAACATTACCTCGGGTAAAGATACAAATCACCAGTATCATCAGAGTCTGCTTAGATGTCTTGGTATGACTGCATCAGATGAGAGCAATTTAGATGTTATTAGAGGGGAAGGGCACTGTTCAATCTGTCTCTGAGCGAGTTGTATGGAGTTGAAAATTCTGAAAAAGCAGACAGTCTGCTAGACTGCTAAAAGAAATAAAACTCCATTTGGTCATGAGGCAATATTTGCTTTGCTGTTACCTACCAAGAGAAGTGTAATTCGATTACATCCCAGCAGGATACTAAAAATGGTTTAAATGCCCTACTAGCTTGTTTAAAACTTTTAGAATAACACACTGTATTTATTCAGATAACAGAAAGCAACTATTTTCTAGTAAGAGAAAAGAATGATTCCCTGAGACATTACCATCTTAATTTGTAATCTGTGTATTTCTGCTCAGCCAGGTGTTCAGTGTTTTTCACAGGGCTGGGACTGAATATACTACAGTTTAACATACAGTTTTGAAAATGCAGTGATAGCAATCATGAATTAGAATTAGCATAAAACCCACTTCATGTTAAGTGTTAAACTTTGGCTTTCACTTCCTAGAGCGGTATTTTACTTCATGTAGTGAATATATTTAAACTGTTTCACACTTTACATTTTATAATGTTGCAGTGAGTTTCATGAGAAGTGATTCTGCTGAGAAAACTTGCCAGTTTGAAGCTATTATTTGTGCTGAGTTTCTCATAGTTATCTCCAATATCAAGATTCATCCAGTAATTACTTCTACCAGAGTAATTTAAGAAACAGGAACCAGTCAATTAGAGTTGCCTAAAATTTAGACTACCCTTTTACAGATGATTAATTTTTTAGTCCTAATCTTTGAAAAAAGACAGCAAAGTGCAAAGGATGACAAACTGGAATCACACTATAATATTATAGGCAACCTCACTGAAGCCTTGGAGTGTAAAGCAGAGCAGAAATAACGTGCGGCACTAAATTCCAGCCTTTGTGCGAATGTTATCAGTGGATAACATGAGACAGCCCTTTCAGTTCTAAGTCCTGCATGTGCATAAAATCATTGTCATGAGATTTACTTAGCATTAAGTTTAAAGGGAGGGTTAGGAAGGCCTTTAAAGTATTTTTCTCAGAACTGTCCAGTGCAGTTTGCATTTATATTCTTTAGGACAAGTAAAAGCATTTTTAAAAACATTTGATAATGTTTTTAATAATGTTTTTAAAGAAAAATGTTTCTGAAAAAAAGTAAATTATATTGCTATTAATCACCACTGGTATTATATCAATTCTTTAAGTAAATATTCCAGCACAGGCATACTGTAAACTCAAAAGTATAAAGGACAAAGAAATTTTAGAAGACGAATTTCATCAAAATAATACCTATGTAGTAGTACAGGCTGTTTCCTGGTCGTTACATTTGCCAAGGTCTGCTTGTTGGCATTCACTGGGGTTAGGTATTTGAATGTAACTCAAATCAAAATGTTAATGATATATTATGAAATTATTTCCCACAAGGATGCATTTCTCATTATGCAGCAACTTGCACAATTTATTTCCAAACATTTTCTACAGTACAAAAAGGTTTGCCTTAATAAGAACCCCTGTTCCGGCCCTTGATGGGACTCTCACGAGCACAAAATCTTCTCTTTCTAAATGCCTGCTAGCTTTTAACTCAGACACTCATATTCAAGATAGACACTTAACAGAATGTGACCAATGACAGGAATATGACAGGAAGTCATATTTAAGTGCAAAGGACAACTTTTAAAATTCAATTTAATTTCTGCTTACATATCCTGATAATCACACCCAGCGAATACGATCAGCACTTGCAGCAATCAAAGCTATATCTTACTGACAATAAATCCACGTAGTTTGACGGGGCAAAAACCAGTTTAAGCTCAGCAACTGAATGCTTAAATGCCTTCCTGAGCCATGCAAAATACAAATGTATGGGAGATTCAAGGTAAAAGATTAAGTAGATCTAATTCATTGTTATGTAAATACTATAAAGGAAAACCATAAAGAACAAATTGAGAATATGAGACTGCATCCGATACTGCTTTCTACACTGCCAATTTACATGTGTTTTATTCTTGGACTTTTTCTGCAAAATGCAAAAACTGGTTGCCATGGCAACTGCCACATGTTACTCAGTTTATTTCTGAGGTACAGAGCAGCCTATAAAAGAATAATACTGTGCACTATCAGGATCTCTCAGCACCACAGAATACTGGGAACTACATGTTGCAACAGGTACATGTATTTTCTCAAAGTTTTAAGAAAGCATATTAAAGAAAGAGTAGTTGTATATATTTTGCAGTCTTTCTTTATTGCTTATATGCAAATTAAAAACAAATTAAGAGCTGTATGGAGAGAAACGTATGCTCTGTCCAACCTGACAGTTGTTTTCTGCATTCTTTTTTTTATTACAGTTCTTTTAGACATCTATAGTAAACAAGTAAACTTTCAAAACTTTATTATTGATGTAGGTGATATCATCTTCCAAAACATAATAGGGCCCTGAGCAACCTGGTCTAGTGGAAGGGTGGTGGAGGGATTGGAAATAAATGCTTTAAAGTCCCTTTCAACCAAAACTATTCTATGATAATCATTATATAGATCTACAATTCCCATCATCTGCTAAAGGTTAAGATTTAGTCCAAAGTAAGGATTAAAGCATTCCACAGTTACTCATTGTCTTCTCTCTCCCCAAAATGAAGTGAACCCTTTGTTACATGTCCAGGTCCTACATCATTTAAGAAGAGATCTCTTGCAATAGTAGTACAAAATAACCAGAATGCTAAAAAGGGAGCCAACTGAAATTAGCCATATGAACATAATCTTAAGGCAAACTCTGTCATTCCCTTGCTTTTGAGGCCTGAAATGGAGCCTCCATGTCCACCTGAGATCTACATTCCAGGTCCTAGAGACAGACCTTTAGCCAAGCTGTCAGCACAGGAACCAAGCCAGGACTCATAATTTATAGTTTAAAGGTCAAGGTAGGAATCTTAAGCTTTTTTTCCTATCTTCCTGTAATTTTTTTCTGGTTTCTACATGAAAACGTTTTTGAATAGAATAGAGGAAAATATTTGGTTACATCCTCATTCCAAATTCATGACTGCGCCCATTAAGATTATAAAAATATTTCTAAATTTGTACGTGAAACAGAATAATCAAAACTTTAAAAGCCTTTGGATTTAAATAAGCATTTGTATGGTTGAATATTTTTCCTCTTAGCTATTTTCACAAGCTCTAACCAGTAAATGCTACTCTGCCTATTTTACTTGTCTCTGCTGATTTCTTCTATATCGTCATGTACTTTAGTAAAGAATACAAAAGCTGAGGAACACCTTAGCAGAAGAAGCCAAGCCCAGATACATTTTTATTATGGTTATCAGGGACGGGGATTTTAGCATGTAGCTAAAACTGCAAATTGTACTATTAGATTGACAAGCAAAATGAGCACATGTACAAGTCCTTAAGGTTAGACGTTTTGTACAGGTCTGGCAGCACAGGAACCTCTTGAAATGGGAGGGTAAACTAATAGAGCCTAATTCTGTGTTTAGGCTTTGGGAAACATTCAAACTAAAAGTGCCTCAGACATTACTGCTAAGAGCATATGCTTCCCTTTGGATTCTTTTGATGCTTAGTTTTATCAAACTACTACAAACAGAATAGCAAGGAACATAATAACAGACTTTTTTTGCATTCCCTTGGGACACAATATAGACACAATTTACAAATCAATTGTAAATTAATTGGGGAAAATTTGTTTTGCATAGCATAAAGAGTCAAAACATTAATTGGGAATCATTTGCTTAATGGCAATTCTAATATGTCATGCAGATGTTCAACCTAGTTCTGTGTAGTGAGATAGCAAAACAATTATCAAGTATGTAAATACCAATAAACTGTAATCTACACCTCTATGAAAAGCAAAAGTAGAGTCAAAATACTAGAGGAAATTTAATTTTAGTTATTTGAGTGCATCAAATCTTCCATCAAATCATGAGATTTATAACAATTTTATTACTATCAGACACACGTGGTACAAATCTGCAAAGTCCCTCAACAGCACAGAGGTTGCATGTTGTACAATCTATCTGTATGTAAGCATTGAAGTGAGTGTTAGCTCTCCATATGTTACTTTAGTTCTTATATAAACAATACTTGCTATAAGTGTGCTTTCAATAGAAGCCAATACTAGCTATTAATAGTACAAATACATGTCTAAAAATCATTCTCTTTCTTTTTTAAACAAAATCCTGCATGTGGTTTGTCTTGTATTGGTCTAGACAGATAAACATAAATATATGAAACATCTATGATAAAGGTAGAGAAATAAGGTTTTTAAAAAGCCACTCTGTGGTTGAAGTCCCCAAACATGTTTTCAAGGAAAAGCACAAGCACATAAAGTAATAAAGAAAAATATGTATAAAACCCCCACATATTTTGCAGTTTACTGGCCTTAACAATTAAGTCACCCTAATCGGTGCTTTACTGAACGAGATTCAATAAATGCCATTCTTGCTGTGATTAAATGTCAAAGCCATAGACTTCTTGTTTCAAAATGAGAGAGCAGCAATTTGGTGTGTATAAAGAAGCCTTCAGATGATTTGTCTGCACAATACTTTTCTATTCTTATCAGAGAAACTTCACATTCTGGTCTCTTATACTGTAGATTCTTTATTATGATATGCTTTGATGTAATAAAAATTCATTTTTATTTTTAACAATAGAAACAAGCTGATGCAAATTTGACCTGATTGTTGACTAGATCTCTGGCAGAAGGCAGAGAGAAAGGAGCAGTCAGAAATCTTATTGCATATATGGAGAAGAGTGGCTTGTGATGATTTTTGCTTTTCAGACCACTAATGAAGTTTGAGACCCTCATATTGAAGTTCCTGTCCTCAAATTCATCATTTCCATAGCCAGAGGCATTGTAGGTCCATGTGGTTATCTTAGAAAGATAAGCTTTTTGTGACTGTACAAGTCTAAGCTCCAGAGGCAGTCTATGTCCACGTGGTTATCTTAGAAAATAAAGCTCATCACCACACAATTCTATAATCTCTACCTAACCAGACACAATCAAGCCCTCAGGAATTAATGGACTTTACTAAGTGGCATAAAAAGCATCTCTCAGCAGAAACAAACCACTGTGCACTGGATCACTCTGTTCAATTTCCTTGCATGTAAGAATTCAATGAATAGCTTACAAGTATTTCTAGAAGTATTTCTAGTATATTTAGAACTCATGCCTATAACATAGGAATATAAATATGAAAAAAATGCAAAAAATATTTGCAAAGGTTACATTGCATTCAGAATTCAGACAGTGTGAATCATATTTGCATGTTTTTTTCTTTTTGCTTTTCAAATTTGTAAGAATAAATCTGTGTTCACACCAAAAGCTGTGCAAAATGAATTCTGAGTCTATTACTTGAAATTGTTCAGCTGTAAAGCAAATTCTTACTTGGATTCAACAAAGTGTCTCAGCAACAGTTTATGAAAAATGAGTAATTCACTTTGAAAGTAGCTCTAACAAAGTATTACACAAAGTAAACAGTAAACTCGGAATATAAAACAACAAATATGAATTGTTGTGTTTTTTCAAATTGGTTAAATGAAAGGAAAAAAAAAGAGGGGGGAAAAGAAAAAGTGTTAAAAAGAACATGCCATTAACTGCTGTAATCCAGAACTGGTAAATGAAATTTAATGCATATGACAGCCCACTGGAGAAAGCAGAAGGCATTGATAACCTGAAGAGACATGGAGCTTAGCCTAGAATTTGAGATCTTTCACATTGTGTGTGATCAAAGCTGAGCTCTTGTAGCAGGCTGATGGCATGGTAATTGCTGGTTTCATTCATGTCTTTTAGGCCTAAAGGATTGAGAAGTCTAATTCTTACCACACGGGTCCCCAAACAGCCATTAGACAGATAGGCTCAGTCTGTGGAGAAAAAAAGCCCTCAAAGGACAAAGCAATTAATTTAATTTTTATTTTTTTTTCTGAGAAGTGCTGGAATTCACTGTGTAGAGCAGAAGTAGAATTAACATCAATTCGGTTTTACTTCCAACTCAGTTAACGTCCAAAGATGGTGACCAAGAGAATGATAAAATAGGAAAAAACCCCGACCATTATTTTTCCCTCATCTTATTCTTTCCTGGCTGCCTCTAGCAGGAAAAAACTGTTTGTACCTATTCCCTTCAGAATAAAACAACATTCTAATTTATGATTTTATCACTTTAAAGTGTGCTCAGAATACTAGCCTGAAATTTCACAAGTGTTTTACAAAGGTAAGATGCAACTGAGGAGACCAAATTAAAAAATAATAAAAATATTAATGAAAATCATAGTCATGCTGGGGAGTTTGACAAACTCTCTTACCAAATATATTTCTTTTAAACTCTGAAGCTGACTGGCAGGAAGACTATGAACACTACATAGCAGCACCCCCCCAGTCAGGACATGCAAGGCTGGGAGATACGCATGGAGCTCCTTTAAGTTGATTTCCAGTCAATAAGTATTCCAAATATTTTCCAGTCACAAAATTAAATGAGACCACAAACAACCTCAGTTGGATTCTAACTCAGTCCATCCTGCAGAATGCTCTATCTGTATCCTCCTTGCCTGTGGCCTGTCTCTGCAATTTTATTTTTAACTCTACTGACAATGTCTACTTTGTGAAGACATAGGTGTTGTATTGCAGCATCAGTGCCTCCACAAATATTGTCACATCAGACAGAAGTCACTGAAATCTAATGCTAATCGTTTTGAACATTAAAAAAAGGATATATAATAAAGACTATTACAACAACTGTTGCTTTAGACATATGTTGCCTGATTGATCCGAATAATTGCCTGCATTAGTCTGGTACCTATTTGTAACCCCACGAAATTCTTGCTATGAGACACAGAACAGAAACCTAACACTTCTAAACATGAAAATATCAAACTAGAATGTGTAGCCTCTGGAATTAAAGATTATTTTTTCCAGTGAAACAAATTCTGTTTCATGCTGCTTAGCTATAGTTATTTTTAAAAGAGAAAGCAATTAAAACCATGGTGAAAGATTCATTGAGAGACTTTTGTAACAAAAATATTACAGACTCAATAGCAGTAAGATAGGAGTGAGTCTGTTCCAAAACAATCATCCTAAACTAATTACCAAACTAATCACCAAACTAATCAAGGCTAATCATTTCAAACCTTAATAACAGCTTGAAAAATATGCTATTTCACAATTAAGCAAATGAACCAGAAAGATTTTTTTTTCACTAGAATATGCCGATTTATCTTTCCATTGGATTTCAAGGATCACACATGTTTATAATCTACTATTTTGTTTATACAGTAAAGCAAAATAAATCAAAAGAAACCTCCCCATTCACCAAAAACAGTGGGTTGTAAGTTCTTTTTACATTCTATTACAAGCTCACAGGAGAGAATTATTGCCTCGCCCTCGTTAACAGTTCTAGAAACTGAGTCCATATATAGGGAAGAAATATTTGGGGGCATTAATAGGAGCATTTTTGCTTTAAGAAAATGGAATTCTTACTTCTTTGACACACAGGGGAGGTCTAATAGCAATTCCTGAAAGATTTGAAAACCTGAAAATAGCTTGGAAGAGCAGAAAGAGGAAAAATGAAACTCATCAAGACTTCTTCAGTTTAACATTACCTAGGTTATTAGTTTGATAGGTACACAATATTAAAATGAGATTATTCAGCCTAAGAAAAAAGAACTGTGAATGCTTATCAACTAAGCATAGTTATTAGTCAACCTTATGATTCCCAAACATAGAACATTACCTATACCCAAAGTCTTTGGTACCATCTTATTTATTAGACCATTACCTCATTTATTGTATCATTATTCTGGCATGATAAGGATGCATAATCCTTCCACAGAAACATTCAAATGTTTTGCTAATTCTCAACAAAACAGCAATCCATTTCAAGGCAGGACTTTTCTTGGCCAAAAAAAAAAAGGCGGGGGGGGTGGTTTGGTAATAGACCAAGCTACTAATAACAAAACCTTCTCAACCTGTTGTGAAATCTTTATGAACTGGTGCAGATCACCACATGACAAATCTCGCTTTATCTTTGTCAATATGTAGCTGCAGTCTTCCATTTTTACTTCTTTCAAGGTAATAATAGATTTTTGTAACTAAATATCTATGTCTCCACCTCAGTAGAAATTCCATCTTTCATTAAAACATTAGGCTAGTGAATATCATTTTTTTGTGTCTGAGGAGATCAAGACATCCTGACTGTAAAAAGAATTCATCTCAAGAAATCTTCAGTATTTTGTTCCAAAATAGGCTTCTATTAACTAACTAAAAATGTTTTAAATATTTTTAAAATTTACCCTTGAAACATAATTACTTGTAGAAAAAAGGCAGTGAAACAGCAAATTTATTTGTATATTATCAATTAACATTCAGTTCTAATTTTTAACAGCAATTTGGGAATTATAATGAAACTAAAACCTGATTTTAAAGCCAAATGTTTTTATGGCCTTTAGGGTATTTTCCTTACTGCTTGAAATGCAAGTCCTAAAAGCCTGCTCCTGAAGGACTGCCAAACAAAGCTATTTCACCTCATAACTGCTCAAGTTGCTACTCACTACTTCTATAACTTTCAAATGCTGCTTCATATTCCCTGGATGTGGCTCACATTATCTCTCATGAATATCAAGAGAAAAGAGCATTCTATCACCTTCAACGAAAGGTTTTCAGGACTTTTCAAGTTCTCAGCCATTGAGATGTGATGCTTTGCCTGTTCATTTAATCCAGAATAATCTCAACCTTTAACCAATTTAAAATTAGTGGACATTCAGAAATGCATCGTGATCATTCTCTACAACCAGTAGTGGAGCCTGAAACTGACCAGTCAGTGTTTGAAAATACAGCAGTTAGAGCAATCACAGTGTTATGTACTCCATTTTCCAAATTAAGATTTACTTTCAGAATTTGCATTTCCCACATACAACAGCGTACCATGATAAGGATAGTTGAAAGCATATTTAAACAAACTTAAAAGCCAGTATGGATTTTGAACTTCAAGTGCTTTGTTTTCTTTGCATTAGGAATGTTAAAGCAACTTCAGGTGACATTTCCGTGCTCATTAACAGAGGACATGGAGTCATTTGTAAGGAAAAAGACAGGTGGTTTATAACTTCCATCATTATAATATTGAACAAGGTGACAACTACTGTCTGAAGGAAAGATAATTGTACTGTAGGAGAACTTAAACTACATATTCAGTTCACATTTATAAGAATTGGCAGAACAAAGCCACACACCAAAGCTAAATTATCCTTTTTTACCTGTTTAAATTACGGTTAAGCAAATTAACCCTCAATTCACTTTTATTGGTATTGGTTTGTGTACTGCATCAGCTAACTCCATCAAGTGAATTGCCTCCAAAAGTATCTGCACTACCTATGATGCATTACTGCAAGAAAGGAGACCTAGTTACATTTTTAGAGAAACGCCTTGTAATATTAATCTTGTTTTTAAGATGGTTGATCAAATGCTATTGGGATGCTGTCTGCCTGGTTTTAACATACTAGCTGAGGAAGGACCAGTTAAGTAAATCAGCCCTTCCAAATATCAGTCTCCTCTGCTTTCAACTCTTCCGTGGTACATATGTACTTTTCTTCTCTCAACTGTTGTAACATGTATAGTTTTAAATACTGGAAATGGATGATTTAAGAAAAAACAAACTCACCAACTTTGGTATGCATCCGGAAATCTTATTTTCTTCAAATGCTTTGAAAGCATTTATATAGGACACAAAGTATTCTTCCCTTATGTTTGCCTGCTGTGTTTTTTCTATACATACTCCTACTTATTTTCAATACATGATAGTATGTTTTTCCAATTCGTTCCGATTAGTTTCCATACATACTCCTAATTAACTGTGGAGAAGCATTTATTAATTCAGTGAAGACCACCAGCAATGGATCTTCATATGGCCCTTCATAGTTGACATAGTTTCCTAGAATTATGATGCACAGCTCCAGATTTACTCAATATATATAAGTACTTCTCATCTACTTGTAAATAATATATCACTGTACTTTGTTGTCAACAAATCTCAAATCTCTGTTTTACAGAAGAAGCAACCTTCCTTTCCCCAGTTTACTTTCAGAAAATTTATTACAATTTTCCTCATACAAACCAATTCTACCCTAATTCCAATTTGTTTTACTGAACCTGAATGACCAGCACCATATACCTAATTTCGTGAGGGTTTTAGCTGTAGCTGATAAGCTAAACATTGGGTTTAGCACGTGCTAGGTTCGTATTGCTGTTTCACTTCTCCGGTCCTTCTGTGAGTAAGCAGGCATATCATGTCTTTCTCCTTACTTATGATAATCACTCTGATGTCTTTCAGCTTTGAACCAGAACTTACTACAAGACCCTGTAAGCTTAATTTGTCATTTCACATCATGTCGAAATGTCACCCTATTACAAGGTCTATCCTTCTTTACTTATTCAAGTTGTTTTACTGCTGAAAAAGAGAACCATGCCATTGTCTGAAAGCAGGGAGGCTGAAGTCAGACTTAAAAATAAATGTCTTATAATAAAAAAGCAGGTTGCTTTGACATAACATTATCATTATTACAAAGTTATGCGTAATCCATTTTTGGAAGGACAAACTGGAAGGACAGTTTGAAATGGTTCATCTCTCCCACTTCAACACATGTGATGAACAAAGCTGTTCATTCCATAATCACCACTAATAGGATCTTTTCAGTATCAATTCACACTTACCTTTTGTTCAGTCTGAAGAGCCGTTTTCCCATAGCAAGAGTCATTTCTTTGCACAAATACATTTGTGCATGTCTGTTATAATATGTGAGGTAGTGTTCCTACATGTCTCTGTATAAGCACCTACAGCAGATATGTCTATTCATAATCTTTGAATCATAGGTAGGAATCACAACAAAATGCAAGAGAAATTATGCTTGTCAAGGAAAATCTAGCACAAACTTTTGATTACAGCAATCTGGTTTATTGACATGAATATTTGACTGGTCAAAATTCTCTGGAAGATCAGAATGCCAATTTTAGCAATGCTGTCAGATTTGGCATCCCAAAAAATGCAGAAAGGTGATGTATGAAGATGATAGATTCTGGAAAGCTAAGGAAGAAATCAAGATGAGACTATATCGTGTAAGTTTCATAATTGAAATAATACTGTTCAGTGACAGCCTAATGAGCCAAATTATCTTAACATTAAGGGATTGAATCAATGTTTTATGCTAGACAAAATTCAAAAGAATCTTTTAAAATACAGGAAACAGTAGAAGAGTTGTGCATTGGGAAATAATGGAATGGGGAAGGTAGGTGTTGTATCATGTTGGAGAGGTACAAAGGTTGAAATAAATTTTTACAATTTTGAAAGGACATGAAAAACACTTGAAAAAGGATTCAGTTACTGTTCTGGGTACTATATGATTATTTTGCTGTAGTGCCACACACTACAGAAGAAATATGGTCCTTAACTGAAAATATTGCTGTTTATTTATCTTGTTTTTATCTTCTTTCTTTTGCACTTATTTTAAAAAGTAAATCTTAAAGAGAAAATTAGATCAGCATTTTAATGTATTCACTTCTGCAGAAATAAGAAGAGAACTCCGATAATCATACAGTGTGGATTAAACCTGACAAATGGATCATAAAGGCACAAAAACCATAATTTCAGATCTAAACATAACATTAGTTTTATAAATTACATGAAAAAACCCTTAACATGTAACATTATTAATGAGATGCTCAGTTGAGCAAAAATTGTAATTAAATATGAACCAAAATGCTTTCTGCAAATGAGAAGTGACAGTATCTCCATGAGTTTGTAATTTATGAGTATCCATAAATCACTCCAACTGTTATAAAACACAGCAGAAAACAGAACTTTTATTTCCTAATCTTTACCTAATATTCTGGTTTAGGCATTGTGAGGTTTTGCATCCTGAAGTATTATTTTTTATCAATTTATTTATCTACAGTGCATCAAGCAAGATTACAAAAAAAGAAATTATCCATGTTTGTTGAACAATACATTATGAACCTGGTCCCTCAGGTGGCTCAGAATTAAAACAATCACCCAATATATTCACAATTATAAGGCTACAGCAATTCAGCCTAATTTGGTAGGGATATTCATGACATAGTAAATATCTCATCCACTACGGGCACCTCAGAAATAAATTATTTTTGATTTTTAGTTTCTGCTTACTATAATGGCAGGCAATAAATGTTTTCACTGTATGGAACTCACACCAAATTTCAGGTAATATGTTCTAAGTATATGGCAATTACCGGCTCAGATAGTAGCAGGATGGAAATCATAAATTGTTTTAAATTATTATAAGGGCATTTACCTTTACATTATCATGTCCCAAAACAAATCATAAATATACCCATAATCTAAAAGATTAATTCACTAAATATTAAGAGTCTGCCATTAAAGACTGACAATTTAAAGTAATTTATGTCTTCCAAGCCTAAATTTTTGTTACTGAAAAATTATAGAAATTGTAACTCCTAAAGTTATCATGTTTATTATTAGGCTAGTTTTATTACAGTGACCTTTTTCCCATGATAAAAAAAAAAAAGATAAATTAATTCCTAAGGGAAATATTAGCAAGTAAGTACAGCCACTAATTGTTTCTATCTTTATTAAAAAAAAACTGAACACACCTATTTCTATGGTTTAGGCATATCTAATATTTACATTTCAAGAGCCACATATTTAAAAAAAAAACAAAAACAAAACCAAAAACAAATTAGATTTTGCTAATAGGTTTGCTGGATTTTGGCTAGGCTATTCTGCTAGTCAAATATACTATAGAGTCCCAAAATAAGTACTGTAGCTTTCTAGAAAATCAAGCCAAAACTGATCTCAAATCTTTCGTTCTGGCCATCTGCTAGAAGCATCTGGTAACTGGGTACATGCACCCACATCCAGAACGTGACTGCTCTCTTGCCAACTATGTGCCTAGGTACCTGCCAATATGTGCCTCTCCACTGCTAACATGACAACTGTCAAAAAGAAGCGGAACATGTACGAATAAATCTAAATTAAACTAACACATTACTTTCCCAAGTTACAGCCATCATTTTTTTGGACATAATTGCTTGATAATGGCAATGATAGATAAGTCACAAACTGAAACCTTTCTAAGGCTAAGACCTATAACAAGGATACTGAAAATCTAAGTACTTTGAGAAGATATTGCAACATTTTATTCTCATTGTTTTCGCTGACAACTGGAAAAAATATATATGTAATACTAAACATCAGAATTATACATTTATTACCTGATTTCAGGGGAAGAAATAAAATAAAAATCAGTTCAGAATATTTCCAAAGTTTCTTTTTCTTAATCCAAGTATATAAAATTATTATATGTAATTTAATGGACACAGATTAAATATATTGCAATAGGACTTGGAGTGCCATATTAGAAATTAGAACATAAATGAGAGCTTCGAACACAAATGGTAAAGAAATGTGCAGCTTCCACTGAAATTCATTCTCTTGTCACATAAATATAATTTGATAACATCTCTGCTCACTCAAAAAAAAAAACAACCTAAAAATTATTTTATGCACTTCATATTATGAGAAGTAAAAAATTTTGCAGTAACTGTAATTAATGAAGTGATTAATGCCTTTGTGTAATCTAAGTAACTTTTTGTCTTCTTTTGCTATGACATTTTTGAAAAGGGCAGATGTATTCAATGGCTAGCGAGTGCATGATCGAAAGTTAAAAGCACATGAGAGACAGAACAAGAGAAGGAAAATTGAAAATCAAAGCCTAGAATAGTAATTCAGGATCATGACAGTAAACTACTAGACTATGGTTAAAGGAAAGGAATAAATTCAAGAATATTCAGAAATTGTCATAGTGACTTTTTTTTTCCTTGCCCTGTCTGAATGATGAGTTGTCCCTTTTATTGTATTTAAATTTTAAGCTCCATGGAGTGAAGTGCTCAGGTTTGTTTAGCTGCAAGTGAGCATACAAGGTGGTGTGGTTCTGATCCACCACTGTAGCTCCAGGGCACAATGATGATGCTGCCACCACATTAGTAACGAAAATACTATTTCTATTAAGCTCTTTAATTTTTGTTAACAAACCACTTACTTCACGTACAGGTAGTCCCATAGTTGTCTGCCATCCCAAAGTCAGTCTAGTTTAAAATAGGTTAGGAAACAAGTGCTATATATTTTCCCTCCTCCCATTTCTAAAAGAAGGTTTTACCAAATGTTCATTTAAGTCCATTGAAAAGTTATTCTAAAATAGCATATGTAATAAATTAATCATTGTAAATATCCCTTTGGTTTCCATTTTACTTTTTGCTATCACCACATTTATTTTGAGTACTGTATTATCAAAGTTTCAAGATTTAATATACTGCAATTTTTCATTATCCTGTAATGTAATTTTTTATTGATACAAGAATGAGAACTGCAGTAAGATGTAATGAATTGTATGTGGTGATAATTCCTCTGATACCTGTTAAACTGCATTAGGATACAGTAAATAAGAATGCGAGAATACTAAACCAGACTCATTTAGTTGAGAGAGAAAGGGTAAATCTCGTGTAAATCTAGCTGACCATAATGTTTTTCTGAATCTGTCTTTTATGTGTAGATTAAAGTGACCTCAAAGGACAAAATGTCCATGCATATAAAGAACTTCCCATGATGTATAAAATCTTGTCATTCTAGTAATGGTCTAAGGCATGAGAACTTGTCCTGTTTTTCAGTCATGTTAAAGATTTTAAGCTTGTGACTTTCACTCAGGCAAATTTATTCCAAGTACAGAGAAAAATGAAAAGGAGGTATAGCACGCTCACAAAACAAATATAAATGCATATGGTCAAATAATTATTCAGATAGTTGCAATTGCTTCTAGGGTTAAATACCAGTAGCTTTGCCATTTCCTTTACATCTTGCACGTAATGCTATTCAGGGCCAGCCTGAAGTTCTAAAAATCAATCATTAGAAAAAGAGTAAAGTAGATTTCCAAAATTAGTCACTGTCCCAACAGAGAACCCTAGTCAAATTCTTCAAAAATGTCCAGATATTCAGAAACACACTTTTGAGATTTTTCAACCTAAGTCTAAAATTCCTGCTGTTATCTGATACTGTCAGCTGCCATGCTGAACACCAGAGAAACACAAATTTCCAAAATTCCTCATTTATCTTTCAATGTGAGACTGTATCTTAGCTATATGTAAGAACATAAAACATTACAAGCATCTTACAGTGAACTGTTAATTTGTATTTGTAAAGAAAAACAGAATGAAACCCTTTGCTCCAGAGAGTGGTATGAACGCAAGACTACATATGCTAGCAGAAATGCTTTCCATTTTTATAGAACCTATGTAATTTTCAGCAACCAGCTAGTAGAGCTTATGTCTAGAAATATTTTATTTCAAGACCAGTTCTGTTATGAAAATCTATATTATTTTTTTGTGCTTTAATCTAAACTTGTGTTCCTACCTCAGTCACAAACTTTCTGCATATATCTCAGCAAAAATACCCCACTTACATTTTACTAGAGGGAAAAAGAAACACAGATTTTTGTGTCAGTTTGTGAAATATGTCAAATATATAAGGTAGTGCATCTTTTTATTAATTGCGCTATAATAAAAAATTCCCCAAGGAAACATTTTTTTTGTTTTGTTTTGACCATAGAACAAACAAGGAAAAAATTACTTTTAAAATTATCAGAAAGATATTAAATGTTCAAACTTAAGTCTGTGTATTTCCATAATCAACACTTAGAAAACCCAAAAAAACCCATAAGTGCTGTAACTAAAATCAAGTGAGGTATGAAGTGTCTCATGCCCGATTTTTGGTTAGTGACATTTCCAGATTTTTATCCATAGATCTGCTCAAAGTGGTTATAATGAAAAGAATTGAGAAGTGCTCTTTCAGTTGATGTGTTTGAAAGGTATCTTTGTATGAACAGCTGTGTTTTCAAAATGCTTGCCACCTCTAAATTGGTCCTTGTGAAGTGAACTGTTCGCCTTATTGCCAGCAGGGCACATTGCGCTGTAGCTGCTGCATTTTTAGGTTTTATCACTGTCTCTCTAACTGCTGAAGTGGAAAAGAACGATTGCCAAAACCTGACGTGTTTCTTTTCCTTTCTGCCCACTCTGACTTGGTTCTTAGCTGTCTGTTGCTCCAGTGATGAGAAACGTTGCTCAGTTTATTCATTCACTGAATGTCTTTTCCAGCTCGAATAATGGTGATACCCTCTTGTAAACCGAGGCTCCAGCTGTCAATAGCAGTAAATGAAAGAAACCTAATTAAGACATACCAACCATTGTTTACACAAGAGATAATTAGGCTGCAAAAAGTCACGCACATCAGGGTGCATTCTTTTAAAAGCAAGAGGTAATACCTTAAAAGAAAGAGACACCATCTTTAGTCAGACAGTAAGTATAGATTGCAACAGGTAGGGACTTTCAAAGGAAGATAAATAACCTGCCTACAAAGATTTAAACAGGTTAGAAGTTCTACTACATGAAAACAATAATAAAAATACAGAATGTAAGTGCTAATAAGCAACACTGATTCCATTTCATCTGGATGAGGAAATACATGTACAATCATATCGTACACAAAGATTTGCAGCTGGATAAAGAATTACATCAAAGGCTCCAAAACTATGATGCACAGCCCTTGCTGAAAACATTTATCCCACATCTCAGCTTACTGATGGATCATCTACTGTTGAGCTTTATCTCTGCAAGCTTTTCTGTTGTGCATAATCATAGGTACAAGTTCTAAGAATTGCTTGTATCGCATCAAAAATCTTGAGAGGTCACCAGAATCCACTAACAAGAGTTAATGCTGACATAATTGCATTATTTGAAAGAAATTTTTTTATAAAGAAAATATCTACCTTTGCACAGAAACCTTTATGTATGTAAATCTCAGTGACTTTAAATACTCCTCAGAGGAACAGGACAAATAACCTTCAAGTTCTCTCTGTCCTTCTTATTCGTACCTTTAAAACTGGACATTCAAAATACAAACTTTCACTTATAACTCTAGATGGTACAAAGCACTCAGCTTTAAAGCACTGGAACCCACTAATAAAAATTCTGAAAATCACTGCTAATAAGAGCATTTATACGTAATTTTGATCTAGCATTATCAGAACATGTTTACTACTACAAGCAAATTACTGAAGAAAAAGAATCAATGCATTCCAGAAGTTCAAAGTGAAATGCTTATTTTTTGATGCAAACATTTATCTCTGTAACACTACATTCTTCAAGGAAACTGAACTTAGGATACAGTTTATGCTGTTGAGTGCAATTCACATGGGGTTTGTTATGGTGAATGACAGCTCACTTCTCACTTCAAAATGATTTGAACACATCTCAAGGTTGGAAATTAGTTAGACACACTCACATAATCAATATAACCAGTCATAACTGCTTAATTTGATTCAGGGCTTTGATTGCTTCAAGTGGGACCAGAAAACTTATATCAGCAATCCATATTTTCTTATATTCTTAGTCAATATTGTATAATGGATTCACACTATAATATTATTATAAACAAAAAGACCAACAAAAATGTTTTGCCAGTCAAAGTATTATACATATTTTTTGCTGTTCATTTCACTACTTCACTCTTCTGTGGTGTATGAAGTGTACTAGAGTCACGTGATTTAGTTGGACTAATCACTGAGTTGGACTCAGTGATTCTTACGGGTCCCTTCCAACATGACATTCTATTCTATATTCTAGGATCTCATAAGCCACCGTGGATGTCCATTCTACTCCAGAAACATTATTTTATGCCACACCTGAATGACATTAATACCAAAAAATTGTCATGTAAAACAAAATATAGATATGCAATTATTTAAATAAAAATATTTCTGAAGTGAAAAAATATATTTTGGAATGATGACCGCAGGCTGGGAGAGAGTGTCAAAATTATTCTGCAATCTGTTATTCAAGTCATTCAACCTCAGTGAATATTTTACACAGGGCAGAAGCACTTTAACTGAAGAAATAAGAAAGATTTATGCTAGAACACCATATGAGCTTGTGCTGGTGACATATTAGCTAAAGCATTCACCAGAAAGAGAAAAGATCAGATTAAATCACAACACAGCAGAATTTCAGCCTTGATCTCTATGCTCTTCTTTTTTTGCTGCCTTTTGCAGAAAGCCTATCTAAAATATATGACATAGAAATATCCACTTGTGCCCTTAATTTTGGCTTGAGAATCCCATAGAAACTGAAATATAAAATCAGGAAGAGTCTAAATGCAAATCCAGGAGTATGTTGGCTCATATGCACATGAGAATGTAGTTTATGCGCTTTAAATGATACAGCCTCTCAGGTGTCTGGGATACACATGAAAAGTTCAGCTTGGTCCATATTCTATGTTTCTGAGTAGCCAATAAAAAATTTCAAGGGAGGAAGAGAAAATCTATTCAGCAATGTAGTTAGGCTTCCACAGAATACTTTCCCAACAACCTCTATCTAACAGAAGCCCCTGAGCATTAAAGTGGGATCAAAAGGCTGAGATAAGATATCTGCAACAGAAGTCTGATGAAACTCAACTAATTTACAATTTGGGTAATATTTCCAGTGACCTTTCCATTAATTGAAACTTACATTTTGTATTTGTCATGCTTACATGTTCATTTGTAATATACAATTCAAATGAAAATACAGAACTAAGGGGAAATACGCTTTAGAAAGCGCATCAAGAACATGACTTTAAAAAATTCCCCACCTATGGCCACCCTCTTTTATCCCTACATAGCAAATTACATCCATGCATTTGGCATAGAATGAGTTCTCCTGAGCTCTTTAGTAAATATGACCTTGTATTTGAGGTCATATGACCTCAAAGTATCACCTTGCCTCCTCGTGGCAAAATTACAAGCAAGTTACAGGCATTAACTGTAAGACCTTTATTTTTCTGCAAGCCTCAAGTTCATCTCATTTCCCTGAACAAAAGAACACATTATATTTTTATTGTTTCAGTCAGTATGTCTGCATTTCAGTATAAACTGGGCCATGTGCATAAAAACATATCATTAATCCTTAAAATAGCAGAATGTTTTCTGTGTTTATCTCACACATTGTCTGCTCACACTGTTAATAAACTTACATGTTAAAATAAAATACTAAATGTCCTTAAATGTACATAACACAAATAGTAGCTTCAAAAACCTGCCAGATATACTTCAAATTGGCCCAGTGCTCATGTTACTGTACATGGTCCAACACCTTTCCTCTGAGCTGATAAGGAGTGCGTAGATGGTCAATATGCCAAATCCTCCTGGGCCTGGAAAGGAAACCTAAAATCCAAATGCTTGACACAACTTTTGCAATTCTGTCTATCTGTATCAACACCACCTTAAAAGTTATTTATCAATGTCAATGAAGCATTGATCATATCTTACAGTTTGTAAACAGTGTCACTGCAAGTTTTAGCACTAGAGGCAAGTGGAGAAAGGGCATAAACATGTACAGCAGAGCAGTCTTCGGAAACAAGGTCTGGGTAAAGTTAAGTGAAAGTCTATATTCTGGCGTAAATGAAGCAGTTAATGTGTACTACTTTATATATGAAAACACAGAAGCTTTGGTATCATGTGCTTTGGAACAAAATGTATGCTCAAAGTTGGAATTATTTTACTCCACAAAACCCAAGTACATACCAAAAATCTGGAGAGCACACATTTGATGCCTGAAGATGCTAAGGTTTCAGTCTTCACTATAGTTCACTTCATAAACATGATCTGCAAATCTCAGATTTTTGCAGAGCTACAGACCAAAGATGCAATTACTAGTGTAGATTTTTTTCTTTATCACTCTAAAGACACTTTTCTGTTATTATTCCTTGCAATTGAGTTTACTGAAGCCTGAATAAGAAAGCCAATGATTAGCTTGAATTTGCCAAAATGAAAAGCTACTTATTATAAGGTACATATTTCTTTCTAATTAGCACTTTAAAAAAAAAAAAGAAAAAAGTTCTTCTATCTAAACAGCAGCTTCAAAAAGAATTAAAAATTACAAAACCTGTGGATTATCAATTTTGTATATTTCTGTATAAATATCTCACAGGCTTGCCTAAGAACATCATCATTAGGAATGTGTATTAATCCAACCATTCCATTTTCCTTTGACTACACATAAATTATGTTCTTTATATTTATAAACTACATGTTCAAAAGTTAAATATTCATGCTCTGTAGGATTTTGCTCAATGTTTACATTTTCAAAGCCAACAGAACTCAGTCTGCTTCTACTGATAACTGAAAGAAAAGAAAAAAAGAAAATGTTTTAAAGGAGGATAAAATACATAGAAAAATCTCACTGATATATTTTGCATTATATTCTGTGGATCTTCATCTTTCTGTAGAACAATGCTCCACTGGATGTATGAGAAGCTAAAAGTCTAAAGATATATTACTATATTAACTTAATTTATGCTATCTGGATACCACTATAATACTCCAGGCACCACAGTCATTTTCTTTTCTTACTCGTAATAATTAACAGTAGAGAGCAAAAGATGGCTACATTAATTTATAACTTTAGAGTTTCTTATACTAATTATTTCCTCTTTTTGTATTTTAGGTCATCTTGTCATTCCTGCAAACACTAATCAATCATGGGATTTGAAGTTAATACTACTAAATAAATGAATTGCTTAATCTCCTATGACCATCTATACATGCTGCATCCTCACAAAGCTCATCAATTTTATGTCATCAAGGACAGAGTGACCTTCATTTCCACAAAATGGTTCTTACTACTGGACAAGTTGGTTGCAAATTTATCACTTATCCTCAGGATGGAAGACCTTCACGATCATCTTTTGATAAATGCAAGTGTGTATTTAATTAATTGACCAAGTCATCCTGAATTCCAAGACATAATTGTGGAATACTAAAGGGTCTGTTAGTTTCCTGAACATTTGAGCTATGATGAAAGACATGCAACTCAGAATTAATTTACTACTTTGTCTAGTTACCACTGCACTACTACAAGCTGTAGGAAAAAAAGCAGACTGCCCAGAGTCCTGTATATGTGAGATTAGACCATGGTTCACCCCCAGGTCTGTGTACATGGAGGCTCCAACAGTGGACTGTAATGATTTAGGCCTTTTTAATTTTCCAGTCAGACTTCCCGCTGACACACAAGTCCTACTTTTACAGACCAATAATATTGCAAAAATTGAACATTCAGTAGACTTTCCAGTGAATTTAACTGGTCTAGATTTATCTCAGAACAATTTATCCTCAGTGGACAGTATTAATCTTAGAAAGATACCACAGTTGCTTTCAGTGTACCTTGAAGAAAACAAACTTACTGAACTCCCTGAGGAATGTCTCTCTGGACTCAACAATTTACAAGAGCTTTATATTAATCATAATCTGCTTTCTGTGATTGCACCAGGAGCTTTCATAGGCCTCAATAATCTCCTCAGACTTCATCTCAATTCAAATGGTCTGCAAGTGATCAACAGAAAGTGGTTTGAAGCTACTCCTAATCTTGAAATTCTCATGATTGGAGAAAACCCAATTATCAGAATTGAAGACATGAACTTCAAGCCTCTTAGTAATCTGCGCAGTCTAGTTTTAGCAGGCATAAATCTCACTGAAATACCAGATAATGCTTTGGCTGGCCTTGACAACTTAGAAAGCATTTCTTTTTATGACAACAGATTTGTTAGAGTGCCCCACATTGCTCTTCAAAAGGCTACAAATCTTAAATTTCTGGATCTAAATAAGAATCCCATTAACAGAATACGACGAGGAGATTTTAGCAATATGCTGCATCTGAAAGAGTTAGGAATTAATAACATGCCTGAACTGATTTCTATAGATAGTCTTGCCGTTGATAATTTGCCAGATTTAAGAAAAATAGAAGCCACCAATAACCCCAGATTATCATACATTCACCCCAACGCATTCTACAGGCTCCCGAAGCTGGAATCGCTCATGCTCAACAGCAATGCACTGAGTGCCCTGTACCGCAGTACAATAGAGTCCTTGCCCAACCTCAAAGAAGTCAGTATACACAGCAACCCCATTAGATGTGACTGTGTCATCCGCTGGATTAACATGAATAAAACAAATATTCGTTTCATGGAGCCAGAGTCCCTGTTCTGTGTAGACCCTCCTGAATTCCAAGGTCAGAATGTGCGACAGATACACTTCAGGGAAATGATGGAAATCTGTCTCCCCCTGATAGCTCCTGAAAGTTTTCCATCTACTCTGGATTTAAAAGCCGGCAGCCATATTTCCTTACACTGCAGAGCGACAGCAGAACCAGAACCTGAAATCTACTGGATAACACCGTCAGGACACAAACTTCTGCCTAATACTATTTCTGATAAATACTACATTCATTCTGAAGGAACGTTAGATATAAGTGATGTAACACAAAGAGAAAGTGGATTATACACATGTATAGCAACAAATTTAGTTGGGGCAGACCTGAAGTCAGTCATGATTAAAGTGGACGGCTCTTTCCCTCAGGACAGCAATGGATCTTTAAATATTAAAATAAAAGACATAAAATCTAATTCTGTTTTGGTTTCATGGAAAGCAAGTTCTAAAATTCTGAAGTCCAGTGTTAGATGGACAGCCTTTCTGAAAGCTGAAGACTCCCAGGCTGCACAGAGCGCTCGAATACCATCTGATATAAAGGTATATAATCTTACACATCTAAATCCATCAACTGAATACAAAATTTGTATAGATATTCCCACTATCTATTCACAGAGTAAGAAACAATGTGTCAATGTAACCACAAAAGGACTGGACCTGGAAGTGAAAAGCTATGAAAAGAATAAAATAATGGGATTCCTTGCCTGCCTTGGTGCTCTTTTGGGAATCATCTCTGTGATATATCTCTACAGCTGCATCTCACAAGATATGAACTATGGCACTGGCCACAGCTATCTAAGGAATTACGTGAAGAAACAATCCTTTTCACTCAATGAGCTTTATCCTCCTCTAATCACTCTTTGGGACATGGGCAAAGAAAAAAGCACAGCAATGGAAGTAAAAGCAACTGTAATAGGTGTACCAAACAATACATCATAAATATGTCAGTATATCACTTCATTTTTGAAACGAAAAGCCTTGACTGCATTTGTGCTGAATAAAAAGGCAACAAGAGATAGTATTTCTCTTAGGAATTAGATGCCTGGACTTTGCTGCTGCCAACAAATGGGAATATATACTGACTCAGTATAAGAGAAGAATTTTAACTAACTGGCTTCTAAGGGTATTGTACCAACCAAATACAATTAATTTCATATTCTAGAACTTTCATGAGACTTTTAAGTCTGGAATACAGTGGAAGTAGCCAAGAACATTTTCTGAATTTTTTTTTTAATTATTATATAAAAGTAGTGGAACTGAGCAATACCTCCTCCTGTGCTGTATTACACACACTAGCCACGAGTTTTTGCAGTGAACAGATAAACTAGGATTGACATGTGGTGTAATGAAATGGACAAATTCTGTAGAGTAGACACAGTGAGTATGTGAATTTTTTTAATGAGAAAATACATTTTTGATTAAAATCAAAATAGTTTTTGTCTTGTTTGTTTCTAAAAAAAAAAAAAACAGCCCTCCATTCTGGGAGCTCTTGTTTGACAATAAACAAACTCATCCTAATGCCTATTAAAATAACTCCTTACATATTCTCCTGTTAAAATGCGAATCTGAGCACATGGGATATTTTTGCTGGGTTTAGGTTGTATGACATGTTTCTAACAGAAATGTAAGTTTAGTGCTCATTTTTGATCAAATTCTGTTTACTCTGAGAATATTTTAAAGGCAAAGGGACGTTGGAAATAAGGCCACTTACATTTTTATGTGAATGTGTGAAATTATTCTGTCCTCTTAGTGACATGTGAGCCTCTCTGCAGATCTTTATTTCATCATATCTGTATTGCATTATTTATTACTACACAAAAGTAGTCTATTGCAGAATTGTAAACCACGTCCTATCCTTAGAAACATAGCATCTTTAATATCTACACAGAAACATCTCCATGATATTAGTTTAACAAATCTCTATAAAGATTCATTATTCCTCCATGACCAAAGGCATTCTTCATGTCAAAATTCTCAGAAAAATGGATACTATTTCCTTCTACAGATATCCTATATAAACTTGGGGTCCTTGGGAAGTAACAAATCCATCTTTTAGCTTTAATAGCTTAGTGCACATTTAACTTGCATTATTTCACAAACATATGCCAAAAAAAATCTAACAACAATTTTTTCAGCAAAATAGAATCAATTAAAAAAGTGTACGATTAACATCTTAAGTGTGGTAGAATGTACTTCTTAATAATCTCTTCGTTACAGGAAGGTTGGCTTTTTTCTACATGAGGCATAGGGCTAAAATTTTCATGTATTTCATTAATTGGCCTGTTTACCCTCTTTATTGGAGGGAGGAACTGACAACAAGCTATATTTAATTTCCTCAGAAACAGAGAACATTGTTACACAACTGTGTTTCCATTTATTTAATAGTTTTTTTTCTCAGGAATCCAATGCATTAAAAGCCATACTTACTGGTTATTCAAACCAGAAAACAGTAGCTCAGAAATATATTAACTTTTCCTTGGCATTTGACAGCATTCTGAAATGTACTACAAATGAAAGAGAGAAGCTAAACATAAGCATTTGAAATATCTGGCTAGGCAACAGCCAAAATACAATACTGAAAAGCCGTTGTAAATTTATCTTGCTTTTTTTTCTGTCAGCTACTAGACTGAAAGATAGTGTTCTATTCACAAAAAGATTAAGCATTTACTTCTTGGTAAAACATTACAAAAATAAACTCCAATATTTCATCAGCTAACACAGCCAAGTGCTAACTTACAGATGTACATTTCAGTTTCTAGTTTAGCTGCAGTGCTGTGAAATCGTAACTCCAAAGAGTACGTAAAAGACTTAGATAAAAGATTGCAGAAAAAAATGTGGATTTATATCCTAAAAGGAAATTTCCATTTTGAAATTGACTAATAAAACTCATTCTGCTTGTGTAATCTGAACTAGTGACCTTAGGACAATTTAAAAGAGAAATGGAGATTCTTCCCACAATCTTGTGCGGGCCAGGAATAGAAAAGACAGAACGACCAACAATAATCTTACAAGATATTCTTTGTTATCTGAAGCTAGAAGAGACATTTCTGAAAAGGGTTCCTATAGAAAATAAGTTCACATACTAGACAGTCCTAGAAGAGTTGAGACAAAAAAAAATGAAAAGCATCAGTCTGTTAACAGACTTAATGAAGAAAAACATTCATATTATTGAACTGAATGGAGTGGATGTGTGGCACTGAGAAGACAAGAAATTTTATGTAGCAGAAAGTGTACAGTAAGTATTAAAGCTTCAGAAGATTTTTTTGAAGGATATAGTTAAATGGAACAGAGTAGATAGCCACTGAACACAAGCCACTAGAGACAAAAAAGACTGAAAATTCGCCTCATGCTACAGATGAGAAAACGTGTTTGGAAACAGATTAACAATTGTATGCAGTTTTTCTAGAGGAAAGAACTAGGATGACTAGAAACATATCCAGAGGAAAAAAAATTACTGGCGTTGTCTACTGAAAATCGTGGGACTTCATCATAACATAGATTACAGAAAGATATCTTGAATCAAATTGTTGAGGAAGCAATAGATAGATGTGATCATTTTAGAGCGTTTTTAGGTTCCATGAGGAGCAGCAGAAACACATTAGAATAAACCACTAGGTAGGAAGAAAAACAACCCACATCTTTCTGGAATATTGGTATGTCCGTTTATTGATGTACCAAATGTGTGATTTGAACAGCTTTCAGTTTAATACAATTGGAAATAATTGAAACCAATTTTCTCAGGAAAAGGCTGCACAGATACTCAGGGAAAATGCTAAGCTACAATAGAAAGAGGAAAGGATTATGAATACAAGAGAAAGACTAAACATTCAGTAAACATAAAATCAAGACACGGAGGACAAAAAAAAGTAATCTAGATGACGAAGTTTATGAAGGTAAAACTAAAAAAAACCCACCAAACCTCATTTACAGATATGACAACTGTAAAAGTTCAGTATTAAACAAGAAAATTGTAATTATTTATACGGATAAATTCAGTTTATTACTGAAGCTTGGCAAGAATTGCATGGTTGGAATGTTAAAATACACAATCATAAGCTGTCTAGTGAGAACTGTGCTTTGGAATTGAGACTTGAGCTATTCACTTTACGTTCAATAAACATTCTAAAGGAGTTGAGTCCTCTTCAATGTTTGCATTATGGGGCAGTGTGAAAATATTATAAAGTATCAGACTAAATTCTGTCCATGATTAGCTGTACTTCAGTATTCTGAAACAAAATGTACAAGCAGCCTTTGTAAATAGCATAAGCATACAGTGGAACTGTATACAGACTGACTATGGTGATGTTATTTTTCTGGTTACATTAAGTAGTGTTTCATTTCTATAGCCTGGGTGATCAAAGAGAGATAGAAGGTTAAGCCAATTTGATAACATGTTTAAAAGACTTGTTCTTTCAAACACGCAAGAATAATTTTAAATAATTGTAATGTACATCTACCTACTTGGCTACAATATTCTCAGAGAGATACAAAGCTGCAGTTATATTGAAGTACCTGCAAAGCAATTGGATCCTTTATTAAGTCACTTTTTCCTTCAGACAAAGCTGAAGACTACAAATTAAATTCATCTGGCAACTAAGAAGTGCTTTTTACAAATCTCTCACACTTGCGTATTTTTCTGTCTCTGAGCTTCAATTATTTTTAGACTCTTTTTCCCAAAGTCCTTTTCTTTGCCTTAATGCAAATGCTCTGTTCCCTTCCATGATCCCCGTGGCTCCTTCATCACATCAATTGCAATACTGCCAGTAAGGACAGATGTTGTCTGACTTCACAAAAAAATTATCAAAGAAACCTCATATTTGGAGGCAAAATATTTGAATACGGAAATACAAATATTAAAGAAAGCCCTGGAATTTTTAAAGAACAACCTGGTGTAAAGCTGATCAGCTAATAAGGTAAAGCATCTCTCAAGGAAACAAAGAAGAAAAACATAATGACATTCAGATGAAAATACTAATATGGGAGTAAGATAAAGCTGAAAGGGCAGGCAATTTGGGCAGATGGCCTATTCCTGATCCTAAAATAGCTGATTTGTTTTCAACATTTCAGTTTAGATAAGTGGAAAACAATTCCATCTGCCTTACCCTTACGTAGCTATTGTTTGTTATCCATGTTGATGACAATTTCACACTGTGCTCCAAATAGCCAAAATGCTTTGTGAATCACAAAACTACATCAAATTCAGTGCTGATATCTTCACCTATACACGTCTTCCAGTCCAAACCTAAATTCTATAAAGGAAATCTTTGACCATTTATATACCACACTTTGCAGGTCAAAGGGTTTACAATTTTGTCATTTAGCATGTGAGCACAAGTCAGATTCCTTGAAGTGGCTGTTGGCAATAACATTTGAGGGCAGAATCTTGTCAGAATTTTTTTTTTAACTTAAATTTTACTCTGTGCTGTAAACATTTATAATTTCTTCTTGTTTCTGTCTCTAGCAATGACATCAGCTAACCTTAAAAACATACAGCTGAATCCTTCATAGCACCAAAGAAAGTGGGTTACTGTCTGAAGACTACCAAAGACAGCTAAAAGATGCTTTGACATAATGGTGGAATGAGCCTATAGGACACAGAACCAGATGATGAAAACCATCTATTCCCATATATTCTAACATTTCAACAGAATATAAAAGGACTATATAAAAGAATATAAAATAGAGTAAGAATTATCACTTTCAATTAAGTGCAAAATGGCAAGTAACTATGCTAAACAATAAAAAAAAAGTCTCACTATAGCAAAGCAACAACCATTATTAAATTACAAGTAGTCAGCTATGTTTTCCTTTACATACCAGCTAATAAAAGGATTAAATTAAATCAAACTGCTACTATCAATTACAGTCTCTTAGAGTAACTTAATTTTACCTTAACAATTAATATAAAATGGGATGTTAAAATCTTACATAATTTATTTCATAATTGCTCTGCAGGTACTTGTGATAAGTGCATGCCCATTTTTAGCAAACTAAGCACTATAATGAATATTCATGTGTCACACAATGTATTCAAAAATATGAAAAATTGCTTTCTTCTAAAATACCTGCTTGCAAAAGTTCAGCTAGCAATACCTAAAATAAGTAACACATGATACTATCTCAATTCCATTTCTTCTACAGTCATATAAGAGGATTTCATTACTCAAGCTAGGGTGAACTGCACCCCCATGAATTACAGACTTTTAGTCTGACCAGTGCAGAACAGCACTGTCCACTGTCACAACACTTGTAAATATATATTTACATTGTCATGTCCAATTCACCTTGTTGCCTTTCAGGCTGTTAAACTCCAAATAGAAACTACTTCTTTTTCTTCCTTCCAAGAAATTCAACCTCACTTACTTCACATTTCCTTCCTTCATTTAGTATTAATCTGTTTGCTCATACACAAAATCACAACAGCAGCATCCCTTCTTTTCTACTATTTTCTACTTCATCAGTACTTCATCTTTTTCTAAAGCTCCTATGGACTAGACTACTGTCGGAGTATCCTACTTCCCAGGCTACTTACAGAGTATCCTTCTCTATTTGTTACCATTTTATAATTTTTAATGACAAAGGAAACAAAAAAACAAAACCCCAAACAACAAAACAAAAAACAAACAGAAAGAAACTGAATTGTTCTGTGAATTTGAAAATAAATTTCATGTGTAGCCAGGAGTAAATGGCAACCCTGAAAATTCTGAAGTCTATTCCCCAACGTACTTCAGCATCAGCTCAGCTTAAATGCTATCATGTTAAAGCTCCCTTTCCCTTTGTCTTAGGATGGCTGATTTAAATGGAGCATGTTGACTACTGGTAATTTGAAGTTATTTGTAACTTTTACAATGTCTGGATTATTAGAGAGGACAAAAAAGAATAATCTTATTATCCATCCATCCATCCATCCATCCATCCATCCATCCATCCATCCATCCATCCATCCATCCATCCTTTCAAAAGCATATAACAATTTATAAGCATATACCAAAAAACATATCCCACCAAAGCACATACACCAAAGATAAAAACCCCTTGCAATTAACCAAGAGTTTAGAATGAAAGAAACAGAAACACATTGTCAAAGAGTCATGGGGTTTTTCTCTACCACACTGAATAGCAGACAAGTACCCACCAGTACTCCTCATTTAGCAAAAGCGTTTAGGTGTGTATTTCCCACTGAATTCAACATACTAGTGTCCAGCCTGTTAAGGTGTTTTGGATATTACAAAGTATACCCCTGGATGACCAAAAGCCTGGCCATAGGAACCCATCTATGTGATTGAGAGCCCTCAAAATTTTGCACCTGCACAGCTCTACTAAAGATGGTGTAGGCGCAATATACATCATTCATTTAATTGAAAACATTACATATATTTTTAATCAAGACAAAATGGGAAAAGAACAATATTATTTATTTAAAATGCTT
>JAWWMO010000043.1:26307977-26443888 GCA_035047845.1 Dendrocincla fuliginosa | reverse complement strand
TTGGCATGAGAAAACCCAGCTTCTCACAGGTGGCTGGGCCAAACACAGACCAAAAATACCCACATTAAATTCTACCCAAATACAGTAGCATACGTTATTGTTACTCATAATAACCAGCAACTACTACAAACAATAGAAGTTACAAGGTTGATTCTCTCACTTAAAACAAAAAAACCAACAAAGATCAGCATTTAGATTACCCTTATATGGTTAATTCGTGTAAGGTCGTGCTCACAATTTTCTAATCTTGCAATCATTGACTTTAAGACTAGATACTGGAATAAGCTTTAGCCCATACTTAGGCATGCAAGTGCCTATAAACTCAGCACTGGAGTGCTGTGGTGGTTGCATCATTTGCTCTATCAACTTCTGTTCAGAGTAGAAATCAAGCACCACCATATCCAACATGAGATAGCCAAGTGCTCAATAGCCTCCGAGTATGTAAATGCACAAGCAGTGTTATCAATGGAAAATGTTACTAAATGAATTTCCCATTCCTAAAATGGAAATGCTCTATTTCATATACACCAAAAAAATACAATATACTTTAAATAAAAGGGTCTCATGGACTATATGCAAATTGGCAAAGCATTTTGAGCAATATGAAATTCCACTCATTCCACACATATTGCTAGATTCAACATTAACATTGAAGAATAGCTCTTATATTTACAGTCAGTTAAGCCACCATGCAACATCTATTTATTTCCTAGATAATAATATCATAGAGTGACATAAAATTTTTGTATGAGCAAAAGACAAAAAGCAGGAAAGGTAAAAATGGCCATAGTAGAAATCAAGTAAATGTAATTACATTAGATAATAGAGATTCTTTTTCTCCATTAGAGAGTTTGAAAAGGTTAGTAACAAGGCTAACAGCAATAACTATAAAATTAACTGCTTTAATTACTAGCCTAAATAGAAACCCTCAAAAAATACTTATCTTCTGTACCACCTAAAAGGATGCTACAAAAGTGGAACTAGCCTTTGGAAACTATTTCACTGAAATTTAACTCCATAAAGGTCTGAATTCAGAAGTATTACTTTAGCTGTCAATGTGCAAACTAAACAACATAGACATTAAAAAATGAGACTCACAAAAGCAATTTCATGAAATTTTTTCAGGCTTTGAACTAAAATTAACTAAGCCAGAAGAGGATCCTAGTTTGAAAAGAATGAGTTTCAAACCCAGAAGAGTTTTGCAAATCTCCCTAAATCTTTTCTCTGTTCTGAAAAAGTGACATGCAATGCCTACATAACACAACAGAGGTTTAGGAGAACAGTACAGCAAAAAAAAACCACTGTCAACTATTATCAAAATGACACAAAAAGATGGTAATATTTGGGAGGTTTTTTCTTGAAAATGGGTCTTGATTATTCCTGTGCATCATGAGCATGTGTTTAATTTATTTATATTCACAAAACTACTACTTTATTGCAGAATCACAATATAAACACTACTCATCATAAAACCAAGTTACTACCTTTTGTATAACTAGCAAAATTAATGGGAATTTCTGGCCATTCAGAGTTTATCTTTTATTTTAAATCACTGTTTTAAAGGTAAGCATTCAAATGCTTGCTAAGGACTTTATATTAATAAATTTTACTTGTGTTACACAGCAGATACACTGAGGAAACACCTCCCTATTTACCACCTAGTATACATTTTGTTCTTGCTTTCCTCTAATGACTGGCATTTATGCAGTATTTTTATTAATTTCCCCTATGTGTTGTCAAGTAGACATAGTTTTCAATTTGACAAGAGAGCCACATAAGCATAACAAGTCTGCTAAAGACCCCTTATTTACAGTTGTCAGTATATCTGCACTTGACACAATTTGTTCTGCAAAAGAAGGCAGGAAGGATAAGCAAAAAACAACAGTATTTTATATCTGAGTAATTCTCGTCAGTATCAATGATGCCCTGCATTCCCGAAGTTAAGTACACATACTGTGAAAAGACAAACTTGATCCCTACAGAGTTTATAATTTTGTGGCTTTTGAATTTCTTGAAGTTATCTTTGCTCTTGTGTTTCCAGAAGCAGCAACCAGCAGAATTCAATTACCTTCCTTATACCAATCATTATTTTTTAACACTTCTCCAGAGAACATTTTTATTCATCTGCTGACCAAATGAAATAGTTGCAGTTTTTAAATCCTACCTTCTCAAGAAAATCTCTCTCTGTATTCATCATTCTACCTGGTAGAATGGTAATGGCAAATTTAATGAATTCACTTAGGAACTCTTAGGGTAACTCAGCTTACTACTGCTTCTGTTCATCTGTTACTAATGAATTTTACATTCCATTAGACTGCCTATTCACCTTGGCTGTTTTTCTGGAGTTCCTCAGTCTTCCATGCTACTATCTCATTAAAATAATTTGATATTACAATGAAATTTTTCTCTTCAGTAGTGCCATTCCTAAACAGCCCAAACATTATAATAATATATTAATTTCCATACAAAAAGAAGATCTCTTAATCTTAGTCATCCATTTATCTGATCTCTCTAGTCTCATCTTAGAACTGCTATCCCAGTATCTGAGCACCATCTGTACAAAATCAATTGCAATAAGGCAATTTTAATGGAGCCTGTCACATTTCCTTGGGAATACTTACGGTGTCACTTGGTTTTGAGAAAGTCTTACTATAGGGATGAGTCTATTATTTTTCTTAAATAATGTAGAAATTTAGATCTTCTCTGTCTCTTCTGAAGATTAAAATCTGCATTATTTAATTTTTCTTAATTGGTAGCAATCTCATAATCTTCAAAATTTTGTAATTTTTTATTATTTGAAATATATGCATTCATATAATTTGTGCTGGTCTGCTAGTTGCACCTAGCAAAAGGCCAAATTTTGGTTCCCTGCTCCAGCTACACCTATAATCATTAAAATATTCCAGGTTTTTTTAACAAGGAAAGAAGGGGACTTAGAGTATCAAAAGAAGAAAACTTTTCAAAGAAGAAACAAGAAATTATGACAACAACATTCTGCGACAGTAACATGAAATTAGTGCTGTGATCATAAACTGAAGCCACAACTATTGTTCCATTCTGTGACTACTCTGCACAGCAATTTATAACACAAAATAAGATGCAGTATTGTCATACAACACTGTCATGATTAGAGCAATAAATTTTAGAACTGTAAATTATGTATATATCTCTTTTATTGTATAGACCAGCTAAATGAGAAAAAGCATCTGAGAAAGCAAATAAATCACACATGAAATTCTTGTGAGAAAACAATCTACTCACTTCTATAAAGCATTTTATTACTAAACAGCCTGACCAATTACAGAAACAGAAGGTGACCCCAGTTTACAGCTGTCACATTTTATTTAAAAGAAAATATGTGACAAATCCTTTCTAGGTGCTACTAAATCTCAACAGTCGTAGATATTTTCTAGCTTAATTTCCTGCAAACTTTTCATGAATCACCCATTTTTATTATGGGCTTATATATGACTAAATTAACCCAAATATAACTATTTTAATTCAGTCACTAAAAGGGATGCTGCCTCAGGGAAAAACAAACAAACAAATACCCCCAAAAAACCCCAAAAACAAAACCCAATCATATACCTTTACGAATTATCTGGATGATAATTGGATGAGAGTGAGATTGGATTGGATTGGGTGAGAGTGTTGATCTGCTGGAGGGTAGAAAGACTCTGCAGATGGATCTGCACAGCCTGGATAGGCCGAGGACAATTACAAGAGGCTCAACAAGACAAAGTGCCAGGTCCAGCACTTGGGTCACACCAACGCCATGTAGCCCTGCAGGCTAGGGCAAGAGTGGCTGGAAAGCTGCCCAGTGAAAAAGGACCTGGGGCTGCTGGTCGACAGCCATCTGAACATGAGCCAGCAGTGTGCCCAGGTGGCCAAGAAGGCTAATGGCATCCTGGCCTGTACCAGAAATAGTGTGGCCAGCAGGACCAGGGCAGTGATTGTCCCTCTGTACTTGACACGGTGCAGCCAAACCTACAGTCTGTTCAGTTTTGGGCCCCTCACTGCAACAAAGACACTGAACTGCTGTTCAGTGTCAAGAGAAGGACAACAAGGCTGGTGAAGGGTCTGGAGCACAGGTCTTATGAGGAGAAGATGAGGGTTATTAAGCCTGGGAAAAAAGGAGGCTCAGGGGAGACTGTAGCAATGTGGCTGTTGGTCTCTTCTCCCAAGCAGTGACTGGTAAGATAAGAGGAAGCGGCCTCAGATTGCACCAGGGAAAGTTTAGATTGGGTATTTGGAAAAAATTTCCTCACTGAAAGGATCCACAAGCACTGGATCAGGCTGCTCAGGGCAGTGTTGAGTCACCATCCCTGAAGATGTTCGAAAGACACGTGGAAGTGGACTTAACGGACATAGTTCAGTAGTGAACTTGCAGTGCTGGGTTAATGGTGCTTGATGACCTTAAAGATCTTTTCCAGCCTAAATGATTCTATGATTCTGATTACTCAAGGAATGTTTTCAGTCTAGGAAGACATTTTAGCTAAATAGAGTCAATTCCAGTAGGGGTATTTTTGCTACTAAAGTAAGTAACCCTTCTCAAATAATAGTAATTAAAACACTAAAACCAAGAGAATGTTTCTGTGCTCCACTTTAGCTCCATGTGAGGAAAATCAATAGTAACAAACAAGGCAAACTTCTGTGGCGGAGGGGGCGGTGTGTGTGTGGGAAGATAAACCAAGCAAAATCTAAGGCATAACTTCCACATATATAATACCCAAGATCCAATTGCTAGGAGTAACACCTAGCAGACAAGACTTTCCCAATCATAGTCAGTTCTCAGCCATCGATAGGGAAGAAATAAAAATAACCTGAATAAACCATAATCTGATCTGGGTGTTTTGCTGAGGTTCCCCAATTATTTGTTCTGGCTTCCTCACAAGTAAATCTAGGTATTGAAGAGAGCACTGAACACAACCTGCAGCAAGGATGATACATGAGGGGTAGGCATTTTTGACTCCAGACCTAATGAAAGCATCCCATTTTCAGATCTGTACAAAACTTTGAAGCACTATAGGCATCTTTTTGCAGTACTACATGTAAAATAATATTGCTCTATAGTACTGAGTTTATTGTGCATGGAATGAGCTTGATGATTATCTTACACCAGCACTAATAGATTTTCAAAGTGACATTAAGTTACTGACATAATCTACACAAACTCACACAACTTCGGTCCCTGAGCTCCAGTTACTGTCAAACTACAGTGTATAGTTCACGCAGTACAGCTTTTTTTAATTAAAAAATAATAAAATATGGGGAACTTTCTGTTTCAATGTTATAATGCAGTGTTAAAAGGCCATAATAGAAAAGTATTGTATTTTTAGTTTAACTGATTGATGCACAAGATATGAAGAAAAAACTAATGCCCATGGCCTCCAAACAAGGTCTTCCACCATTTGTGACTTGCAATTCTGCAAAAGCTCTCTTTGAATAATTTTTTTTAAAATAAGACAGCATTTCTTTTGAAGAAAACAAACTGAGATTTGTATCTAGGAGGGATATTTAGAAAAAAGATTAAGTAAAACTTAATTTAGAGTTCAAGTGTCTAAAAGTATTACATCCCCCTATAAAGAATTGATTTCTCTTTTGACTTCTATCTAAGATATCACCTAAGACACCACAGAAAATGTTGAAAGACATTTTTCTTCTTTTTTAACTTCATGGTGAAACTCATAGAAACCCTTTATTAGGTAGCACTTTTCTTGAAGGACTGAAAAACAAAATCAAGGCCATCCATTATCATCAGAAATCCCCTTGCTTATTTCTGCCAGACTTTTTTTTTTTCCATTTTTTTGTCTTATAACACTCTTTTCATCCAAGACAAGTTCATTAAACTTGGGAGAAGGGAATGAAAATTAAATAAAAAAAATTAGACTTTAAGATAATAAAATCATCAGAAGCTTACCTTCCTACCCTTAGAGTAGGAACTTTTTAAAACACATCTATAAAGCAAGTAAAAGGAGAAGGGTGAAGCATCTGTTTCTGTGCAAAAGGACTCTGTTTTGGGATTCTGTCAGAGAAAATGCTTTCTTCTCTTCATTTTTCCTCTCCTTAAACTGTTGTCTTCCTCTTCAGCATTCTATACGGATTTAGCTGTAAGTCTAAATTCCCTACGGGTCCATTAAGTACGTTGCTAGGCAAACAGTCCAGTAGCAACTGTGAAACAGGAGGTTTGGATGGGAGTCAGTTTTATAGGTCACTACACTGTAAACCTTCACATCATTAGAGAAGAAATTAGTCTTGCTAACTGCAACTATTACAAGTGATGTTTTTTTATTTCTCTGAAAAGACCGAGAGTCATTCATACTACACTCCATTTTCATTAATGAATTTCTAAATCAAAGGCATCAGTAAGTATAGTATTTTTTCATATACTAGAAGGGCATATTCTCTACTTATTGAACATTTTAATACTATCTATCATATA
This sequence comes from Dendrocincla fuliginosa, assembly GCA_035047845.1. Classification (NCBI taxonomy): domain Eukaryota; kingdom Metazoa; phylum Chordata; class Aves; order Passeriformes; family Dendrocolaptidae; genus Dendrocincla; species Dendrocincla fuliginosa. The sequence continues at coordinate 26,437,446 of JAWWMO010000043.1, read as the reverse complement.
TTTGGAAATCATAGTCATAGCCATATTGTACAATTACTATGCAACAGACTTTTAGCTTACAAACTCAAAAAGCACGTATAACAGAGAATTTAACCTTAAGTAAGCAGTATGTACTGTCTTTTGTTTTAACGACAGTAAAACACAGAAGACCTATGCACACAAAATTACCCAGCCATCACATTATCTGATTCAGAAACATGCCTTCTCTGAGACTGAAGTATTGTTTCTTTGCTCTAATGTAGCATTATCTTGAAACTGAGCACATAAACTCTTCAAAGTGATGCTTATGTTAATTCAACCACAGAACACTATCTGAGAATAGCAAACTTCAGACTCCCGCTTATGTGATCACATTGCATTGGCATGTGGAAGACCTGTTGCTCCAATTAATAAGTTCAGAACTCAATGGAAGTGGAAGGTTCCCTGCACTTGGCACAGGGCTGGGTTGGAACTAGATGATCTTTAAGGTCCCTTACAACCCAAACCATTCTATGATTTTATGATTTCATAAAATAAATAATCCCAGAAAAAAGAACATTTCCATATCATTGTTTTTACAGGCTGAAAGAAGGACACAAAATTTAAAAATGAATGCAGATCCACGAGAGAAATATATTGCTTGGACGTGTATGTTAAGGTTTCTTTAGTTAGTAGTTTGACATTGGAGCACTTCTGAGTTTAAGAAACAAAGTGAAGCAGAGAAAAATGAAAACATAACCTCTGTGAAATTTATACATGTAGGGGATGTGCTAAAATATACATGATTGGAATGAATAATAATGATGACAAGTCACTGAGGAAGAAAAGCACTTGTCGTCAACTAGTTCTTGAGTTTCTCTATTCTTATTTGTTCATTATCAGTAACATTTTAACTTTTATGGTAGTAGAAGTACACCAATAATCTTCAACCTTTATGATCTCAGATACGAGAAAAAGAAATATAGGGTTGGATGTAAGAAATGGAAATGCATAAGCTGAAAGATCACCACTGTCAAGAGTACAGAGATCTAAGCAGTGACAGTAATGCCAGAGATTTCTCATCACTGTCAAGTGAAAGGAAAATAGTAGCAATATTTTCCCAATTAAGCCCTAGATAATTTTCTGTACCCCCTAATTTGTTGATTCTTGTATGATTTTTTTTCTCAGTTTTAACACAATTCTCTGTATATATTTACTTCTTCAAAAGTGCAAAAAATTTCAAGCAAAGAAAATTATTTTTATAACATTACTATAATCTTGAAAGAAGATTTAGAATTTGTCTATTTATCCTGTCAATCCCCAAGGAAAAATATCACCAGACAAAGCTATCAGCATTATTTAAAATCTCTGATGTATATCTCTTTGGGCATGAATGGGCAAGATGGAAACTTCTAGTTTTACAAACAGCAATTTCCTTGTGTTATTTGGGCTTTTTTTGGAAACAAGATTGGCAGAAGTAATTCATGGCCTCTCACTGATTCTACTCAAGCAAATTCTTAAATCCATCTAACCTAAGAACATAAACAAAGATGCTGGAAGGGTTCATTAAACAACTCCCTTTTACAAACCCCTGAGTGCTTAAAAAAGCCTGCTGGGACTAACATCTTGTTTTTCAACTGCTCTTAAAAGCTTGGCATTATAATTTGTATTCAAAAGACAAAGATTAGGTACTAGATACTAGTTGATATAAGTCTCAGAACAATTAGCAAATTGTTAAACTGAAGGATAAAGCCTGGTACCTCACTAGTTTTATGGGAACTCTGTTAAGAAACTTGGTTAAACGTTGTGATGAAAAAGCAATATGGCATTTGACTCGTAAAAAATTTGTCACATAAATACAACCAGTGGTGCATTGCCATTTTTAGTTGTAGACAAATGTCTGGGCTCTTGAGGGCACACAGATGCTCTAATGTCCCTCCTTGCCTCCTTGAGGCTTCCCCCAACTCTGTCCCAGCCTCATTTCATGCAGTCCCTGTTCCAGCCATGCTGGAGGCAGATGTCCAGAACCCTCTCACACAGAGAGCCTGTCTCTAACCCTGCCTCTGGTCCCATCTGCTTTCGCTGCTGATGGGACTCAGTGATGCTCCTGGCTCTGGCCCAGCACTTGCCGTGTGTGGTGCTGTCGATAGACCCTGATACCCGATTCTGGCTCTGCTCCCACGTTTGCACCCTCCATGTGCACATGGGGTCCTCTTAGCTTGTCCCTCTCAGAAACCTGCCCTGCTCTTGCTGCTGCCTGACAGCAGATACAGCAACATACTCATGTTAGTTCACTATTTTACACAAATGATGAAGGCTTTGCTCTTAGGCCTGGACACGGAGTAGATCATCCCTAGTCACACTGGAAGCTGAGAAAATTCATATGCGAACAGCAAACAGGTGCTTGTCTTGAACTGGACCAGATGCTACTTTCATATTCATTTGTTTAGGCACAGAAATATCTTCTTAAACCTGGCCATCAATTGTTTGCTAAGTCATGTTTTTTAACTGACTAAATAATATTAAACAATCTTTTTGGCTGAGTTTCCCTGATAATTTTTTTTTTTTTAAGTTCACAGAGATACTTTCTTGTTTCATTAATATTCTTGTCTCCAACTGTTGCTGCATCAAGAAAAAGAAAGAAACAAACAAAAATTCAGGAACATGAATTCATGAACAGAAGTTGGAAGTTGTAATGAGGCACTCCATTTCATCAGAACTCAAATAGCCTGGGACATCTGTGAACTATGTCCTTGTTGAAAATCACACCAATGACTAAAGAATTGAACAACAACTTTCTGCAGATATGCAGTCTACCTTTTTTGGTACACACTTAATATCCACAAATAAAATCTGTATAATTGTTTTTTTGGCAAGTGATTGTCTTCTGTCAGTCTATCAAAACGTTGCCTAAAGTAGTTCTAAATAAGGCTATCTCAGTTGCTGAGATAGCATAGTCATGTTAGCATAGACACTGCATAATGTACTCAGACTATTAGCTGTAATACATTTTTGAAGATTGTGATAGACTTAGAAATTATTTTTGATAAGATATATGAGCCTGAAGAATCTCAGTTGTCTCAAAAAGGCAATCCCATTTTGGAATACAACAGGACAGGAAGGAATATGATTTGGACTTGCACAGACAAAAAGGATAATAAGTAAAATATATTTTAATAAAGCTTAATAGATGAGAATCTTTGCATGTTTCAATAGTAAATGGAATACACTGCAATTGTCTAAATCAATAGAATTGAGAGCAAAAAGAGCTTTCTAACAATCAAACACACTCACCTAATCAATATCAGAAGTAAATGAATTACCATGCAGGTCAGATTTCTAAAAGGGTCATTATGAAATTTAAAGTCATTATACACTTTAAATGAAACCACAATCTGCTACTTAAAAAAAATTAGATAATAAATGGTAAGACTGAAAATGCATTAAAAGAAAAACAATACGCTCAAAATGTTCAAACCAAACACAAGTTTATGCTACACAATGACATCAATGGCTTTAACTTTAAAAAAAAATCCATACAGATGCTACAAGGAAATTTAATGGAAATTTAAAGAAAAGGAATCTAGACCATACACTTTTTAGCTGGAAGATATGAACTACATTAACACTGTGCTTCATGTTCTAAAGTATATAACAGCCACAATTGCACTGTTAGACATTTTATCTATCAGTCACAATCAAATCAAGAAAAAACACAGATCTGTTTACTGTCTGCCCAACAAAATAGTAAACTTCACCACATACACACTACTCACTGCTGATTGAACAGTTACATTTTATCTTGCTCCTCTTCATACAGGCCAAATTAAAATCTTAATCTCACAAATGATGGCCATGTACCCATGAAGAAATAAGCTCATCACTAAGTACTTTCACATAGAGATGCAGCGCTGAAAATCACAGCGTTAAGAGCTGAGTTAAAAGTTGGAAACTTGTAGCAATGTTTTACAACCATAAATGAGATCTTGAAAAAATTATGTAGGCTACATGAAAGTATAAAGCTGGCGTATCAGACAGAAGTTATTTTTAATTTGTGGTTGCTTTCATTTTGGGGCATATTTGGTGTTTTATTTTTAAAAGACAATTTTTATGTTTATCAATTTCCACATTTAACAAAATGAAAACATAGCAAACATATTTACTCATAAAGCCTTGAGGTCATCCTGACTTTGCCAGCTGCAAGCAGAACTTACTCCAAGCAAAAACTGAAGTGCTTTTAAATGCAAAATGTGCTTGCTTTCACATGAGCAAGCAGCCTGCAGGTAAAAAATGCCTGCCACAGATTCAAAAGATAATGGTGGGATTTCGAGCTCTCTTTTCAGAATATTTATAACTAGATTTGTTGATCAGAGGACCACTGGATATCATAACAAACTATATTATAATATGCAATGGGCACAGGTGTGAGATTTGACAACTGCATGTTATTTGTTGGTTTTTTTTTAAATTTAAAAATGTAACTGTTTCCTCTCACAGCTGATGTTATATTAGATAATTTACATTGAAAATGCAGAAAAAAGGGGTGGGGAGACTGACAGAATAACAATATCACATTGCCAAAAGAATGTTTTTGGCCTGAAAACATTGGGATATTTTACAAGAGTAGCCACCATCACTGTGAGCATTGCTGGCCTGGATGAGCATTTCTGAACTGAAAGCTGTTACCATGTAGATTTCAGCCTACATAAAAGTAGACTGAGTGGCACCATCAGTGAGGAGACATTGTAGATAAAAGCCTAAAAAGCTTCTAACTTAATTGAGAGTATTTGAAAAGCATCTAATCTTTCCAGCAAACATATGGAGGCAGAGGGGTAGCAGAGAGAATGTAAAGTCATTAAATACTGACAGGCACTTCTGCGTTTCTGCACTCACGACACGAACATCACATGATACTGCACTTCCAGTTCTGCATCACTGAAAGACTTCAGTCTGTAAGGATGTAAGTAAAACTTTTATGCCATTATAAGCCCTTTTAACCTGTCAGCATAGCACAGACATTTTTAGTGTACACATACATTAGGTTTCACAGATTTGGACTACCTGAAGGGCTTGGGCTTTTTTCTTGAGCTCCAGCAGAAGATACTCTGAAGTTTTCTCAGGCATTTACTACTCCTATCCAAATTTAAGCCTTCTTCATTTGTTAATTAGTAATTTTAACATCTATATAGTTGGCTTTGATATTTATGATGTCACACTATTTTTGTTCACTGCTTCTGGGAGAGATCTCAGGAACTTGTAGATATGGCTGCAAATCAGAAATGTTCCAAGAATCAATTAATTTCATAAGACCTGTTAAATGTAATTGCTAGAATTATTTCACCCATAGTTTTTTGTCTTCTGTTATCTAGCAGATGTTAAAAAAATTCAAGAAACCCTAATCACTGAATGAAAACTTAATGAGTATTAATTAATGATAACTAAATCCAAGACTTTATGTACTTCCTTTAAAACTATCTGAATAAAGAATGAAAACACACTTTCAAAAAAAAAATAAAATAAAAGGTAGCCCACAGGTAAGCTCATAAAAATATTTAATAATGTTTTGAATTAAATTAACCCTTTGAAATATTTGCCTTCATTTCTTTGATAGTTTGGATACAAAATTTTCTCGTACTCATTTGTCAAACCTAATGCTGGAAAACAGGTCAGTAAGTAATGATTCACCCAGGTAGAAATATGCAACGTGGGTGACTGTGGTTGACTACACTAAATTCAGGGTTAGTTACATGTGACTGGGGCATGAATGCCAAAGAAGATGAAGTGTTTCTCACCATTGACAAGGCGGATAGCATGCAATTTTATTCAGGATCCTCTCTTTGCACTTACACTATTCAAGCAGTATATTTCATCCTTGCATGGTTCACAAAGTCTGAGACACACAGCTGGAAACTAAGCAGCTAGACAGAAGCATTAAAATATCAAAGGTACACTCAGGTTAGATCACAGTATTCTATAGAAGATCTTTACAATACGTACAGAAAAAAAAAATCTCTGCTAGGTCAACATATTCATTGACTCCAGTAGGATAACATTTCATCTTGAAAAAGTAATATTAGAGGAATATACAGTTCCCTGGTAGCCCAAGCTCTGTACACAGATCAGTTTCCCCTTGACTACCATTCCCTGTTCGACTTGCCTCTGAGCCTTGCCTCCTCAGTAAAAATGTCTGAAACATTTCACCTACTTTGCCAAAACTGCCAAAACTGTATGTCTCTTTCAAAACCTGGCCAATTCTTCACACTCTATAACCACTTTCTTCTGAACCCTAACAGACTTCAGCTTCCTCAAGGAGCCAGTATGCACCAAGTGAATTTATATTTGTATTTTAGAAGCTGATTTCACACAAACCTCAGATAATTAAAAAAAAAAAAAAAATAAACACACTCAGCACTTTTTCATTAGAGACCCCAACATGTAATCTGACCTAAATTGAAGTATGGAAGAACAGGAATACGTCTAGTCAGAGTGAAAACTGTCTGATTTAAGGTACCAGAAAATTATCCATGTAGCCATGAACAACATATTCCTGAAAAATTATTTTTTTTTTTAATTCACTCCAGATACTTTACCAATAAGGATCCACAGTTGCTATGTGTTCAATTAATTCCACAGGAATCATAGTTTCAAATTAAATAGTCTAGTGTTTGCAATCCAATACTTGCATAACAAAGAAAAAGGACAATGAAATTAGAGCTTAATAGCCAGTTTTCACGTTCTAATCTGAGATAAATATAAATACATAAAATAAATAAATAAGTAATAAAGAACAGAACAATAGATCTGTGGCTTTTAAAACTTTTGTCTTCTATGCTTTAATTTTCTTCTTAAAATTGAAGACCAAAAATATTTTAATGCTATCCTGTGAGATACCATGTATTGTAGCAAGTACTGCAATACACCTGCTGACACAAGTGATACTCCAGGGGTCACCACTAAAGAGAAAATTTGCAGTATGTGCTACCTATAAAAGTGTAATCAAAGAGAATATTTTATACCATCAGAAATAACTTCTTAACATTTTGCACTTAAACAGTGCCAAACAATCTAAGCCCATATTTTTTAACCTTATAGTGATCTTTGACCAGTGCAGGCAGTTTTATGAAAACATGTTAAAGTTACTCTATTAAGTCACTTTAGCAGCAGTAGGAAAGATCACAAGCAGAGTAACAATTAACAGTCGCAAACTGTTATTAGGTTACCTCTACATCTATTATTAAGTATCCTCTATCTGTAACTCCAAGAATTAGACAATTTGAGGGGGTTTTAAGGCTATCCCATGTAAATTAACATAAGCGAAATAATAAATTTTTCATTCTTTTCTATGCAGTGGTCCAATGTGATTCTCATTACTCTATTTGACTGAAGAAAAGTACTAGGAAAAATGGAAACACCACCTAAAAAAAAAAAAAAAGAAGAAATTGTATTTGAGATCCAGCATACTTGGTAAAGCTGCCTATCCCACCTCTGCATCCGTGGAAAGCTGTTCACTCTTTAAAGACTTTCTTTTATATGAGGCTGCTTAGTCAGAAGTAACCCTGAGAACAAAAGACACAAGCAAAGATCCCTAGAATAAACTACTTTCTCCAAATTGTTCCAAGTGCTCTCATGATTTCTGCCCTGTATCAGTTAATATGCTGTTAATATGAAAAGGTGTCTCAACTTCCAATGAGAGAATTTTTGAAGCAACTTTTATAATAAGCCAGGATAGTTTTCTGGAAAGGTTCTCAAGAGCAGAAAACAGTTGTGAAGTAACTCTACATGTTAACAATAAATTTCAGATGAATCTCAGTAGTTCTTCTCATGACAGATAGGAAGATAAAGCCCAATACTCCTCCCTGCCATAGATCAAGATTGTTAGCTTTATAATTAATGTCAAATGACATAGTTAAAAGTAGAATTCTTGGAGGAAGGTTTATTCAGCCAAGAGCAGGCAATTTTTCAATATGTGTTTTGCATTTTTAGAATGCATAATTCAAATAAATAATTTTACATAAATGAAATAGACATTTTAAGGCATTGGTTCCCTTGGGCTACCATACATAGCTGCTATCTCACAATGAAGAGCATAGCTTTCCTTAGAAATTAACTTTTTTGTTTAGAACTCAGAAAAAAAGGAAACTTCCTTCAAGTCTGGGATAAAAGGCATCAGCACAATATAAATATCGATACCAATATTACAGGCTGATCCATCACCCTTTCAATTATGTCCTGGTTTTTGTGGGTTGTGAAAAGAAAATATAGGACATACCGGTGCTTTGCAGATTAGCCAGTATAAAAACCAGAAAATTGTCCATTCAAACTTAATCTCTATTTACAGAATTTCTATTATTAATTATTAACTCTATTACTAATTTCTACTTACTTAATTGATAATTTAATATTAGTTCTATTTATAATCCAATTTTTAGAAGACAAATTATTTAAAATAAATAATGGAACATGAATCTCAGCTTTAATTAAAAAAAAATCCCATCATCTTAAACAAAACAAACATATTTTTTTAGGGAAAAAATAGGCATCCTGTATCCTTCAGGAAGCTAATTTAATGGTTCTCCAGAAGCATTCTTGTGATTTTTGAATGGTTGAGGCATACCGTATTCTCTCAGTCAGCAGAAAGGCACAGAAGATTTTATGTACGGACTGTAGTAAAGTGAAGATCAAATTATTATCTGCATAAACAGCATGTATAGATGTTTAAACTTGGTATCTTAGAGAGATGCTAAAGGCAAAACACAATCCAGCAACCCAAAGTACTGAAACTCCCTGCAATCCTTTTTAAAAAGGACAATTGATGAGTATTTATCATCAAATTATTGTGGGTATTTTGTTTTGGGAGAGGGTTTTGTTTCTGTTTTGTTTCTGCATTTTTTAGTTTTGTTTTCTTTTTTTGTTGTTGGGGGGGGTTTTTTGGGGGGAAGGGGTGTTTTCGGTTTCTTTTGTTTTGGTTTTGGGTTTGTTTGTTTGTTTTTTAAACTTAAATCAGCATTTGCAGGTTTTGTTTGTTTGGTTTTTTGGGTTTTTTTAAACTTAACTCAGCATTTGCAGGATTTCCAGCTGGTTTGTTTCTGCTATTTGAATTATCACCTATATCTGCTACTTAGATATTGATAAGGAAAGCATAACATTTTAAACATCTAGATATAGTCATGTTGTCTCTTGGGGTGGAGAAGGCTAGGGTCTCTTCCTGCCTTTGATGTAAAGCACATGTGAGTTCATGCAGAAATAGCATGAAGCAATTTTTCTCTCCCTCTGCACACTAGTACATCTGCCCTGCAAATACAGTTGTTACAGGAAATACAAAGTCAACATTTGCAAAGCTAAGTCCACTGGTAATGTAATGAGATAATGACATAATTGGTTTGTTTTTTTTTTTCTGTTACACACATCATGCATTTAGAGAATCATTAAAAAAAATAAAAGAAAAATAAACAAAAAAACCACAATGCTATCAAGGATGAGCCACCTTTCAAAAAGCAGAGCTGAGAGCTATTTTTTTCTTGTCCTTATCTTAAAGTAATGGTATCTTCCATCCACTAGGAGTTTATATATATATATATATATTCAACCTCTCTTTAAGGAAATTCAGGAAAAGGGAACATACAAGTCAGTAAAAGAACTGAACAAGATTAAGAAACCAGTAGGATAAAAAACAGCTGTGGGAAAAAAGGCAAACTGATACAGAGATTTCACACCAACTTAAGTACCTGAATGACTCACTATTAGTTGAACATCAGACTGCAATTTGCTCATCACTCATAGTTGTGGCTCCCTCTGTTACTAGTAAAAAACAACAGACAATCACACAGCAACAAACATGTAAATATGTGTTTACAATGCAAGTATCTATTTACAATTCACACCAGCAATCGAGCTATATAGTGGGTTTTCCCCACCTACTGAAATTATTTCTAACCCATCCACTTAATAATTAAAGTGGATGCTGAAACTGCTGCATTTCCACATCTGTCTAACCAGAGTTATATTTAGCTATCATGAAAGAAGGCCATTAGTCAGACTGTCAGGCCAGTGAAGGCAACAGAATGTGGAGGAGCACGGCAGATCTGAAGCATCACCCTCCGTAACGAGAGCATGGTACTGACAGTAATGAAACAGGCTGGCAGCTTATGGGGCACATGCTTTTGTAGTTTCTTTCCTCTAGCCCTTCCATAGTCCATGGAGAGAGATGCTGAGCAGTCAGTGAATTGCCTGCCCAGTGGTCAGGGACAGAGCGATGCACCTCTTATGCCCTATCCTAATCAATGGCCCTACATTGTTCAAAGGCATGGGGTACAAACATGTGACATTTGTGGAGGCTGGGATACTGGCAAGCACAGCTGGCTTGGTGCTGGGGCTGTGAGTTCACTTAAAAAGAGGCCATCATGCCAGTGGGTAGGGGAGTGAGGACAGGGAACAGCAGCTGTTCTGCTTCAGCAAAATTTTACAATTCATTAGATGAAGACAAAATAAAGCATTTTATCTTTGCTCTCAAGGGGACAAAATTCAATTTTTACAACAATGCTGAGTAGCTCTAAGATGTGGCACACCTAAACTAATGAACCCAAGAAAACTGTTGCATTTTTTAAAACTCACATTATCTACACTTGGCAAGTGATACTTTGTATCACTGTATAATTACGAACCTATAACATCTCCATTAAATGCACACCAGTAAACATTTTTTTGAACTGAGTGAAATAAAGCATTCTGATGTATGCTATTCTCAGCATTTATCAGAAATATCAGAAATACATTCAGTAAACTAGGTTATAAAACAGTAGTAATTGAAACGAATCAAAGTAAGAGGGTACTTAATTGTCTCAGGCCAATAAAGAAAAAATGATAGCAGAATCAATTAAAAAATATATTAAACAAATGTATTTTAGGTGGCAGCAACCCACTTTCATTTTAGTGTATATTGCTTGGGTTTTACGAGCTTGCTAGATTTACATCAGAAACTGTGGGATATAAAGAGATAAACCACAGTCATTGCCTTAAGAATTCCAATATAGGGTAGAAGGTAAACTCAAAAAAACCCCAAAACAACAAACAAAAAAAACCCTAGAGTAAATCATAAAATATATACTTTTGGAGTGGATTAGAATTTTTCCTCAGAATCACTTTCCAACTTTTATCTACCCACAAAAAAACCCGATTTTAGGAAAGCCTTTAAATGAGAAGCACCAAAATGGCTGTTTCCTAAACCAATGAATATTTAAAATGTTCCTGAAAGGTCCTGATCAATGACATGGATCATTTGTGAACGTCACATCTTTCTCAAGTCTCTTCTGCTTTAGAGACGATGGAACCTTATCTTTTAATTGCTGTATGATGAAAAAAGGCCTTATGACAAGCATAATGATCCACTCAGAGTGCAGCAAAATAGTAAGAACAAAGAATAGAAATAGGAAACCTGTCTGAGTGTTTTTCTTTTATCTTTTTTTTTTTTTTTTTAATGGTGCACAGAAAACCTTTGGGTTTACATTTGTCTTGAACAGATGAAGACAGATGTTTTGATTTCCCAGAGGATGTTAAGTCCATGGACCCAGCTTCATTGTATCACAGTCACAAGCTACAGAATTTCAAAATTCTGGCAGATCTTTCTCTGATATGCTCTCTCTTTTAAAATATTGAAGACATACAAGATGGAACATTAAGAGTTAGTGCAAAGGGAGTACCTGGAATCAAAAAGCTCCTCACATACATCTTCATGGTATCAACAACAGATGGCAACATCTAGCTTACAAATTCTCATTTAAATTAAAATTGAGGAATTACTTTTTCTTTCTAAGCCAAATAACATGACATTTAAAAATCTGAGCAAAAAATCACATATAAATATATTTGTCAATGTATAAAGGCACCTCATTATTTACAGAAGTACACATGCATTCAATCAATGAAGGACCTGTGACTTTATCAAATAGCAATATATCTGCAAAATCATGATATTGAACACTGATTACGCAACCTTCACAAGGAAATATTCACAAACAATTTGGTTATGTTGTTTTATTAACTACATGTGGGGAAAAAACAATCAGTTAAACAACTGGTATATTTCACAAGCAGGAAAAGAGGTCACATTTGAGGGAGATTGAATTACTTGAGAGTATTCCTGAACTATTCATGCAGACATTATAAATTAAAATAGAAAATATCAACATGAAAACAAAAAAAATCCACATGAATGAGTTTCCCAAAAGTGCAGAGCATCAAACACATCCACCTTAAGACCTTAGATTTAAGTTGAAGACTTTCCAGTTTTCATCTCCAAAGACACAGCAGTCTGCTCTTTTCCTTCTGTCCCTTTTCTTCTCTTACAAAAGAATAAAGAAATTCCTATCCCAAAAGTCCAAATATATTCTAGTAGTAAATCTTTATGAAAGCTGAGGTTATATCTGAAATCAGACTATGTCATGCTGCAGAGATTTTCAGCAAACTGTGTAAAAAGTTGTGGCTCGTTCAGTGGCATGACAAGTTCAGCTGCCAGGTACAACTTCCCAACACTGCGTGTCGATCATAGGAGCCTTCAGGGTAATGTATGCCCAAACACTGCTAATACCACTGTGCTGGCTATTTTAGAGAGCAACAGTATCACTTCCTGTGCCAGACAATTTTGCTCTTGCAGCTAAACATGAAAGAATGCAATTACAAGACAGAAAGGGGTAGGTACTCTGTCGTAGACAACAATCCAAAGTGTTATAGTACATAGTCAAGAATACGGTCTCTTTGCAACTTATTATATTCATATTGAACCACTGAATTGCAGGGTGTCTCCTGCTTCTTACTGGTAAGAGGAGGAAGTAACTCCCTTTTTTAGGGTAAAAATATTCCCTTCCTGTTCTAAAAGGGAATAATTTGTAATGAAATCAAGATACTGTAAATTTACAAAATTGCCCTCAAATATCAACAAGAAGTAGTAGTATTAGATTCGGATTAATACCTTCATAAGAACATACATAATTCATGCTATAACTTAAAAAATAACTCTGATACAAAATATATATATCCATTGTACATATACAATTCAGTTTTCCTGAATTGTAAATATTGCAACAAGATGCTTTATCACTGATTGCTGCTCTCTGATATATCGAACGCCAGCTTGGAAATTAAATATTCACAAGAATGCTATTAAAATGAAACCTTCACTCCCAAAATAAAATAAATCGGTAATAAATAAAAGTATACCTGCTGCCCTTGTCCACTTCTTTTTTTTCTCCATACAGTATCTTATTTGTCATATGGAGGTTGCAAACCCACACTTTTAGAGAATAAATTAGAAAAATGAAGCATAAACAATAAAGCCTGCTCAGCAGTCATGCTTTCCAGTGCTCTGTAGGGTAACTGCAGGAATTTTCCATGCTGTGAGTGTTAATGAGACCCTCCATAGGCACCATTAATACACAAAAGCAATCACCTATAATTCACCTTTTCAAATCTGTACTTCTTAAAATCAGTAACGGGAAGCAAAACAGGTAGAATCATGCAAATACCATTCCCATTTACTTATATGCAATCATTAGACAAAAAGGGGTTGACAACAGAGAAGTTATCACAAGATACAAATGCTTCAATAATCAAGCACAGAGTCCAGAAGCACTTGGAGAACATGTATAATTTTGAAGACTACAAAACTGTCCCTAAACATATGGTTTTCCTGATAGTAGAAAACATATTTACAGGAATTACTAATTAACTAGAACTGGCTGGATTCAAGATACTTAAGCACTGAGAACAGAATGGGTATCTGACCAAACTCTAGAAAGACAGAAATTTGGCATGAAGAAAACTCATACAAATTCTATCTAGTTTATTTCCAAGTTGTGATTTAACTTTTGTAACATTTATTTAAATTAAATTGTGGAAAAATTCAAATTTTCCACATGGATGCCAATATAGTTCTGGCTAAAGTTACCAGCACAAGGTAATTGTCACTAACCAGAATTTCACATGAGCAGGTTTCCAAACCAGGCATTGGACTTCAGCCAAAGACAGCTTCACCAACCAGTGAAGAACCTCAAGTTTTTGGTAAAAGTTTCTCATCTCTATTGCATTTCTGAACAACCAATCCTGTAGGCAAAATCATGTTTGAGGTCTGTCAGCCCCTAATACTTGACATTGAAAGAAAATTAGTCCATTCTGGCAAAAATGCACAGCTAAGGATACTACTTGCTATATTTAGTGACAGAAACAAGAAACAGCACCATGCCTGGTAGCTGTCTTGCACTCTCGTCCCAGTTCAAAGTGATTTCTCTGTTCCAGGCACTGCACAGCTCCTACACAGTTTGAACAAATGCCCAAAGATGAGATGAATTTTTTTCAACAAGACCTACGTCTTCCACAAAATGAACACTGACTTGGTAAAAGCTTGCTTTAGGTTACCCTCTCCCAGTTTCTGATGATGCAAACTAACCCCTGGGTTTTCTTCCCATAGTTCTCATTATCAATAACTGATTCAGGCAGGTCATCCTGCATAATGAAGTCTGTTTGGTATAGTTTTATCCATTGCCTGGTAAAAATACGAATTTTTGAATAGTACTACCTCCTGAATGAACCCAAGCATGTAATTTGGGCTGCATTTACAAACTGAACATAGCAAATATATATCAAAGATATCTCTCAAAGCCAGTTTTGCTAGAGGTTAGTTCTGGCCCTTCCCTACTCTTTTTCTGCCTTTGATGCCCATCAGGCCCATCACTGAGCAATTTCAGCTTGCTAAGTTATCAAAGGCACTTTTATTTTTGTGGCCAGGTTATCTTCTTGATGCTTTAGTGTGCTGCAAGAGCTCATTCAGCAACTGATGTGAACTGAAGCACTTTAAAAAGAGTAGTAAGTGAGTAGCTGAAGGAAGGCAGCAGCCAGCAGTTAAAGGGGTTTGACTGCTACCACACTTATTTTCAAAACAAAATGCACTTCGTGAGTGCATTTCACTTTCACAGAAGTGAAGAATCACCAGCTTTACGTAAGATTTTCATCCTTCAACTTAAGTAAAATATGACTGCAGAAATACCATGCAAACATGTAACTGAAAATAAGAAATGCCCCTCATATTAATAGCTCTTCCTAAAACCAAAATATGATGATGGACAAACTTGAAAATGGTTTGAGATAAATCATCTATAAATGTGACTTGCTAGAATGGGGTGGGAAAAGGGAGGGACACAGTGACAGCAGCCATTTTTATCTAAGACTAAAATTAATTTTGCTTAGAGTTTTAGACTGGAATATCACCAGCAAGGAGTCACATACTGATATTTTGTAGTTTCAGTGAGCAGTTCATATAATCGAAAGATCATTTCCTTTCATCATGATTCCACCAAATAACTTAGAAAAAAGTAAATTCCATCACTGTTCATGTTCCCAAAAAGCACTAGATGAACTTCAGTTTTCAAAGGCAGAAGGCTTTATACACTATCCCAGTGGCATGTTACACTACTGTGTCTATTAGTATTGTAATCTACATCATCTACTATATCTTTCTCATTTTCTTTTTTTCCCCTCTCCCCTTCTCTCTATTTTTAATGAAAAAGTGAAATACTGCTAGTGCCTGCCAGATGGGAAATTAGCTCAACATTAAGGACAAGTAAAATTGCACTAACGCTCACTAAAAAGAACATAGCTATTTTCTGAGTTTTTCTTATTGCTTTTATACTCTGCTGCACAGACATTTGACTAAGCCAATAAATAAGAAAGTTCAAAACAACCTGATCTGTAGCACAGTGAAGTCAAGGAAAAATGTCTCACAATATTTAAATTTAGACTTGTCTGCTAAAAACTGCCATTTCAAAGCAACTTTGAATTACTGTCAGCATCAGTGTTACAACTGCTATTACCATGAGAAGGTCATTGCCACAGGATGTTTAACAGACTAAAAGTCTTAAGAGATACAAAGGGGTCACCAGAATTATCAGAGGGTGGATATTAAATTAGTTCAGAGGTACTAAACAAAACAATACAAATGTTACTTGTGGCTCAGACAGTCCCTGAATGCCTGTCTGTTGGAAGTGAGATTCACAAGGGAGAGAACACAGGATGCTTTTTCCATATGTTACAGTTTGGGCAGATTGATGGGAGTTTGTTTTGTTCATAAATACTTACAGTTTACATCTTCATTCTGTCAAGAAAATTTCTTATTTCTTAAAACCCACTTACTGCAAGGAAAAATTAAATGTGAACCCCATGAAATGCAACATTTGCAATGCCTTCTTTTTTAGTTACATTGGGGTTTCATTGATCACAAGTGATATGGTACAAATAAATAGGGCATTCTAGTAGTAGACTTTTTTCCCCATGTATCCAATTCAGTCAGTAAGTTCTACATACTGTGACACCAAAAGAATTGGTGCTCTTCATCTGCTCTATTATTTCAAAGAATTATAATCAAACATCAAAGGCTGTTTTCCTCAACCCAAATTTTGCAGATATAAACTGCTATGACAGATTAATCTCAATATGTCAAGTTATATATATGAATCATTAGGTTTTATGTAGCGGACATTTCTAAATATCAGCTTTCAGTGAGGAGTGTGTTGATAATTTTTTCCCCTGGGTTTATTTGAGCTCTTTTATTGCTAATTTACCAAATAAAGAATTGCACTAGAATCAGCAACTCTATACTAAATTGTACATTAATTTGATGCCTATGGAACTATATTTCTTGTGTTCCAAGATAATGTACTGGGATGAGTTTCTCAGGACCTCAGTCCTGATATAATAAAAAGTTTATAGGTCAGAGATTACCTTTCATTTAAATTATGTCTTCTGTGATGGCCGTGGCCTACTTTATTGTGTGTTCATAATTGTCTGCTGTCTCCTCAAGGAGAGTGAATCAGATTAAAGTACATGGAGCCAGGAGAGGATTGTGCCATCATAGTGACCAACTGAACACTTAGGGACAAGAAGGTCCCAAAGGCAGTGAGATATGCAAGAGGAGGGAGTGCCAAGAGGAGCAGGGCACATGCAACCAGGCATCAGAGGACAAGGAAAATTAGTAAGGATCAGAGGCATTGATTCAAAATTTTCTTCATCCCAGAAAGTGGAGTAGTTGAAACTATCCATGAATGAAGGACCTACTTGCAAGGACTCACTGGGCATGGAAAGAGTAATATTGAAACCCTGTTTATGTTGTTTTGCCTAAGCCAGCTATATGGTGTGGGTTTGTTTGGTATTTTTTCTCTATCCAAAAGCAATTATACAGTATATGCTGGGTTTATGACTTGAAAAACCTTTTGGTCTTTTTCAGGAGCACCCTATAAAGAGAAGGTCAAGGCAGATTCTCTTCAAAGCTCTGATCTTCTGATTGCACCATGAGAGTTTGTTACAATTCTGCTATCAAATCTCATTCATTAACAATTGAATATTATATTTTAATGCCTTTTGTAGATTTACAGTTCCTAGATTTACAGAACTTATGGAGATGTGCTTTATATAGAGATTTAGAAAAAATTATAAAGATAATTTTATAGGTCTGTAAAAATTACTGACAAATCATCTTAGGTAGATGAGAAAAGGCTCTTTTTATTTATTTGATACCTAACACTCGTGCCAGCTACTTACCAGGGAGAAAGAATTTCAGTTTATATTAATTTTCTCTTTATGCAGAATTTTCCCACTAGGGATTATGTCTCTATCTGATTTAAGATATCAATGCTGAATGACAGGAAAAGATAACATATATTCATCCAATTTTCTATTATATTCAAAAGAGGTATTATAAAAAAGTTATGAGTAAGATCATGATTACTCTCCCTAACAAGATATTGTTCAGATGGAGAAGAAATAATATGAATGACACTTAAAAGCTAAACAGGGGGGCAACAGTAACCCACACATACCACTCAAAATTCCTAGCCAACATACAGCCCCTGAAAATGACAAATATATATAAAGTGAGCTATATCTGGTGTTCACTGAATAACTAGAGCAAGGTATGAGTGCAGGTCAACTTTCTAGCTCTAAAGAAAGAGTTTACTTGAGGAATCTTTCCAGTGAATCTGAAACTACAAGGGCATAATATGGGAAAATAGGTTAAGAACAGACAGTATTACTATTTTTAGGTACAAAGGAAATCTAAGAATGAACACATGTGAATCCCAACAGAGAGAGAGCAATGTAAAAAAAAATAAAATAAAGAGATTGAACACGCAGATAGAATAAATGTTTCTGTCAGTATGGCTAAGAAATGGCTAAGAACTACGATGATCAAAAAGATCTAAAATATACTCCCAGAACAGAATAAGCTACTCTGCAAGATAAGAAAAATAATCTCATAGTTTTTTCCCCTAATTTTCATTAGTGATAGAAAATGCTAAAAAAAAGAACAATTTACGTATCACACTGAAGCTTTGTGAACTGTGCTTACAGTTCACAAAATGCTTCAAAATGAAAAACAGCTGCTCGGACACTTATATTGTAATTAAAACATTTCTAACAGACTGAAATAACAAAACAGTTTTTAAGGTTCTCTAATCAGATGACTAGACTAGTTTTGTAGTCAGCTTCAGAATTCAGTCATGCATTTATCAATAGATTTTTTTTCTAGTCCTGTTCTGTTTCCATCCCTCTTTACCTTGTATTTTCGCTAAAAGTTCTTTAATCCTACTGATTTGGGGCCACTCTAACAGAGTAAGTTATCACACAATTGCATAATTCTTTCTATCTGTCCACCGGTCTCCTCCGCAATTTGTAAAGAAAAAAAAATCAGTATGATTTTCAAATTTCATTGCAGTTTAGCTAAAGAAAGTAAGGATATTTCATCTAAACTAGTATCCTGTCTGACAACAGCCAAAAATGGATGTTTAGTGGAAAGCACAACAGGGTATCTGTGTATTCAAACTATCGGAGTACATTTTTCTACCTTTCAGCAATTTTCAGTCTGAAGAAACCTGAGCCAGAAGTGGCATATATATATATATATATATACATACACACACCCACACATACACACCCCCCCTTGTATTTGATTCATGAAGTAAAAAGGAATCAACTCTTATATGATTGTATTGCCTACCTTCACAGATCTTCCTGTTTGAAAATTTTAATTTGTTAAACAATTTTCACCTAATTTAGCCAAGGAGTATGAAGTGTCAATGTATTAAGTTTCATGGTACTAAGCTTTTGCCCATGTAAGGAAAACCATCAGCAGGGGAGACACTAAAATTAAATATCTTCATGAGAGAAGACTACAGAATTACCATAATTATTCTCTGTTCCACATGAATTTTACCGTGGCCAGAGGAGCCATGTCATAGTTCTCTCCTTTAGGCTGGAATTCACAGCATGGTGGCAGGTATTATACAACATGTTAGATGGAAACTAAAAGTACTATGAAATACTTATCAGCTTTTTTAACTCCATTAATGCCTAAATTACTCCTTCTCATATTATTTTGCGTGGCTGTAGATACTCTACATAGTTGATACTTTTATTGTAGTTCCTTAGCCAACAGTTGATTCCACACCTTGTAGCCCTAACTGCTCAATATGATTTTACGTTTTGACTATTGGTTTCAGCCTGCTATTTCATTTCATGCCAACCTCTCTTAGCCTTTAATTCATCAAGAGAACAAATGAAGTATTAAGCCACAAGTCACTGCACTGTTCGTTTTAACATACAATTGTGTGAATCACTTTTAATTATGTTGGGTTTCTGCCATTAGCAGGATATATCTAAAAGGCAAGAAGACCAGAATTCTGAGACTACAATCTGACTCACCTTAGGGATGCTTAATTTTCGGAAAGGGCTATTTCTATAGTGAATCATGCCCATAATTCTTCATCTCTTAAAAACATTGTCTCAATTTCTCACCTCACAAATAACACTCTTAAAATAATTCCAAGGTTTTTCTCATGTGATAAGTTTATCTTGCTTATTTTATTGAGTTTCTGTGATGTTTTATACGACAATATTGATGTACAAACAGAAAATCATATGAAAATAATATCAGGTAAACTAAAAGTGGTATTTACTTTGCTTTCAACTTTTAATAAACGATATTTTGACCTATTCATAATGTCACGCCCAATTTACTAAAGGAAGTTAACTGTAGTCACAAAGCTGTGTGTTACAAGAAAATGAAAATAGTGTATTTCACATAATAAAACTAAATATAATCACTGATTTCATGATGAAGCAGCTAATGATCCACATTAGGAAAAGAAACCTGAGAGAACACTTCTGTCACAAATTTTTTAAGATTCAATATATACAAATGATAAATTTTAGATACCTTTGCTTTCTCTTTAATGAACCATGAGTATTTGAGTACTGAAATGATCTAACATAAATTTTCTTTTATCTGAAAGAGGCTATTTTCCTAGCCAGTGCTTCTGACTACACAACAGTATTTAATATTTGTCATAGGCTAAAATATTTTTAAATCACTGAGCAAATCATTCAAAGTTTTACTCTTTACACTTACTGTGATGTACATACATATCAAAGGTGCTTTCTTATGACTGTCTGTTTGAGCTTCTTTACTGTGATTTTAAGTGATACAGAGAGGAGGAACTGAAATCTCATTATTACCTATGGAATATCTGCTGCATTTTGGAACTCTTGTCTTTTATCTGACAGCTCCTACGGCTCATCTTGTACAAACTGGGCTGACAGCAAATCAACTGATCCTAAAGACTAATTTCATTACATCAAGTTTCTATACATGTTAAAAGACACAGAAGACAGCTTTACAAGATCTTCTTATGACACAAAATGGATGTTGTACTAATAATGATAACAGACTCAACTATTTACCAGATTTTTTTACCAGATTTTCCCCACCTTTGGTCAAATGAAAATGCACCTTTATATTATTCAAATCATTAATTAATTGGTTTTAAATGATAGCTTTCTGTTTTATGTTTGCGTGTTTACATCATGTCAAATTAAAAGAAAAGCAATTTTATTCAAAACAGTATGTATAACATAGACACTTCTTTACTAAATTTCATAATCAACAGCAAAGAAATTCAATATAGAATAATTAACAGTCCAAACTTCCCATCTCTGAGTAATTGCTGCACATTTGGAACACAGTTTCCTTTTGGCTTTGTGTTCCTATATTGCTTTTTACAGATAATAAGAGTTTTTAAAAGAACGTACTTGTTGTAAGCTTTACAGTCATAAATACCAAAACCAAATTGGGTCCCAATGCAGCAAAACTGATGATGCAGTTCTACTCATTGGAAAAATGGACCCTTTCTGCAGATGAATTTTGAAATTTTCCTTTGGTCATTTTATATTCACCAAAATATTTCATAATGTGCAGCTTTCAATGACATTACTTGAATGCCTGAAAGGGAAGACTTCTGACTATTCAAGCAGTTTTGTTGGGCTGACCCTGGCTGAATGCCAGGCGCTCACCAAAGCTGCTCTACTACTCACCCTCTCAGCTGGACAGGGGACAATGTCCCCTGAGAGACAATGAAAGAGAATACAATGAAAGGCTTATGGGTTGAGATAAGGACAGGAGAAGACCACTCACCAATTATATTATCATGGGAAAAACAGACTCAACTTGGGAAGATTAGCAGGATAATGAGAAATAAAACCAAATCTTAAAACACCCTTCCCTCACCCCTCCCATCTTCCTGGGCCTACCTTCACTCTCAAATTCTCTATCAGCACCCCTCCAGCAGTGCAGGGGGACAGGGAATGGAGGCTGCAGTCAGTTCTTCACACATCTCTGCTGCTCGTTCCTTCTTGGTGGAAGGACTCCTCACACTCTTCCCCTGCTCCACTGTGGGTCTGTCCCATGGGGTGCAGTCCTTCAGGAACAGACTGCTCCAGCATGGCCCACCCCCAGTGTCACAAGTCCTGCCAGAAAACCTGCTCCAGTGTAGGCTCCTCTACATGGGTCCCACAGGGCCAAAGTCTTCTTTGATCATCAACCCACTCCCATGTGGTGTCCTCCAGGTGCTACAGGTGGATCTCTGCTCCACCATGGATCTCCATGGACTGCAGGAGCACAGCTGCCTCACCATGGTCTGCACCACAGACTGCAGGGGAATCTCAGTTCTGGCACCTGGAGCACCTCCTGCCCTTCACTGACCTGGGGGTCTGCATCTTTGTTTTTCTCACACCATCTTACTCCTCTCTCCAGCTGAAGTTGCCATTCAGCAGGATTTTTTCCCCTCTTAAATCTGTTATCCCAGAGGCACTATCACCATCACAGATGGGTTCAGCCATGGCCAGTGGTGGGTCTGTCTTGCAGCTGGTTGGCACTGGCTCTGTTGGACACTTCTACCAGAAGCTTCTACCAGAAGCTGCTCACAGAAGCCACCCCTGTAGCACCCTCTCTCCCAAAACCTAGTCATGCAAACTCAATACAGTGGCAGATGCCTAACCACTGACATCAAAAAGAACCTTTCCTAGTGTTGCCTGACATACTTTTATTCTTAATTTCCTGTGCTTTTCTCTCTTTCAAACCAAGAAAAAGGTTTGTCCCCTGGACCTCATTCTTCTTCCTTGCATACCAATATTGGGCAGTTCGTACACAACAGTTGACTCTTCCATTACCTGTTCCATCTCATTTAGTGTCTTCCTACTCATCACTATCCTCTGTTTTCTTGCTTTCCTTGTCTGTCATTATATCTTCATCATAGCTCAGTCAAGTGGATACTCAAAGGGCTAAAAATATTCAATGGATTAGTTCAGCTAGTGGTATTAATAACTATATTAATTTCAGGAGACCTCACCTTAGACATAAACCCCTTGCAAGTCATAAAATGTCACTAGTCTATCTTCTAAGTAATCCAGCTCCATCAGGAAAGTGGATAGTAGTTTTAATAAAATGGGACTCATAACTTTTTATTACTTTTACAGTGAATGCTTTTCAGTTTTATTGGCTCTTGGAAGGAGTAATTTAGCTTCTCTATTTAAACATGACTCTTTATCCTTCACAACTTGTAGGTTTCAATGTTATGTTTTGAACATTATAAATATAAATGCAGATACTGAAGTTCTAATAAAGGTATGAAGTTCTTTCCCCCCATAAATAGAATATAAGATTTTGAAAATCATAGAAAAAGAAGATTTAATCACTTTTCTAAGCTTATACAGCTAACATCATGTTTTTCATCCATTTTGAGAATGGATGAATATAAGCACTATAAAATAGTTATCAGTGATCACACTGAGTTTTGTAATATATACTGTTACACGTTCATTTCAGTGGTGCTCTCGTGCTTTGAATTTTCATAGAAAAAGTCTTCAAATATGTTCTCCACATACAAATATCATGGCCCATCAGTGAGAGTGTTAGAATTAGATCACAAACTGGAAAGATGAGACATCAGCATTTTTCTACAGGGTGAACAGAAGGCTGACACTGATTTCAAGGGGAAGAAAAAAATTAATTTCTATACTTTTTTTTTCTTTCACAATGGTTTAAATAGTGATGCACAAGAAATTAAAAAGTACTGCTCCTGAAGTGCTATTTTTTTTCTAGATTTTTTGGACAGACTAGAAAGACATGCTCTGTGTATTGTTCTTCTCTTGTTTTATTTGTGATTGGGAAAATAGGAAAAGAACACTATTTTGTACAGTCTGTTTATAGAATCATGAGAAATCTTTAATAAGTAATGAAATTCTGGCATCACCAATGAAAAACTGACTGAAGTACACTGGCAACCTGAAATTCTACTAATTGAATTGGAAAAAGTAAAGGTGACAAAGCTGTCCTGGTATAGGAACCATGAAAACTTATTTTGTGCCTTGCTCTTTCCTTTTTATCAGTGTCATGATGTCAGAAAAGTGTTTATAGTAAGATGAAGAAATGTTTACAAATAGCTTAAGCTTTAGCTGTAAAAAGATAAACAAAAATTTATTTTATTCATTTAGCTATTACTAAAGGGGAGAAAACATAAAGAAACAGCAATTAGCCACAACTGCACACATCCCACTATTTCTGTAGCACTGAGGTGGCAATAGACTGGCTAGCTAAAGACATAAATTAGAGTGGCCTTCACAAATACACAAGATAGAACCGAGGTTGGCAGTGGAAGCAGATACATCATTGCCTGCCACCTCTGAAATAACAGTGAGCAGCAGCATGGGCAACTACCATACAATGCAGCAGAATATGCTGGCATTCAGGTGTGGCACAAGATCAGAGGATCATTTGAAAAGCACTCATTGGCTGGTTATGAGCAAAAAAGTACCAAAGAATGAAAATTATTAAGATCAACATTTATTACAGCTTCACCCTGTTTGATGTCACATGGAAATCTCAAGTTTCAAACTCACTTTTTTTCTTAATTGTAGCTGGCTGCAACAAATTTGGAGGTTGCTAATACGCTAGCATTACTAAAATAATTGGAGCAATAGAGCTTTTTAAATTAGCTATCAAAGAAAGTACCATTATAATCACCTAATTACCCTTTGATGTAGCTTTATTCATAACAGCTTTAAACATTCATTGCCTTAGTACTGGGGGCTATGCCTCAGTTTATATACTCTGCAAGAAAATAAAATTACTGTTATGTACAGAATGCTGAATGCTGTGATTTTAAATCCTTGTTTTTCTTTCAAGACTTTCTAATGCCTAAAGAAATAAACCAACTCGTCTATTTCAATTAAACATTTTAAAAAATAGCTTTGCTTTTCTGTTTGATTTATGTCATTTACACTGTCTACACTTGCTTTTAAAGGCGTGTATAACACCACTTCTCAAACAAATGATTGAGCTATACAACTGTTAATGAGTAGCTTTTAAGATTTGTCTTATACTTAATAAACTATTCTTTCAGGAAACTATTTTTTTAAAAGTCTTTTAGCAATATTTAAGAATTGTTGGTGTATCTTCCCAGCAAAAAGAATGCTTACCTGTAGTATGAGAAAGCACAGCCACTGAGGGGTATCGGCAGGGACCACACAGACACACGTTAGCAGCAGCCTACTATGGACTTGGTACACATCAAGGGTGATGGCCAATAAAAAAAACATGGGCCAGCATGTTTTTATTAATATTGCTACTTTCAGCAGGTCCAGAAAAGGCTGAAAGGAATCTATTCATCAGCATGGCAATGACAGCTTCATGTTGCAACATGCCCAAAGAGGGAAGTCTCATTTAAAAGCCTTTCAACAATTGTTAGGAATTGTTGGTGCATCTCCCCAGCAGAAAGAAGGCTGGACTGCAGCACGAGGAAGCACAGCCACAGCGGGGGATCAGCAGTGAAAATGCACTCTCATAGTCTCATTTGACTTGATGGAGGCTTCACGTTTTAGGTACCTAACATGGATTTCCATGGATTAACAGGCAGCTGGCACCTGTTTCAAATCAATAACACAAACAAATCAACTCAAATAAGTAGTTTAGTACTTAGTTTCTGTTTTTAAAAACTGCATCAAATCATATCTTTATGAACCTATAATTTTACATGGCATGATCCTTTTCCCATATTAAATATATTTTTGGACTTTTTCCCTAAATTTTAAAAACTCCTGGAACTGAGATACCAATAGATGCTGGAATCCTTTAAATATTATGTTTTAAGTTTAATAATCAGATTCACTATAACTATTTTTTATTAAAATGTCATCCAAATAAAAATTAGCTTTGATTTTAAAAGTACGTTCTTCCTAACTGGTAGATAAAACAAGACAAACCTTCCTAATTAACAGGAAGGACAGGTTAAATATGTTAAGACAGGTTTTTGTCTGGTTCTCAGATCACTCACATCATATCAGACTTCAACTTTACTCACAAAATATTTGTATTTTTTTTCTTATTTCTTTACTTTTCACCTAGATCCTATCAATAAGCATTCCTTCCCCACTCCTAAAATTCTGACAGAATTCATCCTCACTTCTGAAAGCCACATAATTTTGCAACAAAACTGCCTCACCTGCATTTTATATAATTACCACTCTTGTGCCTTAATGCTAACAGCATATTTTAAGAACTATATAGGGTATCATTTACACATCACAACTCCAGTATGCTGGTAATCAAAACTAGATAGCTCCTTTTTCTTACTGGCTGTTCTATTAGAAGGCCTTCCCAGAAAACACCTGGTCCAGAAGGTACATTCTGAAAATCTCAGCACTATCAGGTTTGGAAGACCATAAGCAAAAAATAATTTTTAATAATGTCTCGTCTTCTGCACACCTGAAATTTAACTCTGAGGCCAGAAAAATAACCTCACTTTTATTTGCTTATGTATAATAGCACTAGAAACAGGAGACAGAATTGTGATTTGTGAACAGACAGCTGATTTTAAAAAAAAAATTGAAATATTTCTTTACAATTTTACTCATTTCATATATTCTGCAAAAAAAAGGAAGTGAACACTTCACTGTAATCAAAGAACGTCTCAAATTTTAGAAAAGCCTATCAGAAAAAGTTACTCAGAAGAGAGATAATTCAACCTCCTATATATACATAATTTAAATCCCTGATACCCAAACATTTGAAGAAGAAATCTGAAAATGATGAGTCTATCAATTAATAAAATTTGTTGTTCTTATAAAAATATATTTTTACTTTAACAGAGACCAATCTTTTGCCACTGTTATTTATATCAAGTCCTTGTAATATTGATAAACATGTGTACAGAAATTACATTTGAGAAGCAAGTAAAGCAAGTCAAAATGACAAAAGACATTATGAAATGTGATTCTTTTACGGTAATTATGCAATTTTTATATTGAGTTAAAGCAATAAGATGGACATACGTGCAGAGCACTTCAAAGTATTGGATCGATGAAAACATTTCCTCACCAATTTACCACAGCAACTGAAAAACTAATTAGGATTCATTCCATGAATGTACAAGTCTTTTCTTGATTTAATTTGACAATATCTTCAAAAAGAAGTAGTTTGGATGTAACAAGTTGTTGACACATTCTGTCTCTGGATTTTCAAACAGAATAACAAAATAAAATCAATAATAAACTACCTTTTTTAAAGAGCCCTTGCTGTAGGTAATATTTCTAGAGAAAAGAAAAAAAAAAAAAGGAGGTAAATAATTCATATCCTGTTCCATTTCATTCTAAAAGATTTGTAAAACCAAAATAACATTAAAAATTATAGCAGCATATATTTTTTGAAAGTCTTGGTCTCCACAGTTTTGTCTCTTAATGAAATCAAAAGCAATCAAATGCAAACATTTGTCAATGTTCTGTCACTTCTCTATTTTAATAAGGATATTTATTAATACTTTGTGTTATGTTTTAATTACCTAGCAGAGAGAGAAAAGCTTACAGACACATCCATTTACATTCAATCCATCTACCTGTCAAAATACTTCATGAAAATAAATGGATTCCTCATTCCTCATGAGAGAGAAATGCAGATTTGTTGAGGCTGTGTCTGTAAGGCTTATATGCTTTACAGTGTTTCCTAAATTCTGCGAAACAATAGCGAGTTGATTCTTCCACCACCACATGCACTATTATCAGTACTTGAACAGTAACTCCCTTTGAGGGGGTGGAGGGCAGGAAAGGAAATGTTTTTCTTCAACATATAACAATTTACAAAACACTCTCTCTGTTCAGTTAGACTTCTCATGCACATCTCAACCCATGAATATGGACAAATATCTGTAATTAAACAATTTCATTTTGGAGTTAAAATCTGCAACACAGAAATACCTGAAAAAATGTCAAGCTTCATTGGCCAAGGTGCATGGAACAGAAAATTAAAGTCCTTTTTCAGCTGTATGAGATGTGCATGCAAGATTAGACATATTTATTTTCATTTAGTTTTCTAAATTACCATCATATAGAGATAGAACATATATTGAAGATTAAGAAATATCCTTTTAAATTCTTACTTTTAAATAAGTAGTTAAAATATAATAATTAATAAGAATATTTTTGTTAAAATGCCAAAATAAGCAATAAGGCCATGAGCAGACTCACAGACTGCTACCCCTGTCCCTCTCACAGAGGTTTGAGTGCCTAGAAGTGTGTCCATGGATATAGCCAGCTCTGATGGATCAAAGCTGGGTCACCATGGGTCCTGCAGCTGTTGGAAGCCTTCTGGGATCCCCCCTTGTCTGCTTTTGCATCTGGCTACAGCTTATTCATGGCTACCAACTTGCCCAGCTCCATGGGATTCTCTTTAGACTGCTGACGTGGCCTACCCTGATCTTTAATCAAAACAATAGTATTTGCTTTTAATGGCATTCATCACATGCTTATATTTATGCACAGGTTTAGAATTACACTGGATGTGCACTTCCTGACCAAGTTTAAGCAATGTTTGATGTTTCGGCATAACCTACAACACAGTAAATTGCAAAACAAATGGTTGAATTGGAGTTGTTTAACATTTTTATCAATTTTCCTCCCCTTATCAATTTCACTATTAAGACTTTGGTACAAACTTGCCACTGTACTTCAGTGATTTGTTCTATTTTCATTAAATCCATATGAATCATCCAATTTTACTACTCCCTATTATTAGTCAAAGTAGTCCCAACTAATTGACGGGGTTTTTCCCAGGTTGTTTTCACTTCTGGAAACTTCACATCTCAAAAAGTGGAGACTGTTCTTATCTGCCTCACTGAGATTATCTACAAGCTGTGGTCTATTTGTGTCACCAGTGCAACAGACAGACGCCACAAACACCCTTCTGATGGATTGCCCTGATGTATTATTTGGGACCTCCTTGAGAAAGCCAAGGACAAGCTGACAGATAAAAATCAGCAGCAATTGATTTCCAGCAGAATCTTGAAAATCAGAGACATACATCTCACTTGTCTTTTCAGATACATAGACTACACATTCTCTTACAGTACACTGCAAAAGAAAATACCCATGAAGGACTGGTGGATTCACTCAGTACTTAAAGGACCATGAACTGCTATATTTTATCTTTGAAAACAATTTGAAAACAATAGCATGCTGTGTTACCTGCTGTTTCAATCCATCAGTATGTACCCAAACTACTTTAATGGAAGGTGGCAACATATTAAGGTGTGACCTTTTGGAACCTAAGTATTTCAACGTATTTGGGGATCATTCACACCAGCTACTTTATATACTTCACTTGCATATGTATTGCAGGCTTCCCATGAAGCACGTCCCACTGAAGCACAGTTCCTTCTGTTTTAAGCAATACTGTCACATTTATTATCAAGCCAAATGCATTTGACCCTTACTTGGGCGCACTGGGAGAGCAGAAACAACTCTAAAAGTTAACACAATGGCCAAATGGTATTGCCTTGGAGCCAGTAAAGTTACAGCAGAAGGTGGCAAACTTGCAGCAGCATCTCCTCACACTGTGGCAAGTAGTACGGTGAGACATAAAGACAGACTCAGGCCAAATTAATTTTCATAAACTGAAATGCTAGAGAATATTTCCAAATAAGATGTTGCCTTGTACTACATTACTATCAGAGTCTGAATTGGCCTAATTTAGACATTAAAAATCATACTGTTAATTCCATTAAAATCAGAAAGAGTGCAGGCAAATAAATGTTAAGCCCTGCTTATGAACTTGCAATTTTTCTAAGAAATTCAGACCTTTTTAGAGCTTGTTTCATAGTACTGTAGGAGTCTAACAAGCCATCCATGTTCTGTGGCATTAAAACATCTCTAGTGGCTGTTGAGACTGTTAAAAATAATAATAACACCCACGCACCAGAGAAGATTCAACCTGCTTGTAAAACCTAGGAAAGAGTTCGCTCATGTTCTTCAAAACTAAAAGTGATAATAAGACAGAAAAGAAGTTTCTTGTGTTTTTTCTATCTTGAAATGAACTTATGTTTCCCAATATGCAAAAAAGGAAATCAATCCTAAAAAGGAAGAAGGTGCATGAAAAGTCAAGATATATATTATTTCTGTGATGGCTGTCCCAGTATGTGATATCATTCTCTTATTTTAGTTTAATTCCTAAAGTTTACACAAATAAAATAATAAAAATAAATTCAGAAATCTATGTGATTGCAGGCACAAACCTAAATTATATTCTCTTCTGTTGTTTGCTGTTTAATAATGGCTTTAATAATATCATCAAAAGAGACGAATTCAGCTAATTGTATATGCCTGACATTGACATGATATAATACTTTCTATGAGAAACAGAAACCAAATGTGATCAACTGTAAGAGCTCTGGATGAAAAGAAAGTAAGCCAAACTGATCCCCACCTTGGAGAATGGAAACACTAACTGAAGTTACACAGGATGAGGAGCCATGTGTGGAGACTCAGCCAGAAGCGGAATAGATAGGCTCCTAACACAAATATTTTATTGGTGTAAGTTTTATAAGTGTGGGATCCAGGATTTTACTCTAGATAAATATAAGGTATTATAGGATTCAGTGGAGATAATACTCAACGTGATATTAAGAGGTCTCACAGATCAATTTGTACTCTGCTTATAGAAGTCTAATAATTATGACCCTGCATAAAGTTTCACAATAATTAAGAGAATTAGGCAAAAGGCTCTTAAAAATATTCAGCACATTTGCATAATGTAACCATGTTAGGTGCCTAATTCCATAATAAGCATGAAAAGCTTTGAGTGGCCAAGTGAGAGCATAACACATATCCAAAGTTAAATATCTCAAAGCTGTTGTGACAGGTCTATGTTCTAGACCATGGGAACTTCCAAAAGGCTGAACAGCTGAAACACTTTCAGCAGAGATGTTGAGTTTAGCTGATGAGCAACAGTTGGTATCTTGAGAGCTTCCTAGAGCAGTGAGAGTCTTCATCATGGTGATTTCTCAGAAGAAACCGTCCAGGACTGACTGGTTTTGTAACTAGGCTTAGGAAATTAGAAGGATGATGATGTTTCCATAATTGTGGCCCCACTGTGGATATCAAACAATTTCAAAAATCTGAGTTCAAATTTGTACTAAAGCAAAGAATCCAGATCCCTGTGTAAAGAACATTGTTTATAAAATATAAACATGCATAAAATATAATGTAATACACTACATTGCAGTTCAAGAATGTATTTATGACAATAAATAAATGCAGGAATGCTATTAGTGTCACCATAAGCCTATTCACTAACACAAGTTCTGTGTGAGATATCAACAGAATTATTGCTACGATTTCCATATTTCTAAACTCAGCTGCATTGAGAAGAAAAATCCAACCATTAAAATAACATTATTGCTTAAAGAAACACAGGTCTCTACCATTCATATTCTTACAAAATTATTAGAAGATTGACTCTGCATTAAAAAAAAATGTATAACAACACGATTTAACAATCCATAGGAGCCTAGGAAAAAACCAGAAAAATTAAAATGATGGAAAAAGCACAGAAGATTTTGAAAATATGTTTAAATTAACCTAATGTAAAATTGCTAGGGAACATTACAGCAGAAAATTAGGGTGGCCAGCCAACATGCAAGTTATATTCCATAGTAGAAGGAAAATATAATTCTAAAGAAATCACTCTAAAAATCCTCATCATTAAATTTGGCAATCTTGTCACTCATTAAATAGGTCAAACTGACCTATTCTTTTTTCTTTTTTTTTCCCATTTCCAGGTACTTTCTAGAAGACAGATATATGATAAAAGACAGCAATAATTAACCAAAATCCCATATCATAGTAGGAGAAATGAGTATGCTCCTGTCCTTTTTTATTCAACATCAGGAAATTTGATTAAAATATAATAATATGAACATATCTGTGAAAAGACAGTAAATTTTTCACATCAACTGATTCAAAGGCCCATTAAAATTAAGTTGCTCTTAATAAGCCATCGCTATCCATATTGCACAGGTAAAGAAATCGAAGTAAAATATGAATTGTCTGTGGAGCTTCATAATGACATTAAGAAAGGAAAACCAACACTCAGAACTTACTGGCTTCAAGCCCTACTCCACCAGAGCATTCTTCCCATCTTATCTTACCACGCAGAAGAGTTAAAGACCTTTACTTTATATTAAAATGCATTTTTAAAATCATGCACATAAGAAAAGATATCTGATAACTAAATATAATGGATATTTAATCTCTATGATATTCTGTAGAAAGTAAGTATTCTTGTTACTTTCAATGAACACCACAAGAATCATAGGCTGTGTAGAGAAAAATAGGAGTATATAATGTTCAAGAAAAAATTCCTGGTTTATTGTTAATATACATAATGATTAGTCATAACCACATATAACTATTTTGCAAGGTAGCAACACTATTAAAATTAAAATTAAAGTAATATCTGCAACATATCATTGAAATTGGAAAAAATCCTTTTTGTACCACATGACTAACAGGGCAATCCCTTTTAAAAAGTTCACAGTAGATTTTTTTAAACTATCCTGCTTCTTTTTTCACAATAATAGGCTTTTTTCTATGGAACATATTTACCTGATTACTAATATGTACTGAAGAGCATTCCATGAGCCTATGAAAAATCTACCACACAATTCCTCTGAAATTCTTTACATCAGTTTCTATATTTTCTATTTAAATCAAACATCCCACTATGAGCCACGCTATGGCTGCTTGCTAATTTCTCTAAAGCACCTTGACAGGAACTCATAATTACTTTAAGTCCACTTTTCAGGGAGGAATAATTCAATCATTTTATATTTTGTAGAGCTCTGGATCAATTCAAACATGTAATAAGAACAGTTTTAAAAGGCATTCCTCTTCCATTTAGGAAGAAAGAAACTTAATTTACAACATTTCTTATATTACCACTGAAGAAATAAAAGCATGTGCAAGCTTAGATAACAAAGAAATCCCCATCTGTTTCCACTCTTGTTTCAAACTAGAAGACACAAGCTTTAGTAAGGGAGCTATAAATACAGAAAAGTTATTGGTACTCCACTACAAAAGAATATTTTTTTTCTTCTGATAGGATGATGATGACTTAGACTTTGGTCCCCAGCTCCTGTTCTTCTCACTTTGCAGTGAATGTGAACACTTTCCTCCACTCACAGAGCTTATAAAGTTATCTACCGATGACTCAGAAACTTAGCTGTTGCATCAACTTGTCTCCTATGCTTGGTTAATATCTCTTTTTAGGCACGCCACTGTCACTTTGTAAACAGATGATTCTCCCATCTTCACTTTCAAATTCTTTCTGCCCTTTTTTCCATCACTGTTATGACTGTTATTCTCTCAATCTTTCAAGACTGTTCCATATTTTTTCCCTCATTCTTTCTTCTCTATCCCCTCATCAGTTATCCAAAAATATCTCTGTAGTACCTATCACTTTATTACCATACACATTTCAGCTAGCATCAGCATTTACCAACTCATCACTTCTGTTAATAGGGCCTTGTTCTGTCTGGCCCTGAGTTATTCTCTCAAC
The DNA here is from genome assembly GCA_035047845.1 of Dendrocincla fuliginosa. Classification (NCBI taxonomy): domain Eukaryota; kingdom Metazoa; phylum Chordata; class Aves; order Passeriformes; family Dendrocolaptidae; genus Dendrocincla; species Dendrocincla fuliginosa. Next base: position 26,404,238 of record JAWWMO010000043.1, on the reverse strand, counting down.
AGTCCTTTCTGTCTTGGTGACAATTTTTGTGCAACAACACTGTTGTCAAACCACATGGTTTTGACTCTGTTTGGTGAGACCTTCTTTGCTGCCATTTCAAAATTTAGATTTAGAACACTGTCATAAAATTTTTGAAAACACTGTGTTTAGCCTGCTTTCCTGAGCCTAATTCGTCACCATCCAATCCACCACAGATTGTCCACATAGTCCTTAAATTCCTTCTGTTAAGATCCTACATCAAAGGCCTATGTTCAGACTACATAAAACCAGCCAGTGGATTCATTCTGACAATTATACACACTTATGTCCAACTCTTCTTACCCACACTCGTTCAATCTGACAGAGCTGATGAGGTGGTTTATATCAGAAATGCAACCTGAGCCACACAAAGTGCAACATGGCAGAAGAAAGAAAAAATTATAATTTATACTGCTCTTTTCAGCTTGTTTACAGTACATTCATAATGTTTGTATTGGTTATAGTACTTGTTTACTCTTGCACCCATGTTCACATGTTCATATATGATGCATGACAAAATTTCATTACTTCTGAACTACTGAAATGCTGTAGTATAAACTAGGCACAGCTGATATATAATGTCTATGATCACTGGGTAATGTGGGTAAAGTACTCTTTCATCTGACTAGATGCTACTCTGCCTGTTACATCAGATACTCATCCTCATTTTAACAAATAGATTTATATTAATGGCTTTCTTGGTTATTTTTCCTAAATGTTACTCTGTAGTGGAGAGACTTGATATTGTCAATTAAAATCCCACACTTGCACCTTTTCAACAGCACATCACACACCCGATCAGATTTGAGATAAGAACTGTGTCTTATTCTTTTCTAAATGAGCCCCATACACATAATATGCCTCAAATATTGGCTTGTTCATCAATAAAGGGTTGTGCTATTGTGTTACTGTAGCATTTTCCATGAGAATTAGACTGTATACTGTTGTTCACTACCCTTCTATATATTGTTTGGGATTTTTCCAGATGTGAAATAGATCAAATGCAAAGATATTCAAAATATGAACATGCCATCAATCAAACATGCACAATTCCCTGCTTATATGTAAAGATTTAAAGATTGTGGGAATAATTCAGTTCAATTTTTATCATTGGGATAGTTATGTAATCCCATCCAAATGAAGTATAATTCAGAGTGTTTAGTATAATTGGCTGTGTGCAGAAATGACACAGATCAGAACTAGATAGTTCTAGAACAGAACTATCATACTTTTGGAGATGTTGCTCAACCCATTACACGATGTGCTGAAAGTAGCCTGGGAAAAGGCAGAGATTACAGTATCACACTGCCAGCACCTCAGCCATCTCAGCCACAGAGCTGTGGAGTTACAGCTTGCTTTTGAAAAAGAAAGTGAAAAGGTTACACTGAAATGTAGAGCAAATTTCTATAACAAAGGAAAAGAAATATCTGTAAAATTTATAAATGAAAATGTAAAGGACATTTCCTGCAGCTGATAAAGATATGCCATTACATTTTCAAGTGGCCTACTGCTGAATGTGAAATATGAGTATTAGGTGACCAGACCATGGAAAATGCCCTTAACCAATCTGTGAAATGGCTTTTCTCTCCAGATCATGAAGAAATATACACCGAAAGAGCTGTGTATCATGGAGTTGAATATGAAAAAAAATGGGACAAAGAATGAAAAAAATGGACTAGTAGTTTCTTTTGCCATAAACTTTGCTGAATATGCTTTAGGGAAATAAAGACAGCTGCAACACAGGAGAACAAGGACAGGTGCGTGCTCCTCGGTGAGTGTTCAGCTCGGCAATAACTCAGTCCCTTTAAGAAGCTATGAGCTTAACATACAGCCGAAGTACATCAGCAAGCAGAGAAATCCAATCTTCTCAGAGATTATTTATGACAAAGTGCACCTAACTGAGGCCCAATTTGTTTGTGGAATTGCAGTCATTCCATTTCAACTAAACAACAAATGAATCTGCCTTGCAGAGGATTGGTTCAGGGTATAAAAGAAAACAAAAGAGAGAGAACAGATACAACACTTCATTTACACACCAATTTACAGACTAACTTACAGAAATGATTGATAAAGCAATTTTTTGGAAACAGAGAACTATCTGAAACAGAAGACCTTTGAATCACATCTAAATTTTTTCCTCTGTAGAGTGAGTACTTTTTATTTCAGATTTATTAATGTATACTCATTGGCTTAAAATCCATACTTTGTCTCATTATTTTACTGTTTCCCAATCTAATTTAGATGGTTAAATTGCATGTTTTGTCAAACAGAAAACTGGCATAATTCTTGTTTTATATAAAAGTAAAACACACTCTAGGATTAAATTTTTTCAAGTACCAGGGCACAGTGTGTGCTGGCATCTTCCCATGTGCAGGGACACTCAGTGAGGGCTTCCCCAGGGCACACCCTGGTACGCAGGGCTCTTCCTACTATGCCTGTCAAGGGAGCAAGGCATCCAGGGGGCAGCTGGGGCAGCCCCTGGTACCAGGCACCTCCCTGGGAAGGTGCTTTCCCAATTATTCATATTTAAATTTTATTATATGTGCTATTTCAAAGCAGTCTATTTGAGAGATAGACTCACATTTGACTCACATTGAAAGAGCTCACATTTTACATTGGATTTGCTGTGAAAACACTAAAATCATACAACATCGACTAACATACAAATCAATATTTTATCATTTGGCTTGATTTTATTCAAAATTAACTTTAAATACATTCACTGAAAACTAAAAAATGGAAAGGAATTTTGATCACCAATTACAAATTTTTGGTCAATTTCTGCCCCTTTTCCTGTCCATATCATTCACAGCAAGACTTTTCATTTCTCCATGCAAAGCTCATATGAGCATAAAACCAGTCACCAAAAATGACTACACATCCAAATAATAAAAACAGGGAAGGACACACTGGGCAAGATTAAAAGAGAGGCACTGCTGTTGGCTTCAAATTAGAGTAAGAAAAACGTGACCTTGTTCAGAAACTGTAACCAGCGGTTCCAGAAAAAACCCAGAGGTCCACAGAAGATGAGTAGAGAAAATAGCCAGTGTTCACCAACTAAAAGCAAAGGTGTAAATTCCAGGTCTTAAATGCTACTAAAAATGGCAAAGCAACACTGCACAAGAACTACTTTTCAAAAGAAATACTGAAAAAATACTTCTTAAAAACAAACAAACAAACAAAAAAACCAATCCCCCTCCCCCCAAAAAAAACCACAAAAACCACCAACAACCTGAAAATACAATTGAATATGTATTTGCAAGCAGAAGAGACAACAGTTATGACAAACATTCAAACAGAAGAAAGGCAAAAGGTCAAAAACAGAGAATGAAACGGTTTAGAGAATCTGTATTTGAAATGGGATAAATTATCATCTACAAAAAAAAAAAAAAATAGTGCAGAATCATTATCTATATGTATAAAATGAGTACCTGGGCTCTCCTTCTCCAAAAACTGAAGAGTCTCTATCAAGCATTAAAAAAAAAAAATATATATAACAGAATGAGATGTATGGTATTTTTAATTGAGAAACTCAAAACTTTAAAAGACATGCAAAGATAACTTTGAACTTTGACAATAAGAAGGAAATTTTCTGTGCTAATGAAACAACAACGAAAGTGGAAATCTGGATGGAAAGAATGCAGTTAAAAAAGTAGAGAGACAAGACTCCTAGGACTGACTTAAGATGCACATGAGAAATGTATATCTATGTTTGCAAGCAGCTCCCCAATATGTTATCTTGAATATTTTGATGCTTATCAAAATATCTGCTTTATATACAATGTAACTAAAGTTAATATTACTAACATCACTAAATTCAAAATAGTGCAAAAGTAAGTAAAATGGAGCAGCTGATGTCAAAAAAGGTAAAGGAGCAAAGAACCTGACCACCAATTTAAGTAACAATGGGAAAGATGGTTTCACTTAATAGTTCCCTGTTTCACCAATTACGCAAAATCTTTTGACTATGCGATTATGAAATAGTGTAAGAAGTGATGTGTGAAATGGGATTTCCTAGACAGACCACAGACTGATATGCAATATATGTTAGCTGTAGGGAAAATGTCAATAGATGTGTCAGAACAGTTTAAACTGAGGAATATATTTGCCAAAGATGTCTACAATTGCCTTTGGTTTAAATATATGTGTCTGCTTAATAATTTGAGACTCACTGGAGGATTTTGGTCAAACAATAAAACTTGGAGTTGTCATACAATTACATTATAGTATATAAATTACAGAAACACTAAGAAATTAAACCCTGTTTACAGATTTGGCCAAAACAGGGCACTGTTTCAAAAAAAGCTCTATTTTATAACATGCAGAAAATTAATGTATATCATTTTGAAATTTCATACTACACATATTGATTTTAACATTTGGAAGGATTTGAATCCTCCTGGACAAAATGACCAGCACACAGCTGGATAACCATGTTATGTGATGGGTCAGCCACTGGCTCATAGACTGTGCACAAAAATGATAGTGAATGGGGTGACATCAGACTGGGCACCTGTCACTAGTGCGGTTCCGCAGGGCTCCATCTTGGGCCCTGTGCCCTTCAGTATCTTCATAAATGACTTGGATGCTGGACCAGAAGAGATAGTGAGCAAGTTTGCAGATGACAAAAAACTGTTAGGAGCTGTTGATTCCCTTGAAGGCAGGGAGGCCCTTCAGAGAGACCTCAACAAATTAGAGAGCTGGGCAATCACCAGCAACATAAAGCTCATGAAGAGAAAGTGCCAGATCCTGCACCTGGGATGGGGCAACCCTGGATGTACAGACAGACTGGGGAATGAGATGCTGCAAAGCAGTGCCATGGAAAGGGACCTGGAGGTCCTGGCCCATGGCAAGTTGAATATGAGTCAGCAGTGCTCTGGCAGCCAGGAGGGCCAACCATGTCCTGGGGGGCATCAGGCAAAGCATCACCAGCTGGTTGAGGGAGGGGATTGTCCTGCTCTGCTCTGCACTGGGGTGGCCTCACCTTGAATATTTTGTGCACTTTTGGGCACCACAATATAAGAAAGATATTAGGCCATTATCTCTAATGGCCTAACTAATGAAGGCCAACATCCTAATGAAAGCAATGAGGATAGTGAATAGCTTGGAGGACAAGCCATACGAGGAATGGCTGAGGTCAGTTGTTTTGTTGAGCTTGGAAGAGACTAAGGAGAGACCTCATCACAGCCTTCAACATCTTTACAAGGGGACGCAGAAGGGCAGGTACCAATCTCTTCAGTCTCGTGATCACTTACAGGACTTGAGAAAAAGGCATGAAGCTAAGTCAGGGGTGGTTTAGGTTGGATATCAGGAAAAGGGTCTTCACCCAGAGGGTGGTTGAGCACTGGAACAGGCTCCTGAAACAAGTGGTTACAACATCAAACTTGAAGAGTTCAAGAAGTATTTGTATAACGCTTTCAGGTACATGGTGACATTCTTGGTGTTTCCTGTGCAGGGCCAGGAGCTGGAGTCAACACTGATGGCACCTTTCCAACTCAGCATTCTATGAACATATACTGTCACCAAGATTCTCTCAATTATTTAGTCTTACACATATGTAGATTCTTATAGTTTGCAGGATCTGAGCTACCTAATGCTTGGTCTTGAAAAACTCTCATAGACTATGACAGATTTGACCTTTGTTGTCCTTCAGTTGTTGAGAAGTTATATATTTTTTGCTCCCACTCCCACTACCCCCACATCAAATTTACCTTTCAAATAATGAAAATTCCAAAGAAAGAGGGTTTTGACAAAACATGCCTTTTAGCCTGTTTGCTCTGGAAAAGTAAAGGATTTTCCCAAATGATATTTTATCAGAGCTCTGAATTACCATCCTCCAGCCTCTTCCTGCCTCTACAGTCACATTATTCTGTTTTTGATCCATGCTCATCTCACTCAGAACAGGCTTTCACTCCACTTGTCACTTACTTTTCACCAGGATTTTTTGCTGTTTGGCTGCATTTATGCAGCCCTAATTCACTGTCCTTTGCACTTGTTTCTTTCTTTGTGCCTCGCATATGTTAGTTCTGAGTTATTTCCCAAGCAAGTTCATTTCAAGCCATAAGATGTGCAGACTGTAGTCAGTCTCTGGACTGCTAATCTCAAGGTTTATTTTAGCTTTGGTGGCATTTGCTGGCATAATATGACAGAAGAATATAAAGGACATCACAGATAAAAATTTGCAGTATGCAATATCTTTCAGCGACCCTAACTTAAAAAACATGCAAGACCATAGCTTTAACACACACCCCCACACCCCCACCCAACAATCAGCAGTAAATAATAAATCTGGAACAATTTACACAGATATGACTAAATACAGTTGCTTGCCAGCTTTTTATCTCCTGCCTCTCTCTAACTACCTTTAACCATAAAGTTATCTTCTCTTGTAGGATTGCTATTTCAGATCAACAACGAGTAATTTAACCTGAAATAATAGTTAACAAAGGAGGTGCAAGAGAGGGGAAGATTTAAAGGTTACTCTAGTATTTTCTCTTTAGTTCATATTTGTATTCATTACTGCAGAACCAAATGCATGAACAGATGAAATGTACTGCAGGACAGCATTAAGCATTGTAGAATCAGTATTTCACTGAAATTTCTGACAGACTGCTTTTAATGTCTTTTCAGGTTACAGAATTTAAAGGGCACATAATATTTAACACTCATTTTTTGGAAACCTCAACTTAAAAGATTTTTAATAATTTAATTTTCTTCTTCACACACATTTTTAAATAGTCTTATTAATTGTCTCTTCTATGCAGTTTGGATAAGGAAATATACAGCAAGAACTACATGAAAAAGCTATTTCACAGATGACAAAGTTCTTTGAAGTAACAGTTATGGAAACAACTTATTGTATGCAAAGTAAAACAAATCTGTCTTTATGGAGGACTGTCAGAACACACAATAACTTACTGATTAGATAGCTGATGCGTCTAACATATTGACATTTTGTAGCAACCACGCAAATCACTCACTGTGCTTATCTAGAAATTGGCTAGTTCTGTCTCAATGAAGAGTTCTCATCTCATCTGGTGCTTTCTAAATTGGTTGTGGATTCTTCAAATAAGAAGATACATCTTCCATTCAATGAAAAGCAAAAATAATCTAAGTGGCAATTTTTTCAACAATTTTGAAAAAGAAATATGCTCCAATTATATATAAACATACAAAAGTTTAAAATTAGTCAATACATCTGTCATTCCTTAGAGTACCTCTTCCCTAAACAGGTCTTCCCTAGACAGCTCCTCCTGTGTACAAGAACTGACTAAAGTAGTATGAGAAAACAGCCCCATTATGGCAAAACTGTGGCCCTACATTGTAAAGCAGGCATCATTGAACGAGGAGAGCTCAGGCTGATCTGAGTATTAAAGCACCTTTATTGCTACAATTATGGCTCTTCAGACAAAACCACAAATTACCTCAAATATATATTCCCTCCAGGCACTCCTGCCTGAGGCCAACACTGCTGCTGCTCTGACAACCAGATATTATTATGCCAATCTGCTTAATCAAGTGTTCAGGGTTACACAAAAATTCTGGTATCCACTTTTTCTTTTCTCCGAATATATCTTTTTGGTATTTTGTCTTCTTTAAAGAGATTGAACTGCTAGGAATCAATGACTCAAATGCTGGACCACCTGCAGTGACTGCCCAGGTGACTGGACTATCAGTGCTCAAGGCTCACTCAGCCCTGTGCTTGGCTAACAATGTGCAGAGTGACCACCCAGGCCAGGTGCTGAAGGCATGCACATCCAACACACAGGCTACAAGCTGAGTGTCAAACAAGATGCAAACCCTGCAAGATGGGGTAGTGTTTCTTTTTTCTTACACAGATGACTCAGCTGTGATAACTTCCTGAAGCATTCACACCTTGCCTGAAGGTATTGATCCCTTGTTTCATGAGCCATAATGGATTCATAATGGATGTAAGAGACAGCTGCAATATCTTATGTCAAATACTCCCAAAGTATCCTGTGACTCCCAGTATGACCTCATCCAGTGTAAAACTCCCCTCCCAGGGGAGGTACTGGAGGCCTTCTCACCTGAACCTGAGCATATATAACTGAGTTCTGGAGTTTCCCAGACCACCTGGGGCATCCACCACCTCCTCAATGGATCCAGACTGTGACCACCACTTCAACCAGTGAACATTGCAATTGCCACAACCAAGTCTTGTCACTGGATCCAACAGGTATCTTGTGGGTCCTTCCAGTCACCTGGGGGATCCACTGCCCTGGTCTGGCTGCCTGTGCCAGCACCGCAGCCTCTCTCCAGTGCCATGCAAGTGTCTGGCAGTATTGAATCCCACCTATCTGCTGTTTCCTGCCAGCACTGACTCTCCAACCATTCCTGCCAGTGTTCTGTGTGTTGGGGAAGTGAAGAATGTGAAAGGGTGGCCATCCTGTCTCTGTTCTGTGGCCACATGTGTTTTTTTGCAGGTAGTGGAGGCCGGCTGCCATCTCCATTTGGTCCGGTGAGCAGAACCTGGGAAGTTTCTCCTCATTGTTTGGTTTAACCCTGTTTTATCAGTATTGTTATTAGCATTTCTCCTTGATGAAGAGTTATTTTTTCACTTATATCCAGATGTATTTGGTCTTTCTCTCTGTATTCCGTACTGGGGGTATTGAATCTGAGGGAGGAAACTTTTGTCCAAAGTTTCTGTCCCTTCAAATTGTCTCAAACTAAGTCACCCAGAAGGAGATAAAAGCTCTCTAGAATAAAACTGAGACTGAGTAGACACAGCCCATCTTGCATTAAGCAAGCCTTTGGTTGGGAATCTGTTTGACAGGTGTTGGACAAGTGTAGGAAGTGTCTCTGGCAAACACATTTCCATGAGTCTCTGAGATAATGCTGTGCTACCATTTAAAAGCGTAAGTTAGTCACTGGTTTTACAGCTTTGAGGGGAAAAAAAGCATAATCTTCTTGATTTAACTTTCTTTCATGTCCTCTGAATAACCATCATTTGATACTTTAAAAGTCATTAATTAAATAAATTATAACAATATCACTAGCCTTTATCCTTCCAGCAAAGCTGAGAGATATTTTTCCTCTTTATTTTCTCTAGAGGCTTTAAAATAGTCTATTTGTAGTCACACTTGCAAAGCTTATTCTAAAGGGTAGAATGAATACATACTGCTGAAAATTACAGAACTGAATGCATAGACAACAGTCAGATAAAGTTGATTTTAAATACTAAAAAAAAATGAGTTATTGATATATAAAGTACTTCTTGTTTATTGGAACTTGATTGCAAATAACCTACAAACTCTCAAGACAAAAATCAAAGCCTTAAATGATTTAGAATGAGAAATTGCCTAACACATTGATCAAAAGTTCTTCAAGTGGAAAAAAAAAATTTGTAAGATTGGCAATTATTCCTCCAAGAATTTCAAACTTCAGATTTTCAAAGAGAAAAAAAAAAAAAATCTTTTAATGATAAAACCTTATGCTTTGAAGTTGCAGTAAATCTGTTTTCATTTTGCAAAATCTGGTCTGCATTTCATTTCTTGTTCATTCAAGGATAAGGTTTAAAGTAAACATAAAATATTGTCTTTCCCGAAGAATTACCATAACTTATTTTAAAATTCTGAGTAAATCATACAAGGAGAAATGCTTGGCTTCAAAATACTCTTGTCTCAGAATCTTATCAAAACAATGAAAGGCCAACATCATAAATAGGGTACAGAGTTCACAGATATCTGAAGAGTACTGAGGATGAGAACTGAAGAAGGAGATTGTAAAGCAGAGAAATCTCTGACCAGATGTAATGAAAATTCAATGGTCAGAAAGAGCTAAGAAAATGTAAACTGTCAGTCACAATCTTTAAGTGTTCAATATAATAAGAGCTAAAGAAAGAGGAAAAAGTGACAGAGCATTCTAGAAAATTGCACCAGACCTCAAGAATAGGGTTGAAAGTATTAAACGTATCACTGAATCAGCACAGATGAGAATCAAAAGCAAAGACTGAACCATGTTAAGAGAGATTCACATTTACAGAAGAGACAATACAGTGGTCATTAAAATCTTTTGGATAAGGTGATTATTGGTTACTCTGTTTTAAATTCAGAAGTAATTCTGCCCAGATTTAGATTAGATATTAGGAAGTAATTCTTCACTGTGAGGGTGTGTGAGGTTTCCCAGAGAAGTTGTGGATTCCTATTCCTGTGCCCTATTCCTGGCAGTGTTCAAGGCCAGGCTGGAAGGGGATATGAGCCATCCGGTTTAGTTCAAGGTGTCCCTGTACATGGCAGGGGAGTTGGAATCAGATGATCTTTAAGATCTGCTATCAAAGTAATACCTACTGAGATGTGCAACTCTTTCACTGAACGAAAAAACAGAAAGTAAAAGGAATTTGTTCACTGTAATAACTAGTACATTATTATTAAGCAAAAAAAAAAAAAAGGCTTGACATTTTGCAAAATAGACTGATTTAGGTCATGTGTAAATTTCACAGTGTCTCACTTTATGCAATAATGCAAATTTCAATAACTCAGTGCCTTATTGGAACAGTCATCAATTTTGTTGTTGTTTATAGTGACCTAATTTGATTGTTCAGGCAGCATAGATTTCAAATGGTGAAGAAATACTCAATTTTAGTACAATCACAATCTTTTGTCCAACAAAAGCTTGTTCTCTTGGGGATTTTACTGAAGTAATTCTGAAGTTATTCCATGAGGCAAATTCTTTCAAGTGTTGTATCCCTTTTTCACCCCACTGATTTACTTTGTTCTAAATTAAGAGCTCATTATGTCTTTTTATACCATTTATATTACATATTTCCATAAAACACTGAATTAGAACAGTGAAGAAAAAAACACGAATACTCATTTTTTAAGATCATCTTCCTGTTATTGAAAACATATGTTTCCTCTATTCTTCTAAGACATTAAAAAATTTAAAATTTTAAAAGAATGGGAATAAATGGATTATTTCAGCTCTAATATGCATCAAATCCAAACAAACTGAATAGAAGAATCCATTAAAAACCTGATATAGAAATTACTCATCAATGGTTTTCCCCTTCTCTTTGTAGGCAGGATTGCATAGTTTTTAGTTAAAAAAAAAAACCAAACAAAACAACCCACAAAACAAACAAAAAAGCAAAACCCGATAAAGAACAATGGTTCTCTAAAACGTCTGTTTCTTAAAAATTCTTCAAAAAGATTTTCCTAATCTTTTGAAAACAAACAATCCCAAACAAAACCCGGAAACATGAACAAACAAAAGCAACAAAAAAAAAAAACTTAAGACATGCAAAGAGACAGAAGCTCAGTTGTGTTTTCTGACAGTTTGCATCAATTGTTTTTCTTCTGCCACTTAAAGAACTTTGAGATCTGCATGGCCCATTTTTACTGCCATTTCAGGCAGGATCCTTGTCATCTTCTTTGGAGGTGTCTCTATCTCAGCTAGTTTCCTTGTGCTCTTTAGTGAATAGTGACAAACTGGTCACTTTTAGTACACAGTTTATGTAATTTATTTTAGATGGCCGTTTCAAAATGAGATGGTGCATTTACCTGGGAATGCCCACTTCTCTCCACTGACTATAAGAGAGAGAAGTCCAAACAACAAGCTTAGATTTAGACACCTTCATTTAGCCAGATGAAACCCAGGCTTATAGTTCTTCCAGATACAATCTCTATTTACACGCCCAAGAGGCTTTTTGCTTTTAAATCCTGTATAACAAAACTCTGTTTCCTGACCATGTTCACTGTGCTGCTATTCCCTGAGCCAGTCACTGGTGATTTACTTCTAAACTCTGTAAAAGTACTTTTTTAATAGTGGCATGGTTTGCTTTGTCTTGTATGTATGTTTTCATGTTTGATATTATAGCATTGTATAGCTTAACTTCCACCAAAATTTGGACAGACGTAGGGCAAAACCTTTCCCCTCATTTTTTTCCTTTCCAAAATTTATAGAGAAGTTGGCATACTATTGATTTGGTGTGGGGGGTTTTACACCCTATTTTAAAGGACAACTTGTTAGGTTTTATTTCCTTTTTAATTAGTCCCATGCTCTGAGCTATATTTCACTTAAGATAATTTTAGTGTCTTCAACTGTAAGAATGTCAACCTAAACAACATTCTCTTCTGTACCTCACAGCTTTCTTACAGCTCCTCAATTTACAAATCTTCTTGCAATCTTCTTGATGTTAAGTGTTAACAGTTTGGTTTTAGATGAGGTCACTCCCTCTTACATAGGTGCCCTTTATTTGGAACAGTACTTCACATAAGGTTTCTTCCACAAAACATTAAAACCCTTTACATGTGAGCTTATGAGTTCAAACACTGGGTTGATAAGCAGTGCTAATAGCCAAAAAAAATAATTTCTAACCTATTTTGTATTTTGGAGAAGCTACTTTTGGACTCATTTACATTAAAATAATTATTTAATTCCCAGAGTGGCACTTGCTAATCCCTTTCTAGGACATAGAAGGTTACTTATGATCTCACTAAGGACTGACTGACTGTTACTAAAAAGCATTTCAAATTAAAATTGCTGTTATTTTGCAATTAACAAACAGAAATAAGTTACAGATATAGCTAAATCCCAGAAACTAGAGATGAGGATGTCCAAGTGCACCCCAGCTCTTGTTTTCTTAACAACTCTTCAACACTGAACTCAAAAAAAAGTTTCAAAACAAACAAAAATATTTCATCCAAGGACTATGAACAAAAACAAGAAAGGCTTATTTTCCTTGATTCCCAGTAGAAACACTAGAGCCATTTTATTAAAGTATTAATGCCTCAGACATTAAAGACACCAACTTCTCCCCACCAACATGTAAAGCACTTGCATGCTATCATTTACAGCTTTGTCTGCTTGACATCTAGTTTCATACTCCAAAACCACCAAAAAAACCCAACAAAATTGTTCTTCATTTGTGCTGATATTCTAAACTTGAGGTGGATCAGAAATAAACCTGGCGTTCTTCCAGTTTATTTCAATCTGATCACACGAAGGAAAATGTGTTTGGCTTTTTGCATCCCCATAATTCTCAGAAGAATCGAAGATATCTCTCCAAATGAATTGTTAGCAACAAAACTCATTATGCAAGGTCAAAAAACATTGCTGACCACATATGAAAACTTTCTAAGGAAACTCACGAACAAAGACAGTACCCTTGATACTTTTCACTTACATACTTTGAAATATATTTTTTGGAAGATCAGACACTTAGTATTTAAAATTTTATTATCTGCATACTATAATATATATATAGGAAGCAAACTGCATTGATTTCAGCATAGACGTATGGAGCAAATTATCTGATAGCTTCTTTCCACACCTAAGGTATTGTATTTCAAGTCTAATATATCTATGGTAATTCTGGTGTTACACACTCCTTGAGTATAAAGTGACAACAAATGACAAGGAAGGGACTGTATTGGTTTCTCCCTGAGCAAATTCCTATCATGAAGTTTCCTAGAGACAACCCTTAGATTTCCTAGAAAGAGATCTCAACTTCCCTGTAGAGACACTCAACAGTACAGACCCAGAAAGTACATAATCCTTGCATGCAGAAGTGAGCCTAAGGCAAGGACTGTGATAACCTATTCATAGCAGCGTAGTTTCAGCAGCCTTAACTCCCATCATTACCCATCTCTTGATATTTTGACTTATAACTTTTCAGATTTCTTTCAATCAGAGGTTAGATAGAAGAATTTGGCTATTTATACAATGATAGTTCTGTTATACACAACTTTGAAACAAGATATTTAAAGCCCATAAGTAAGGGTGCCACTTAATGTGGGGTTCCAGGTGGAGTTGGAGAGCTGTCTCAAACTTGTCTGTCTTATAACCTAGGAAAATAGTTCTTAAATTTTTTTCCTATGTCCCAGCATGACTTGTACAAAAACACATGTTGCCTGAAAAAGTTGTTTGGAAAATATTCATGATTTTGAGTGAACTTAAACTCATTTTACTATAATGACAGTGGCTATATGTACATTTAGATGGAAAAGAAAGTGAAACAGGTAAATCCCAAATCAACCATGCTTACACACAGATGACTATGGAAATGATGAAACAACAAAAAAGGATGTGAGCCCTACTACATCCATTAGCCAAACCCTTGGAAAATTACAGATATCAAAACAAAGCTGGTATTGGAAGCTGTAACTTCCCACTTATCCACTGGCAGTCATGAAAGTGTATCCAGTACTCGCTATTCTTGAGAACACACATCCAATACTCATCTGTTCTTGAGAAGCTAATGAAAGTGATTTTGCTTTCAGAACTGCCAGGTATCTTTCAGATTCTAGCAGTACATACAAAAGTATTGGAGGTTAATCACAGTGTTTCTTTATTTTCCAAGGAACAGATACTTGTGGATGGCCATAAAGCCCTTCTAAGTATCTTCTAAAAGGTAAACTTATGGTCTCAGCACTGCTGAGAAGGCAGCACTTTGAGAAAGCAGCAAAAGCTCACTCTTATGTAAGTAATGCAACTGTCCAGTGAGCAAAATATGTAAGAGGCTGTTCCTGGAGAAAAACCTCTCTTCTAATTTAACACTGAAAAATCCTTCAAAAGAATTTAAAGACTATGCAGTGTCTTACATTACATTAACTGTTGCCTCAATCTTAAAAAAATAGCTCATGACCTGTTGTGATGGCTGGTTAAGATTTGGTCATGCATCGTAGGTTCATCTCCAATACTTAATTTAGATTCTGTGAGTTGATACATGATGTTCTATTCTCCAGTTCAATTTCTTTACATCCCTCCATAATTTAGTTGCTTCATATGCTGTGGAAAATTCAACAGTATGGAAAAACGGTTATGAATATTTCTAGGCTACAGTGCAATGTGCCTAATGAGAAACTTATATTTCAGTTTCTCAAAACTCAACATATGTAGTACTAAAAGTCCTTTTCGGTCTATAACTATAATTGTACTCTGCTCACTTATAGAGTGCCTAATTAGTCATTAGTCACATTGACAGAATGCAGCCCCTATCTTCCAGAATTAAGTATGATACAGCAAAATATTTTGGGCATGTGTTGCTAACTATGTATTTTTGGCAAACTAAATATTCCAGGAACACAGCCATCAGAGACCATGAGATTCTGGTCTCATTTGAAATTGTCTGGCAAGATGGAAAAGTTTAGAATTAATCTTTTTATTGTCTTACATCAAGATCAACAGATAAAAATCTACAGCAATGTTGAGCTCAGGCTATTCACAATTAGAACTAGGATTTCTACGCGTTATTTCTTTTCTTTGGATAGTAAATAGTGTAATGAAGGAATTAGCATGAATGTTTATGTCTGGCATCTAGCATTGCTCAGTAATTTGGGGAGCGCAGGAAAGTGAAGATTGGCTGATGGGTTTAATTTGAACTTGTTTTTACACTAATTTAAAGTAAATTTAGCTAAATTGTTTTGACACAAAAATCTGAATGTTTCATTTTCAGTGCTTAGCTTTTTCAGAGCCTCTTATTTTTTTGGTATAAACTGTTACAAAAATAAAGATTCACACATAATATCAGTTTCTTAAAAGATGCAATTCTAATGACTAAACTATTTGTCTGTTAGTAAACTTTGTTCTGACGCCCAAGACTGTGAAGCTCTGAATAACTTTGATACATTATAAAAACTAAGTTTACAGCAAAAAGTGGCCAAGAAGTTCTTTGCCATGTGATATAAGTCATGGTATCACACTCACAACAGTGTTCTCGGTATTGTCCAGTCTCATGTAATACCAGTGTTCCTGTTGGAGTGATTCCAGAGAAGGGCTACAAACATCAGCAGAGGGCTGCAGTATACCCACTATGAAGGAAAGCTGAGGGGTTGTTCAGCCTGGAGAAAAGAAGGCTTTGGGGAGATCTTATAGCAACCTTCCCATACCTAAAAGGGGCCTTCAGGAGAGCTGGAGAGGGACTTTTGTAAGGGTACGTAATGACAGAACAAGGGGAAATGGCTTTAAACTGAAAGAGTGTAGGTTTAGATCAGGTATGAGGAAGAAATCCTCCATTGTGAGGCCGGTGAGACACTGGAACAGGTTGCCCAGAGAAGCTGTGGATGCCCAGAAGTTTCAAGACCAGGTTGGATGGAGCTCTGAGCAACCTGATGTAGTGGAAGGTGTCCCTGCCCATAGCAAGGGGGCTGGAAATAGATGATCTTTAAGGTCCTTTCAACCCAAATCATCTATGATTCTATGTGCATTTGGGTCTTTCATACAACTATATGAGGCACAAGAGAGGTAACAATGTAAAACATGTAGTTCTTGTAGTTTTTGTGGTCAACAAAACTGTCCTATCCCAAAATTTTCCCTTAACTTTCAACAGATTTCTCCTAAAATCCTGTGACAGGCATTTACAATAAGCTTTCACTCCCTTTAGACTGCCTAACTGGCACAGTTTCCTAACAGCCTAAGCCTGAAGACTTCCTGGCAGATATCACTCCCCTCACACAGCTTGACTAGCACAAAAATATATCTCCAGCATCTAGTTTCCTTCGATGTTTACACAGAATTGTAAGAACGAGGGAAACATAATGATGCTGATATGCTTTTGGCTACTGATCTAACCCAACATGAGCATATGACATGTTTTGTAAAAATGTTAAATTGAGACATTTATATATATATACACACACATTATTTATTTATATATTTATATATCTTTTTGAAATACAGTACCTAAAACTGCAGGCATTCATCAAGATGTAGGAATATCATGAATAAATAGGGTCTTATACACTGTGTTTTATTCTCTGGTTTTTTACTGAGAATTCATAGTACTTACTTTGTCTGCTATTGAGCATCTCATTTTCAGAGAATTACATGTCATAACCCCATGCTTTCTTTATCATGTGGTAATGGTCAACTCAGAGCCCACAATTTTAGATACAGAGCTAAAATTTCTTTTTTTCTGCTACATCACCTTAAATTTAACTCCATTGATTTCCATTTGCCATTTTATTTGCCATACACTCAATTCAATAAAATTCTCTGGAAAATTTTCATTGTTTGTGCTCCCTTAAGCAAGGGAGTAAGTCAACAGCAAATTGACTCATAACACTGCTTACTTTTTTAAATATGATTTATGAATACATTGAAAAGCCTATGTTCAATAAAACAGTGCAAACAAATTAAAAAGTGCAAACTTCAAGACAACTGGAAACCACCCTTCACTGATCAAAGCATCATGCACTTTGGCAATCACCAGCCACGTAAAGATCAACAAGGGAAAGGGACAGATCCTGCACCTGGGATGGGGCAACCCTGGATGTAGTGGGGAATGAGGTGCTGGAGAGCAGCACTATGGAAAGGGACCTGAGGGTCCTGGTGGATGGCACATTGAATCTGAGTCAGCAGTGCCCTGGCAGCCAGGAGGGCCAATCATGTCCTGGGGGCATCAGGCAAAGCATCACCAGCCAGTCAAGGGAGGGGATTGTCCCGCTCTGCTCTGCACTGGGGCGGCCTCACCTTGGATATTGTGTGCAGTTTTGGGGACTGAAATATAAGAAAGATATTGAGCTATTAGAGTGTCCAAAGGAGGGCAACAAGGATGGAAGGATGGTGAAGGGCCTTGAGTGGAAGCCCTATGAGGAGTGGTGGAGGTTACTTGGTCTGTCCAGCCTGGAGAAGAGAGGACTGAGGGGAGACCTCATTGCAGTTACAACTTCCTCATGAGGGGAAGAGGAGGAGCAGGCACTGATCTCTTCTCGCTGGTGACCAGTGACAGGACCCAACGGAATGGCCTCAAGTTGTGTCAGGGGACGTTGAGATTGGATAGTAGAAAGAGATTCTTCTCTCTGAAGGTGGCTGCGCACTGGAAGAGGCTCCCCCAGGAAGTGGTCACAGCACCAAGCGTGACAGAGTTCAAGAAGTGTTTGGACAATACTCTCGAGCACAGGATGTGACTCTTGGGGATGGTCCTGTGTAGGGAAAGGAGTTGGACTCAATGATCCTTGTGGGTCCCTTCCAACTCAGCATATTCTGTGATTTTGTGATTTTAATCAGGTATTGCAAATTCGATCATGGTCCTTGCAAACCCTGCTACTTAAACACAAAAACTAGTTTTCTTTATAACCACTGATAAAGTACCAGTGGGAACATCTTTTATAAATCTCAGCCAAACATATTAATTAACAGAATTCACATAACAACTGATTCTCTAAAAGCAGCCCTGTATATTAAAAAAAAAAAAAAAAATTCCTTTCAGAACAACCATGTTTGCTTGTCCAAAAGCATATTTTATTTATTCATTAGTTCTATTTTTCATTCAATAATCAATTTAGAAAGGGAAAAATCTCAACTTCAAATGCATTCAGATGGTAATAGAAAGAGTTTTTGTTTTGCAATGATCAATTACACAAAATGATGGAGGCAATTGAATGTTTTCCTTAGATTAACAGACATGACACAGTTATAGCAAAAAAATGCTTTATTTTCACACACAATTTTCTCAGTCTGTATTTCTGCCTAAAGATTATGTTAGACATTTGTAACAACTGCATAAATGCTCTGCATTAGCGAGGAGACATTTCAGTCATTTATAGGACTGCTAATATTTTAGCCTATGAAATCATTATGTAAATTAATTTCCACGGCAGCCATTCAAATTCAAACAGCTGCACAAGCCAGGATTTTTCCTTTTCTAAAGAAATGTGCATACTACTGTGTTTTGTATCACAGTTATACAGCACCAGTATTGTCTTTTAATGGAACAAAACAAACCTTCAAGTCGAGGTCCATATTTTAGGTGCTTGCTGCGATGCTCACCTTACCATCTGTTCACATTAATCTCATGAACAAATCTGCTCAAAAGCATGCTAAAACGATCAGATTTATGGTAAAAAATATTTGTAATTAGAGGCAGAAAGGATTGCTGAAATTCTAGAAATGGTACAGTTCTGTATATATCTTTAGTCAGTCACCTTTAAGCTTGTATTACCGTAATTAAGAGTCTTTCTTCTTCTGCAAACACCCACTGAAGAAAGTGGAAAAGATAATCAGGCTCAGTGACTCAGGCTCATTAGCTCAGTGACTTTTATGACCACTCTTCCTTTTATGAGGAAGAGCCTGTCTTGGCCTATCCATTTCCTTCTTCTTCCCATCACCCACTAGAGCAGACTAGCGAAACAAGCTTCATCTTTAGAAATAATATTAAAATGCTATGAATACTGTTGAAAACAACCTAAGGAGTTTTGTAGATTCTCAACATGGAAAAGATCATAGAATCATAGAATAATTTGAGTTGGAAGGGAGCCAAAGGTCTTCTAGTCCAACGCCCCTGCAATGAGAAAGGACATCTTCAAAAAGATCAGGTTGTTCAGAGCCTCCTCCAACCTGACCTTGAATGTTTCCATGGATGAGACATTTACCTCTTCTCTGGGCTATCTGTGGAAGTGTTTCACTAGCCCTATTGTAAAAAAAATCTTTTTTATATCTAATTTAAATCAACCCTCCTTGAGTTAAAAGTCACTAACTATTGTCCTGTCACAACAGGCCCTGCCAAAGTGTTTGTCCTCATCTTTGTTATAGGCCCCCTTTAGATACTGAAAGGCTGCAATAAATTCTCCCTGGAGCCTTCTCTTCTCCAGGCTGAATAACCCCAACTCTCTCAGCCTGGCTTCATAGGAAAGGTGCTCCAGCCCTGCGATCGTCTCTGTGGCCCTCCTTTGGACTCAATCCAACAATTCCACGTCCTTCTTATGCTTGGGGCCCCATAGCTGGATGCAGTACTCTAGGCAGGGTCTCATGAGAATAGAGCAGAAGGGCAGAATCACCTCCCTCTACCTGATGGTCATGCTTCTTCTGATGCAGACCAGGAACAAAGATGGAGCAAGACAAAAGGAGATTGAAATGTAAAGGGTTAATGACTCAAACACTCAGTCATTTACAAAAGCAACAGGGTGCTTTTCTGAGGCCAGGTTTGCACCTGGTTGCCACATTTCCAAGGAAAGGGGAGAAGGAGAGGTTTTCCATGTACGGTGGTTAAACTTCTGCCTGTGTAAGAACAGCCCAGGGAAAGGCTGGGTGAGCACCCATCAACAAAGGATGACCACAACAAACCAACCTTTCTTTAGCTACAAGCTGGGTTTTGAGCAGGATAAAGGAGAGTGATAATAAGCAGACCCTGCAGAGGTGGGATAATGCTTTCTATCATGTGCCCCCCCTCACACAACTGGCTCAGTTGTTAAACTCCCACCCCAGGGAAGGTAACAGGACATTCACAGGTAGGCCTGAAGGTATTCATCCTATCTGATGGGAAGCAGCTGTCATGTCTTAGAAGATGTCATAAACCATCAAAGACCCCCCGAAATACCTCCAGACTAATTTCTGAGACCTTCTACCAGAAGACCGCATGTGATCCACAGTACTACATCAGTGTGAAACTAATACACCTGCTGCCAGGCGAGGTACCTGGGCCTTCCCATCTGAACCTAAGTGACAATAACCTACTGAACTTTGTGTTTTGTGGGCTTTCCCCACCCCCGACAGATCAAGACTGTGACCATCACTTCAACCAAGAAACACTGAAATTGCAAAATCAAATCTCATTGCTGGATCCACAGATGGTGATACCTTTGTACTCCTATCCTTTCCTTCCTCTTTCTTTTTTTTTTCCTTAGATATTTTCTTAAGTGTTATTTTTATGCTTTTATATTGCTATATATTTACAGATAATAATGTAAACAGCTACATACCTACTTTCTACTGCAACCAAGTTGTTTTGAAACAAACCTGCCATATGTATTTATAAACACTGGCCATTTAATGTTGTTTCACTCTAATCCATCCCAAGGAATCTATTATTAACAATAACCTCAGTTACCCCACCTTCAGGGGTGGGTCATAGCACCCTTTAGAAGCCACAGCTTCTCTTGTCCCCTGAACACCCTTAAATTATCCTCCCTAGCTTTCACTCTCCTGTCTAGAATGTACCCTGTAAACATAAAAGTGAATTTTATGTCTCTCAAAAGCCTTGGCTCACTTCTAATTACATATTTCCTGAGGTTATAAAAATTGTGGTTACAGATGAAAATATCAGGAGAAACAGATAATTTGCTTAATATACAGAAGCTGGAAGATAAGCGGGAACCAAAAAGCTCAGTGAAAGTTAGTTCGTTCTTCAAGTAACAGTTAACAAAGTTTTAGTCTATTATTTGTTAAAAAACCCCAGCAAACCAGTAATTTTTCATTGAAGAGCAAGACATATGGCAGAGAAATAAGACTAAGCAGCAACCTATATATGGGCATAAACATGTGTTAACATCAGCTATATTTGGCAGAGCCATAGATTTTGGCATCTCACACTTAACCAGGTGGATGAACACAAGCAGGTGCAGTTTAGAAAGCAGGACAATATAATACCAAAGTCACATTCAGGGATCATAAAAATACACATAGGTATGATGGAAATCTCTGTCTTTAGATGCAAAAATGATTCCCTGTGTTTACTAAAAATTTCTGATATTTGTTATGATATTTGATTCTGACAAATTTTTAAACTCTGTATCTTTAATTTTCTAATTACAAGCCAAGAACAAGATAAACATATCTAACAGAAGAATGACTTTCTAAAATACAATGTATCCATACAAAGAGGCTAAATCTACATACAAAGTTATTATTAGAAATACTACTTAAATTGTAATACCTGCATAGGTTATCCTATTCTTTTGAATTGTAATTTATCTGACCAATGGTGCAAACAGAATGTCAAGCTTGTAATTTTTGAGCATGTGTAATGGTTATTAAATTCAGACACCTAAAGAATTCAACTGTTCTCATGAAAAACCTACATAGATTGTGTGCATGTACACAATACTAAAAATACAGTTTAAAAAAAAAAAATCAAGCTTAGCTCCTTTACTTGGTGTTCTGTAATACTTGGTATTGCAAAGATTTTCTAGAGAGCTGTCTTCATTTGTTGGATATCCCTTGGAGAAAAACAAGTAGCTCTTGAAACTCAAAGTTATGAACAAGCACCTTAAGTAGTAGAAAGCAAATAAATGATCCCTCTCCAACCTTATAGTTAGTTTCACAGAACACAGCAAATACATGCAATAAAAAGTAGAATAAGATGCAAAGGATACGACTCACTCATTCTATAAATAATTCAAACCAAATAATTGGTATTTAGGAAATACAGTTACTGAAGTAGATTTAAGCATCAGAAATTATTTGGATATTACCCTAAATTTAAGTAATGAGAGGATGAAGATAATGTTAAAAGAATTCTGAGCTTTCCTTAAATGGATATCTACCTTATCAGTCATGGGATCAGTTATTAGTGTTTCATACCAAAATTAATTTGATGGAGTCAAAAAGAGCAGAAACAATTTTTAAGAATGGAAAATAACCACAGCACTATTTTCCAAACCAGATGTTAAACCTCTCCATCTATGGTGGCCTATATTCAGTATTGATTTATTTTTAAATTCTGTTGTTGATGTGACAATATTTTCTGCCTATCAATAGCAGGTACTGCTATTGATGATGACTGCCAAACAGATACTTTGGACTGCCAGCCACTATATGAATTTTAATTTTGCATAGTAGGAAAAATTATTTAGTTTTAGAAAAGTTAACATACAGCAGAGAAGAAACAAGTCTTTGCTTCAATAATTTATTTTTAGACTATGACTAGATATGTTACATAAACAAGTCACAATGAAAACAGTAATACCTTAGTAAATTAAGCAAATTATATTTAGTAAAAAAGAACATTATACTTGGTATCTGCTATTGCTCTTCCTGTGTAAAGATACAGGATTTGAACTCTGATTGTTACTTGGGAAGAAACAAGAAGCACCTGTCACCTTATTTCATCCTGTTCTTGGAAAAGAAAAAAGGGAGTTAAATCTAGTACACAGAAAAGAGCTTCTGATCCAACACCTCAACACATTTTGATAGCAAAATGCCCATTTGCCATTATGAACAGTGAATGTTAAGGCACAAAAATCACCATAATGGTTATCAGTTGGGACAGGGTAAAAAGTGACATCTTAAAATATTGCACTCGACCTTCACAGGTACAGTTTAAATTGCATCAGTAGCAGACGGAAAATTAAGCAATCACAAACACTGGGTTTACATTCATCTCTTTCTCAGTTAACAGTCCTAGTCTATATTACAATCGACAGATTTAAAAATTTTCTCTATGTAAAAAAAGGCCTTAGACTTCATTGCACAGCTATACAGCCATGCCAAGAAAAGATGACATATTTGCAGCAGGTTTTTAAGACACCGTACTGTCCTGATCAGAGGTCTCTAACCCACGCTCATGAAATGAATGCTGCATAACATATTTCTAAGCTGGGCCTATACCTATTTCAGGGACCTCAAATAGGTCAACAGACAAGGCCATATTAAAACATCATCTTCCACATGATCTATCTTTATCCATGTGGTCAGCAAACTCAAATGCAATTCGGATGGATGATGTCTCAAAATATTTCTTTTAGAAATAGTCCTCACTCCAAACCATTTTAGAAAGTAATCTATATAACAAAATAAAGGTCAAGTGACAATTAGTATAACATGTGATTTGTAACGTTATATTTTAAGAGAAGGGACAAAAATAGACTTGATGTATTTGTAATAACTTTTCCCAATATGTCAAATTGCACGAATAGAGGGATAAGATAATGAGCAGGACTGGGCCCAAAAAGGGTTACTGTGCAAAGCCCTCCACAACGGCAGGTCTGTCTTTGCCCAGAGAGCTTACAATGCAAATGCCATTATGCTTTGCAAACACAATGTAGAAAAGAAAGGGGAAAACAAACAAGCAAAAGTATTGGGATTACTAAGAA
Source organism: Dendrocincla fuliginosa (assembly GCA_035047845.1). Classification (NCBI taxonomy): domain Eukaryota; kingdom Metazoa; phylum Chordata; class Aves; order Passeriformes; family Dendrocolaptidae; genus Dendrocincla; species Dendrocincla fuliginosa. The sequence goes on along the minus strand of JAWWMO010000043.1, from coordinate 26,380,452 downwards.
GCACTCTTGGTTAAAAATGCTTTAAAAATCCCGTGGTAGTTTCTTGAAATGCTAAACTCAAATTGATGCAATGTAGCACCTGTAAGTGAAGGTGTTTCACTCCTAAGTGAATATATAAAACAGACTAAAATTATTCAGACATTAGTTTGAACTGTGTCCCAAACTATATCCAAATACAAGTGTGGTATAGCTTTTTACTATTCAAGCTCAGCAAGCAGCGTACAAGTAATTAACTAAAATTATCAAATTAGATTTGCCACTGTCTCTTTTAAATATCCTGCTCCAAACCAATGAGAGGAGTTATCTGAAGCACTACCACAGTAGCATTTGCTGCTGTAAAGGGACTCTAATTAGCTAGTAAATTGTTTTAATTTGTTTGATTAGCCTCTACAAAAAGCAGGTCATCTGAAATATTTCTTCCCTGCTTTGATACCTAAATTACTTTCTCCTTAGGATCATTACAGACAGCATGTACTGTGACACCTGTTGCTTCATTGTAAGATTCAGCTTTTTTAGTGCTCGCTACTCAGACTAGAATTTTCCATGTTGAGCATCTATTAAAAGCTGATATTTTTTCTTTAAGTTTCCAATTAAAGTTGCTCAACTACTCTTAGAAACCAAAGAGAGGTAGAATATATTATTCTGCCAATACTTGGAAGTTCCTACAATTATTTCATCGAGAGATTTAAGTGAACATTTCTTTTGAAACAGGATCTTCAAATATGTCTAGAGATTAAATTTCTATAAATTTATATTGTATGATGAGCTCACAAATCCCTATTTAAATCTTGCAAAGTAAAAAAAGAAGAAATCTTTGAGGACTACCTTTTGCTTATACTTTGTTGAGATCACCTACTTCACCCTACAACAATCTTGTTTATACTGAGCATATTCAATCCCCCCAAAGAGCCAGCTTGGTTCATCTACATCTAAAGGAAAACTGGGCATGTTTACCAGCTTGATTTATTCTTCTAACCAAACTCATCATTCCAGCAAGTAGCCCTTGATTCAATATTTTCTGTAAATAATACACTGAAGACTCTGTGTGTCATTAGTGTGGCTATTAGTATTATGAACCACTTCAGTGCTACCAACCATGCAAGCTTCTTTCTGCACTTCCTCCCCATGCTTCGTATTAGATGATGCAGTTTCAGCATGAGAACCAAAACCAACCAGAATGTCTCTCCTATACTTTCAATAGCTCTACCAAAGACATCTAGGGAAGTCAGAGAAAGTAGCAGTTCATCATGCTGGGAGATGAACACAGACGCAGCCTAGATAACAACCTGGGGCACATGCAGGGAGACAGCAGAAAAACAGAGTGAGACAGACACAAAACTCTCTTAAGTCTACATACTCCTTTTCAGAACAGAACTCGTATTGGCCAAGTATAAAAACTAGCCTTATTGCACCAATTAAAGCACTAGTCAGCAAAAGTCACTAGCAAAGTTAATGCCTCATTCCTCTGTGCTTCTATAAAGCCTATCACTAGCTTGCTATTACTAAATAGATTAATATTCATTCAACACAATAAGACTGTAACTAAAATACAGACTTGTATTTGTGCATACTCCTATTTTTCATAATCTTTCCATAAACAATAACTTCTTTTGGTAAGAAAAGTCAACTTGTAAGTTAACTGCCAATAGTTATTTCACTCCTCTCAATATTTAACTGTGGTTTCTAAATAAACAAAATAGAGAAAGAGAGACATTGCTCTATCTCCCTATTATTTCAGACACTAATGTTTAACTGATTAGCCTGTTTGTTTAGACAACTATGGGATTAAAATAATTCTCTCAAAAGAATTTATCCTTCATCTGTATCTTAAATAATGAAAGCATTATTATTCTAGTCTCTTCACCATGTTCAATTTTAGAGACCACCTAATTTTGACAAAATGTCTGTTCCTGGATCAGACTTCATCCTTCTTACTTCCCCAGATCAATCTGAAGCTTATGTTTTTTCAAAATATCTTACATCTTTCCATCAATTCAGAAGTTCCTGCTTATTGAAAAATGCACTGCTCCAGTAGTTTCATTCTGTTCGAGTAAGTTTTCCCACAAGTCTAACCATTTCCCTGAACATTCATTCCTAGGCTATTTTTCAGACCTACATTTTCAGGATGTATCTGTACAGGATGATGGCATGTCAAGATTAATCCAGAACCATAATACTAAGTACACGCATCACCTGTAAAGCCTTCTGCTATCTTTTGAAAAGATCACACTTTCTTGCTTGCAGGTTTGATTGATGGGAGACTGTTTCCTGTTACAAGGAAAATAGTAATCAGATCTCAGATGAGGAACAACCACTGCTCATATCAGAGGCATTTCATTTGGTGGTGGTCCAGAAAATGAAATGAAAATTAATTTATGTTGGCCTATATTGTAATAGTGTGATCAAATCAGAGCATTCCAGTGTTTTTACTGTTCCACCAAGAAATTATTGAAATATACCTACTTTTACTGATACTCTATCATATTATCATCATCAAAAAGAAAAACAGAACATATTGTTTCTGAAGCTTACAGAGTCTTCATCACTGGCAGGACAGGTTAAACCAGTCTAACAATGTGTTAATTCTGTTTGTTGGACAAACATCTGAGGGACACAAGGGTGAGAGGCCAACACTGTAGACAGGAAGTCAAAATCCAGCACACACCAATAATGTGTATATGTGTGTGCATGGGCTTAATCCCTATGCCTGACTTCAGTCCAGAAGCATCCAATGAACACGGAGTTTTGATTCCCCTGCTCATCACACTGGACACAAAGCTGCAGACTGCTTGTTGTTCTGCAGACAGGAACCTGGCACTGATACCCAGTGGCCAGTTTCACCAGTTAGATGAAGGATTCTTCTCCCCAGAATAGTGGTTAGGGCACTGGGGTGAAGTACAAAAAGCCACTTTGGCTAAAGTAGAGTTTGCCTCCTTGGCAACTGTACTAATCAATATCCTGCTATGCTGAAGCAAAAATTATCCAATTCCTCAAACTACGTACCATCACAAATTTAATGATCTTTGCAAAATAAAGTTATATGATCCAGTCATAATGATCTCCACATGAAGTAAACTTGCTCAAGATTTCAAATAATTTATCAGTTTTTGGTAATTTCCTGCCACTCTCTTTCTAAAGTCTCTTCCTTTCTTATGATAAGTTATTTTTTTAATTTAATGCCAGTGCTGTGGTGCCAATTTTGATTTCCTTCAGTGTTCCTCACTGGTCACGATCAGTGAGCGTTATATCTTACTTTTCCCTTTGGTTTTGTGGGGGTTTCCTCTTTTGGTTTTTTATTGGTTGGTTGGGTTTTGGATTTTTTTCCGAACTAGCAATTGGCTTACAGAAGCATAAGGGAAAAACTGCAACAAGATTCATTCAGCAGTACAACATAGTGTAATTATATAGCTAGCCAGTTTCATGTATTACTACTCCTTTTCTGATGCTGGTCTGATTCAGTATTTCATATGAGTGGTTGTAATTTTAGGATTTAGAGACATTTCTAATAATTACTGATGATGTCTTACCTTGCAGCTATCCAGATGAATTTCTATTGCAATCATGCCACGCCACTCAACTCACTAAGTCAGCACTGCTAGAGTACTTCACAACTTTCCCCATTTAAGTTGCTGAAATGGTGTTGTGCCTTCTGCAAAATTTTCTGCCTTTGTTCATCCTCTATTTTCTGGCTAATAACAGCACGTTAAGTGCTAACACAAATCCTAGCAATGAGCTGAAGTACACTACACAACTAATATAAAACCTGAACTTACATTCTTACTGCCTACTTGCTTTTTCTCAGAGACAGTCCATTTGAGAAACCTTGCTTCTCCCTTAACATCTTTCATTCTTCCTGTTTCTCTACAGAAAAATCTGGAAAAATACTAAAGGAAAGGAATTATACCCTTTTTGTAAATTTCCTCATCTTTCAAGTTCATTTTTAAAACAGATTTAATGTTTTCTTTCTGATATTTTTCTGCCTACTATAGCAGTAAATATAAGAAATACTATTCACAGCTTAATTATTACAGAACAGCTTGATTTTTCTTGGAATAGCTATTAAGATAAGCCTTTCTCCTTATCATAGCCTTTCTCACCACTCAAGCCTGCTTATAGGAAAAAATTCTGCTTAGACTTGTTCCTACAGTGCTAAGATAGAGCACGCATGTTTAAAATTGGAAAAAGTAGTTCAAGAGAAGACTTGAAGTTCCAGAATTTAAGGAAAGGGTAAATATTTTAAAGAATGCTTTTTAAACTTTTGAAATGCAAACTTAACTCTCCCCAGGACAAAGACTGTAGTCTTATCAGGGATATTACGTAAGTAATATTATTTATTCTAATACATTCTTTATTTTTTAGTTGTCTTACGTAGCATTTTAAATCTTCATAGAGGAAAACAGAATTTGATAAATATCATAATATGCACTGCTGCCTTTATGGGATTTACTCTGTAGATCAGATTAATGCCAGTAAAGTCAAAAGTCATGGTGTTGTCATAGTTAGGAGGATTTAAGGTTATAAGTAAGTCAAGGTTTTGAAGAACAAGTATTCAATCACAGAGCTGGACTGCTTGCATTTAAGGTCTGGGCTTGTTTTCCCAAAAGCATGCCTTTTTTCCCCTGAACTGAAAAGAAATCACTACCACTCTCTGTAAGTCTTGCCTTCCTGATAGGAAAAATAAAATAAAAATGAGTGACCATAGTTCTGAAAAGCAGCCTAGTTTTGGAAATTTTAACAAACAAGTTGCACACATCTGAATGTGTTTCCTGGCTATTGTTTAAAAGGAATGAAATAGTAATTCCTTGTTTAGCAAAGACTGAAAATTAGAATAAAATAGTCCCTTGGTTGCCTTTTTTACAAATCATGGTGGGAGTAGAAAATCTTTCACCCCTTCACCACATAGACTTATGAATTAGTCATTTTAACGTATCATTAGTAAACTTGGTATTTTACAGGTTGAAAAAGACCTCAAGAAACTGCCATCCTAATAATGGACAGTGTTCATAGCGAAAGAAAGAATACAAAGGTATGTGAACTCAGATGTGCAAATGGACTTAAAATTTATACTCACATGTGACAATTTAGTAAATTACTTATGTGCGCCAGAAAATTTACAGAAGGGATTTGAAAGTACAGAACAAAACCACTTTGCAGATAGCCTGAGAAAGGTATGTGCAAGGGAGTAAGAGGGAAGATAAGGAAGACTAGGACTAATAAATGCTAACCTTGAAAATGAATGCCTAGAAAATTATGGCACTCAGAAGAGCTAGCACTGAGGGCTGCTTGCTTTTGCTAAAAAAATAAGCTACAAAACAAAATGGAAACCATGTAACTGAAATAAAGAAACTAGTATGAAATATTTTTGCAGGCAGAGAAGAAAAAAAAAGAACAAAATCAGTGAAAAATTGCCTGAAGCAATGTGTTTTTCAGATACAATATACTCAATGCACTTTACCACCCTGTATAATTTACTGCTTCAAAAATTTCATTTGTAAAGTAATTATTTTGTAATTTCATATATTTTGAATCCCTGTGGGTTTTCTCATTTATTACTTGAGAGTGTGTATTTAACTGTTAAAAAAAAAAAAATTATGGGTGCTTAGCTCTAGAACCAAGAAAATAGATGAGTAAAATCTGACAAAACTTTTATGGACCTGGTTTTTAAAGTATTTTAAGCAGTTACGTCCCTTTATAGCACATAGAGTAGGAATGGGCTCTAGTGACATACAAAAGAAACTCGTACTTTGATTATGCCAGCATTAATTATACAATACAATAGCTCCTCTGAGATGAATAGAATCATTGTAGCCTGTGAAATAATTGAATATCTTTTGCTACCAAGAAGCCTTGCAGAAGTGTAATAATTAAATTAACAAATTAGAAGGTTTGCCAAGCATGCAGCATGATTTATGTTTATGGATAAGAGTGAATGAAATGGTAAGATTAAAAAGTAATTTCCCTTTTTAACCTGAGACCTTCTGTTATACTTGGCCACAACACCCTACATGTTTGAAAATTGAGCCCAAATTGAGCAAGACTCGATGTTGCAGTTTTTCCTGTTGTAAAATGGCAACAAAGTAATTACTACCTCCCAATTTTCCCTATTTTGTTCCTGTCTGTATCTTATTGTGGACACAGCTTCTTTCACATTGTTGTCAAAAGATAATAGCCCTCATAAATATGTATATATATTTTTAAAGACTGTGATCCTAAAATATTGTACATTAACAATGATGAAAATAAACTTGATCTTGAAAATACTCTCTTTGACTCCAAAGCTTTTTTGTGTAACTTCATTTTGTAGTTAAACATGTCTTTTGGCCATATGTACATTGGTTTTAACTCCTTTGTTTCTTCTTCTGCTTCCATAAAAGACAAAAATGAATCAAAATAAAGAAAATCCCTATGAACTGAGAAATACGTTTTTTGAAAACTTTGTCTTACAGTCTTTCCTATTTCTGGGACGTGTTCTCATTGCCAGTCTGTGAATATAGAGCAAATACAGCATTCACTTAGCAAGTAACATCTTGGTTATGTAACAGTGCGACATTTTAAATAAAAGTGAAAGTATGCACAGCAAGACAAACATGCAAAACCAGACTCTATTCACTACTAAATGGAGGGATGTGTGATGATCAGGCTTTCTGAAAATAACTTCTTGATTCAGATCACAGAGAAACAACTAAGCTCATTTGAGATTGTGCAAGAGGAAAGCTAAATTGGTGAAAGTAATGTGATGAAGACAACATATTCACTGTTACCTTTTAGAAGTGCATTGCTATTGTCAGAGTTATATTTCTAATACTTTTAATTCTATTTTAATTTCACCAGTCATCAAACACCTTGCAGAGAGAAAATGGTCTCATCAGCTATTAAATCAGCATCCATTTAGTACATATTTTTTAAAAGAAGAAAGAAGTTATTCCATAAGTAAAAGTTGCTATTTCTTAAGAAGCACTTGTTGCATAAGGAGTTCTACTCACCAGGGAGTAAATCCATTTTTAATTGCAAGTAAAGAAACTTAGGTCTTAACTGTGTATCTAGTACGATGTTAATTGTTTATGATGATAAATTGTTCAAAATCTATTGCCTTTCAAGTAAAATTTCATTATTGCAATTAATTCTCTCAGAAAGAATAAATACAGTTTCAAAACTAGAACTTCTGCAGGCCATACTAGAAAATTCCCTATTGGCTTTAAGATGACTTTAAGATGCTGACTTCGTTTCACAAAGGAAGAGAAAGCAACTGCAGAACAAATATAGCCTTTATTTTATTAGGGTGTAGAACAGAGAAATCCACTGGAAATTATTGCAGCTATTTCACTGAATTGCATTTTAAATTAAAAAGAAAGATTTGAATGAATATACAGGTTATTTTCGTCTCTCAAAATACTTCCCTATTTCAAACTACTAGCATTATAGGGCACCAATCATCAATTAAAGTAATAAACAAGGAATCCTCCCATCCTGGTTTTGAATAATCTTCACATATTGACACAATAGAAAAGCATGAGGTCAAATCCATGTAAAAGGTTTGATATTTTGAAATAAACAAGATAGTGTCCTGCTGTTATGTACCTAAATGGAGATGAGGGATGTAAATATATGGAGACTAGTCTAATTTGTTGCTCACTGTAATTCTTGAAATGACCAGGTTTTATTTCAGACAGCAAAAAGGAGGAAAGCTAAAGGCTGCCTACCACCCTGGAGGCATTTTCATACCTGTATTGCTCTCTTCTACCACCTTCAATGAATTTGGGCAGCAGTTACTGTAAATTATATCCTTCTTATCCAAACTACCACAAAGGCAGCTTGAGGTGCTTCCTCTTTTACAAGGGCACTTCTTACTTTGATATCTACGTGATTAGCATGACCATTTCTGTATTTCAATATCTCTGCAAAACACATGCTGCATATAAAAACTCATTTGGAATATTTGAAGATAACAACCTCTGATATTTCAGTCTGAATTATTTTACAAATATACTTCAGGTAACAGGTACTAAGTTTTTATATTAGTATTATTTTAGAAATACAGCCTAAAACTAAAAGCCTAACAAATTTTTGAATCCACTGGGACCAGATTAACACCGAAGCTGCCTGTGCCTTCTTCAGTCTTCCAATAAATTAAACACTCCACATTTCAAGTTACAAAGCAGCTGGCTAAATGCAGATGTAGCTGTCAGGCAGAAATCTGTGTATGAGCTCAAGACAAGAAGTGGAAAGTAATTCTTCAACAAAGTTTTCCATTAAAATTGACTTCTTTTAAAAAGTGAAAAAGCAGCAATTTCTGGTGACTATACAGATGCATACTGTTAATTTTCTCCTCACTATTTTTCAAAAGGATGTGAACAAAGTCAGCGTCTTCTTTATGAGCAGATAAAGACAACTTTTAGTTTTTACAGACTTTAGCTAAATTTGAGATTGGCATTAAGCCCAAGATACTGGACTGATGCTTCTATACTGCTAGCAACTGTTCATGACCTAAGACTTCTATGATATTTAAGAAAATGGAAGTGCAACAATGCATCACATTGTTAGTCTTACATGTTAATTCTAAGAGTTTTGTTTGATTCTCGTAAAATGAAGACTGGGAAGGATATCACTGCATGTGAAAATGTATTAAGAAGGAAGATACTAGGAATGAAAAACTATTTCAGGTGAAAGATAGTAGTAAGAGCAGAACAAATAAATATAAACTTAGTATAGACATGCTCTATGTGTGTATTCATTGTAATCTATCATCAATAAATTTAGGCTACAATGGTAGTATCTGATTTTGCAAGAAAATATTCTGAAAGACTCTTTCAATTAAAGCACTGTGTACACAAAGTTATAATGGTGCTTATTATAATGGTGTGACAGTTATAATGGTATATGACAGCTTGTAAGGGAAAGATGTTGGCTGAAGTGACGCAGGAATTATTAATTTGTGATCTCCTCTCTAACTAATTTTTTATTTTCCAGCAGAAAACGAAGAGAAAACCCCTTGAATTCTAAATCTCACCAGGAGAAGTCAAGAAAAATAACTCATATTTTTAACTATTAAAAATAAAAAGATGAAAAGCACTTTTCAACAAAGTCAACTTCCAAGTTAAAAAAAAAAAAATCTTTAAAAATGCATTGGAAATGTTGACTACAAAATGATTGCTCTCTAATTTAAAGGAATATCAAAGAAAATTCAGAAAAATCAGAGACCCAGATGCACTAAAGAGAGAATTTCTCTCCTAGAGGAAACAGAAAAAAATAGAGTTTGCAGAAGAAGAGCATGTAGAAATAAGCTTTATTTATTTCACTGAGGAGGTCCATATCCATCCTTAGATCAACACCAAACTTGTAAGATTCAAAATGCAACAATATTTTAAAATGTTAAATCTAAACATAAATTCCTCCACCTTAAATGCCAAGAAAACATACCAGTCTGAAATGTTTCTATTTTATTTGCTGAATAAAATATTTCAGTAACAATTTTTTTAAAATTTAAAATAAAATTGTAAAGTAATAGAAAGAAATAACTTCAAGATCCTATACCCAGACAACACCTATTCTTGCTATTGACTACAATTTATTTTTTTTTAATTTATTGCACCATCTTAATCAGAAAATTGCTGTAGGGCAGCATGCAGACCTGACACCTGTTTTCTAAGTTCACAGGCTAAACAGGATCACATAAAAAAAAATTTGCTTCTCCCAGAAGCCAGAGCAATTTACACAGACGTGAACCACTTATGTATGATGTTTTGAAAGATCTAATGTGGTACTGCTGCCACTCCAAAACCTCTTATTAAAAAAAAAAAATCTGAAACATACCTCAAAGGACAGTCAATGTCCCCTTCACAGAGAGAAAAATTACATTTAGGTTCTAAATTCTTGACTGCTGTTTTACATTCATCAGAATACTTTTCCAAATTTATACAAAAAGGGAATTATGGGTAAAAATTTCTGTAATCCAAATTTAATCCCTTATAGTATCCAATTATCAAATTTTCTATATTTACACTCTCTTTCCATTTGAAGATATTTTATAGAATCTAATTATGTTTTCAGCGGGAACATTGCCCAGAGCATTCTGGAGTTCTGCAGTTCTTAACACCAGAACTCCTAGGAAAAACTCTATATCAGATAAAAATTTTAGCAGAAGAAGCAAGAGAGAAAAGGCAGTAGAAATGAAAAATCTCTCCTTGTCTCTTGCATAACCAGTGTTCTTTTAGCTTACTTTGTCCCATTTGGCCAAAAATGAAAGGCTGAACAGGGCTCAAAGGTACAATTTCAGATTGCTTCCAATGAAAAGTGCACCAATCTGAAGGTTCTGCAGTCAATTGTTTCAAGTATTTTTCCCCATACAATAAGGAAGACCCTTTGAGAGACAAAATGAATTTTAAAAAAAAATCATTAAAATTGTTTTAATATTTCATTTCTCATGTATATAAATTCTACGGGACTGAAACTTTAGTTATAACCTCCTTTTCCCCAAACTAAACTCCAACACATGGAATTCTAACAAACATTACAGAAAATTAAACACTCGAGGCAGGAAATAGAAACTATGTTAAACTTTAAAGAAATGTGAAGAATTTGTTAAAGAATATATGAAGAGAGTTTGAAATATTGTCTGTCTCAATCATCTGCACTGTGCAAGAAACCCTAGTATTATGAACCACCAGCATGGAGAATGAGTGAACTACTACTGATTTGTCCCAACTAATCTTTTAATATGATGCCACAAAAAGAGAAAATTACTTAGCATTCATGAGAAAAGAACATCATTAACACTGCACATCATATTATAATTTCATAAAAGAATTTTACAAAGCCAATATAAGTTCTTCTACAATACCATATTTTTAAGAAATATATTCTTCATTTCTGCAAATTGTTTTGTAAGAACTATAGAACATCATTCCAAAACCTAATTCCTAAACAGAATCAAAGAGAATAAGAGGTCTCCAAATTTGTCCTTATGCTGCACAATAGGTGCATCTTTACCTACAGTACTCTTGACAGATGCTTTCATGTCTCTTCTTATGCACTACTGAAGTCTGAAGTTCTACAACTTCCTTAGGCAATATAAACCCATGTTTTTACTTTACTGTCAAAAGTGATTGTCTCATGTGTTCTTTCTTCTCCCTAATATCCAACCCAAAAATCCCTCACTCTTCTCTAAATACACAGTTTGAAAAGCAAGTCAGCAATCCCAAACTGGGATCATTATGCATGAGTTAACTGATTATAAATGGGTACATTGTTAATTTTAGAGCTGATTCTAGTTTGAGCTGCAAATTATCCTAGATGGTAACTCCAAAGTTCTTAATGAGATTTTCTTAAATTTAGCTCCAAAATATTCAAGGAAAATATAATAAATTATTTTCAAGTTATAATATTCACTGAGTATATACATACATCTAATAGATGTACATCTAATAATACAGTACATACTAAAACTACAGAACTAACACCTCCTTAATCAAAGGCATAAATACAAAACTTCTGGAAAAGGTATATTTAACAGAAAGAAGCTAACCTTTTGAAAGGGGAATAAATAAAATTCAGAAGTTATTTGCTCTGAGTGTCCAAATTATGTATTCTGTGGCTCAAGAACTTTTTAAAATTACAAGGAATGTAAACCAAAAAAAGTGTTACATTGGGAGGAAGGGGGAGGTTCAAATGATGTAATTATTCCTAGGAACATCACGGCCATTTTAGACACCAGCACAGCATTGAAAGCAGAGCTTGTGGAGGTCATAGGAGCTCATAAGAAAGAATATAAGATGATCACATAAAAGGGCAAGGAACTGGTTGACAAGATGAAATCCCATTGAAACCTAAGTTTCTATCATGCAAAGAAGGGGTAAAGCAAATCAGAGATCCTACTAAAGATGCTTGATGAAAAGCAGAGGCTTAGATTAGGTCAGGAGGAGTACATTTGTTGTTTACTGTTACTGTATTCAGGGAAAGAAGACTTGGGTCACAGAACTTGCAAATAAACATTATGGCACACAAGACACACATAACTAATTTGATCAATTCCTCTACCTTCTGGTGGGTTTTGTGCATTGTTTCACATATGTAGGAGAACAATATATTTGAAACATATAAAAGTTTTTACAAAAAAGCTTTGCAATAAACTTTAATTACCACAAAATAGTTTTCAATGAAAGACCCTTCCTGCTGGATGCAGTTGGATGAGCATTTATTGAAGCACTAATTGTCACCACCACTTTCAGATCAGTTCTCATAAATGTCCATATGTTTTTTGGTTTAAAAGTGCAGCTTAATGACACAGGAAAGTGCAAGCCAATTTATCATCCTTCCGTAACCTTTTGAAAAATAAATTACTTTTTATGAGAAGTAATCACTGTAAATAAAGCAAAAAGCATTTCAATTCTATCATAATATGGTGTCATTCTGCACCAAGTCAATGCAATTGCGTAACTTCAAAATTCTTTAAATCAATCACTTATGTTTTTCCCTGATCTGGAATTTAACATCTCTAGAAGGGCAGAGACAAGTATCAACTTTGCAAATAGCTTTATATCTTTGAGATGTTTCCACATATTTGAGGTGTTTGTAAATCTCTCAGCTGAGCCACATTTCTACAGTAAAACCTCTACCTTCAACGTATTTATGCCAGTATAAAGTACTTTGTGCAACAAGGATTTACCGCCCCTTTTAAAAACCTACACTTATTTGAAGGATTTTAACAAGTAAAACTGAATCCACACTAGAGGGTGCTGCTATTTTAACTGTAAAAGGTTTTCACAGTTATTGTAGCTTCAGAACAGTAAGTTTTGTAATGTTTCAGAAATGCTCTCTTGCTATCTAAGACAGTAAATTGATACCAAATAAGAATTGAACTCATGATCACAGACATGCTTTTGGGCTGAAGTTCAGCTCGTGTCTTGTGTTGGCCTTAACAACTGTACATAAAATAAGAGAAACCTCCTACCAGCTCACATGGTATATTGGAGCCTCTTCTTAATGCTTCAAAGCCACAAAGCTCATAATAAAAACAGGAGGGCCTTTTCTCCCCTATCTGCCTCACTTTAGATCACCAGACACATCACTGGTACATGTCAAGTCTTGTTAAAAATCTAGAACTAGTTTATTTTTTGCTATAATAATTGCACATCAGTGCTTGTATTTCACATTTGAATAAATCTGTTAAGAGAATGAAGAATTTTTACTGTCAGAAAAACAATTTATAGAATGAATGCTGATGGATTTGAAACTCCACAAAATGGTACTGACTCTTCCAAAATCAAGAATCTTTATTTTTTTCTGTGTTGCATTATGATTAAAAAGAAAAACACACTTTACAAAATACATACAACTTGAAAGCTTCAAATAGAATTTTGGCTCAGGCTGCAGAATAGCCTTTACAGAAGCTGCTTTTGATAGCAGTGATTCTCCGCCTTTCTTGATCCATATGAAGCAACATTAAGTAATATGCTGCTCTATATCTGATCTCCCTACCAACACTTGAAACTTTCTGAAAACACGGGCATTACTGGCAGGTCTAGTGTAATGTGGACCATTTGTTCTGCCCGCATTTTGGGATTTTTTTAACTGTTGTTCATTTCCATCATTCCAATACCAAACCCAGGCCAAAATACATATTATAGATCAAGAAAGAACTTGAAAAAATAGCGTATTTTGTTATTTAGCTTTTACATCCTCACAGATTTCTGTCTCTCAGGTTCTATCCAAAGAACAACGGGAGAGTAGAACATATTACTCTACCTTCTCTTTTCTACCTTTTCCACACACAAAAGGAAAAGATTAATAAATACAATAAAGTGAAGGGAAAGATTTTGATCTATAGCATGGCAAATAGTACACATGATGCCACAGAAGGATCCTGTAAGGAAATGTTCTGTGAGATAGGGGCTATAAACCCAGTTGATTTGTGCTGGACTGAAAGAAAAGGAAGATTTTACTTTAGTTCCAGTTCTTATGCAGAAAAAAAACCCAACCAAAACCCAAAAAATTATAATGAACACAAACACACTAATTAAGGGGTACCATGTACCCTGCATGGTAAAACAAAGCACAGAGTTTTAGAAAAACAAAACCATAAACAAAACAAACAAAAAAATAACCAAACCAAACCAAACATACTAATAAACAAATAGGTTAAGTTTTAAGAGTTTGAAACATTTCTAAGACGGCTTAATTTCTGGTCTCTCCTCCCCTTCTCTTTCTCGCTCTTCCTTCTGCCCCTTCTCCTCTTTCCCCCTTCTGTCTATTTTTTAGGGGAAAAAAACCCAAACAAACAAAAAAACCTCAAAAAATCCCCCCACACAAACAAAAAACCCAGACAACTAAATGCTTCATTAAAATTTCAGAAAGATAAAAGCACTATTTAATTTTTTCAGGTGCATCTCCACTATGAAAAGTTTAGTTTCCTCATCTAAGGAAAAAAATTAGATAAAACTTGCAACAATAGCAAATATTCATATTAGACTAGTTAGCAAAATGTTTACTCTAGAAAACACTCATTCAAAAGACATTAGAAATTTAAAATCATATATTTGCATGAAAAAATGTTCCTTGCTTACTGATACTCTATAAATCTAATGTTAATCTTTGTACAAATACATATTGTTAATCAGTTACAGAGCTTCAGAAACACCTGTAATAGTTAAAATGTCTTCTTTTGAGAATCTTCTTATCTCATATTAAGATCACCAGCATAACTTTGATAATCATAACTGCTCTATGATCCTTGTGGGTCCCTTCCAACTCAGCATATTCTGTAATTCTGTGAACTAGCCATACACTTCACTATTATTAAGGTTCAAAGAATCCTTAACATCCCATAAAACAACCTGTTTCTGGGCAACAAGATACAAAAGACCAACACTACAGATCCCCTAATGTCCTATTTCTTGCCCACTCTTGCTATTGAGCATCATGGGTTAAATGAACACCAGAACGGACAGGTAATGAAAACTGTTTCTAGAAGAAACTAAATAATTTCAAAACTATTATTTTTAAGATTATCTCAAAAGTGAGGTAATTTCAAGGAAATACTTTCCTTGAACATTAGACTGTATCTCACAAAGTTCATGGTGCGGTTCTTGTTTTATTCCATGTACAAATTGAAACTCTAATTTTAAGGAAATCTATCACTGAATACAGATTTGTTAATTAACTATTGACAAGGTAAGCAAATAAGTCTTACCATTTCATAGTAATTCAAACTGTATTCCTAAGGAACATTTTAGAAACGATAGGTCACGTGGAAACTCTCTTCACCACTTAACCAGAAGCCCCACCATAATACTGAAAAAAGTTATTAATTAGTATCACTTAGCTTACCATGCATGATATTGCTAACACGTATAACCTGTACCATTCAAGGCATTCTCTCTGTCCTGCAAGAGTAATGTTAGAATTCACAAGAGCTGCAAAATAAATATTTGTTCAGAGAAACACTGAAACTCAATTCAAAGTGAATTGAGTTGGAAGCAACGTTTCATTATTGAAATATTTTCCTTAGAAACCACTTTTAATGCACTAGGAAAAAATACGTCCCTCAAAACTTGCTCTGTTTATTCACACAAACATTGTTATTTATTTTGTTCCAGTTTATTTGCCCTTAACTTTTCCCCCAAACACTTGAAACTTCTAAATGCACAAACTTCTATCAAGTTTGATTAATTCAGAGAGTCTTTTGTGGACAAGTAATCTTGCTCGATTTATTTGATCTGTTGACACAGTCTCTTGTATATGATGCCATCTTGGAAAAGGAAAAGTTTCCAGATGCATGATACAGAACCAACTAGCAGAGACAAATCATTTTACAACCGTAAACACAGATTTTGGTACAGTTTATTTCTCATCATATAATGTAATTTTTACACAAGAAGATATTCTCTGTCTGTAACAATGGAAAGAGCATAGCACAAAGGCTAGATAACACTTCTGAGAATGGGTTGCTGAACTAAGCAGACCTCACTCTGAGTCAACATAGTCTTCCCTGTACTTTTAGTTAATGTTGCTTTGTAAAAAGGTCACTTCCATATGTAGATGTAAAAAATACTGCAATAATAAATAAAGCATACTTGGAAATATTTTGAAATGCAACCTATGTGCAATACAAAGGAAAACAGAAGTATGAACCTTGAATTTTATCCTACTTTTACTAGTCATTTTAGCCATTTCCAAGATAATTTCAAATAATTCTGTATGTAGTATTTCTTAAATAATATTTTTTTTACAAAGGCTGCAAAAATACAAATACTGTTATCAGATTACAGCCATATTAGGAAGCTATGCCACTCACCACACTGCAAATCTACCATCCCCTGAAAAAGAGCATGCTCAAGGAAAAGCATTTGTAGGTGTATGGTCACAAGATTTCGCTTTCTGTTCCCTTTGCCACTGTTCCTAGGGGTGAATCATTCTGAGCATTTAGAAGATACTTCTAAAAGCATTCCACTCTGGTAAAAATACACATGAATATATAAAGTGTCTAGATTCAGTGAGCGTCTGATTCACTCTTCATTTCGAAACCCAAAAAAGTGCAGCCATTACTAAGACATGAGGATCGGAGTTGTAGGACTACACACTGTGCTAAGAGGATGCAGCAGCATTTAGAGATGTATATTACCTGCCTTTGGGACAGCTCCACAGACCTGAAAAGCACAAGGCTGCACACCGGCTGAGCTACGAAACCAGAACAGGAATTTATTACCAGGAAATTAAAGTAGCCAGAAAAACATGCAGCAAAAGCCATCTCATTGTTTCATTCCTTCTGCACAGAAAGAAAAGAAATCTAACTTGGAAACACTATCACCTCACAACTGTCTTATTTACACCTTAATGCACAGGTGGTGGCACTGAAACCAGATTTTATTTAGCTTGGAGATTGCTAAAAATATTTAGATGGGTAAGCAATTGCAGTTAGTGAAAGGCACAACAATCAGATAACAACTATCCCCCTCAAATATGTACAGGTTGGCATTGTAAACACCTATGTGAAGCTGAGGCCAGGCTTGCTGGGTAGCCACAAATGGGTAATACCTGTAAATAATTATCAAAGGTAGTGGCTAGAGTAGACCATAAATAAATATCCTTTGTCCTCAAAACATATTCTGAAGCATTACATCAATAACTTCATTAAAACACTTTGGTTTATATCAATATTATGGCATAATAAGTAGTCACACTTAAGTTTGTGTAATACATTCCTTTGCCTAAAAACTTGCAAAAAAATGAGTTTTTCATTTATTTTTATTGCGACCTAGACATGAAAATTGCCAGATATTCCCTTTTTGAAGATCTAAAGTCTAAATAAGGCACAGAATAATGCAAATGATATGTAGTTAAAAGAAAAATTAAGTCTTCTGAGGTTCCACGGGAGAAGTTTATTGCCAAAATGAAAAGAAAATAAAAAAGAAGCATGATATTTCGCATACGAGTAAAGAGATATGGACATTATAGGTTCTTTCTTGAAAATATCAATTCCAAACACATTCTCACTATTCCCACTTACCCTGTCAACTTCAGACATTTTGTGGAATGTTACTCCCACAAAAGCTCCCAACTCCATACAAGCAAGAGGAATCTAGGATTATGTGTCATTAAGTATTTGACTAGTCATGTAATGCTAATAGTCCTACTAAGGAAAGAAAGATTAATTACCAAGTTATATGATATTTAGGTATCATTTAAATTACCAGCATGTGTTAGTTTTTCAACCTATTAGAAATTTTTGAGATTTTTCTAGAGACCTTGCATGTGACTTTACCCACCACTTAGCTACTGTGGTGTCAGAGCTTCCAAAAACAGTATTGCCTCCACCCACACTGTATTCTGCTCTACAATGTCACTCAATCAGAAGGGAAGCTAAGATAATGAATATAAGAAAATCCTTGATTAGAGACCTGAGTTCTGGAGAAGGTTACTCTAACTGCACTGATACAGGCTGTCTTCAGAAAGGAAGCACCTTACTAGCAGATTAGGTAACAAGCATGTTCTTTGCCCACATTTGTAGGACTGGAGACAAAAACCCCAAACAAACAAACAACAAAAAACTACCAAACATTCAACATCAAAGTGGGGACTATGGTATAGAACGAGAATGTAAAAAATCCAGTGAAAATCATATTCACATCCCTGTAACCTAAAATAAATAAGCCTTGTACTTGTACACACAGAACTGTTTCACATTTGGTGTCCAACTCCACAAAGCTAGCTTTACTTTTTATTTATTCGTATTGTCATAATACGAAAAACAAATACCATTTGTTAGGAAAGCAGCCATTATACAAAATTAACAGACATATTCTGCTTCAGGGCATGAATACAAGAAAATTGTCAGACATTAATAATGTAGACAGAGCATTTTCCTGGGAAAATGAAGATCCAGAGGAACAACAGATAAATCATGCCCAACTGCTCACTGTTTGTTTCACAATCTGTTGTATTTTATCGAATATGACTAGTACAAGTCTGTTACAGCCGTAAAAAAAATTAGCAGAAATTAATATGTAAATCACTGTAGTGCTTGTGTAGGATTCCATTTCATTAATTTGAATTCACTGACATGACTGTAACCTAAATTTATGAGTTTTTCAACTGCCACTCTATGGAGAATTCTACATTTATTGAATTTTGCTTTAGAAGTATTCTGTGCATTGAATAATATTTGCAGGGCAGTAATGTGCATGAATGGCTTGGAATTTAATTTATATAATATATACCAGGCATTTTTTCTGTGAGAAGACATATAATCTACAGCACAAAAAAAAAAAAAAAAAGCATATAGGTATTTCCTTTTAAAATATTTCTGGACAGCAATGAAAACAAATTATTGGAAGAGGGAACAAAATCTTTTAATATCAGGGATTTATGATGCCTAGAACTTCTTGAGTCACCCATCACATTTCAAGAAAAAAAAAAAACACAGACTAAACCATATACAAATCTGCACAAGAAGCTTTATCAATAGGGTAAAGCTTCAATATCAAGTTTTGGAAAAAGCCAGCAAGAAAAGAAACAAAATTCTTTACCATTCAACACTTTAACTAATACCTGGACACAAAAACAGCAAATGTTTTGCATAACCTTGCCTTTAATAGCCTCTAGTTTTCTAGATATAAAATAGAGTACCCAAATAACATGATACTATCAAAATGTTTCTGAAGAAAATGCTCACTGGAAGAAAAGGAAACAGGAAACAGAAAAGCTAGAACAAAACGCAGTTATGAAGGTCTAATTTTAAAAGTGTGAAAACATGGAGGTTAAAGAGTTATTTACCTGATCAAAAAGCTTTATTTAAAATTATTGACAGCATTGTATAGTGGGAGTTTCCCTCAATGTGATTCTAAATGTTTTGATATGACCTGATTGCTGGTGGGATGTGCTACTAGGTTTATTATTTTGCAAATGTGCAATTTTGTTAAGCAACAGGATTGTTTCATTACTATGGCTCACTGAAGTATTTATTTAGGAGTGCCTATCTATGGTGCAGTTTTACCCTTTACATGCTTCAGTCTCTTTCACAGAGAGACATGTATCCTCCATAAACTAAATGAGTTTTCATGTATCATCTAGCCTTTGAATGTAGAAAACCACTTTGAAATGGGATTTGGGGGGCAAGGAAAGGGAGGATTTGGTGTCAGATTTGTTTAACCATGACACATTGAGGAATATATTCCCAATCAGCATTTGGTGTTTCACACTTGTCAAATCCTCCTGTCAGCATTCCCTGCAGTTCTGCTGAGTACCAGAACACCTCTCTGCTCCAAGGTCACTGAGTCAATGTCACATTGCAATGAACATGCTCACATACAATTAGGTTTTCAGTATCATCTTGCAGGGCATTCTGATATTCCTGTTATTTTGCTTATAATCGATTATTAGGTAATTATACTTTGTGAATTGATATGATTTTATAAATCAGAACCTTGAATTAGTTTGTCTGACTAGCAAATAAGCACATACAGACAGAAGTGTCTCTTAGATGCAATGGCTACAGTTTGTTTATTTATATAAATATATGGAGACAGCATTTTCATAGGTTTCTTTGCACTGATCTTCTCCTAAAGCCATCTTTTTTCTTTTTTTTTTTTCCCAAGAGATATATTTTGTAGTTAAAATATCATCTGTTTTTTGCCTTCTACATTTCCAAGTACTTGCTATTTAGGAAGCTACCTGTTTTACACAAATACTTTAAAAAAATTCTGTTATTTCCTACCATTGATTACGTATGTAACTTAAGCAACCATTACAAGTCTGTAGACCTGCATTCAGGTGGAAATTGTAAATGCAGGTAAGAACTACAACAGGCACCTCTGTTTTGCCTTGACCTTGGCATTAAAAAGAGTACAATGCGTAACTCTATTCTGTTCTCCTGAGTAACTGTAATGTTAGAATCCTGTCCTCTGGTGGTCTGAGGTTGTAACCTTCTCTTCATGTCTGTAATTACAATTTTCTATCCTAAGCTTTGCAAAACATGGTAAGCAATTGTCAGGAGACACACATTCCTCAACAGCACTCAACCTACTTACCAGCCACCTCTTCCTACACTCATGTCTTCACATTTCCTTTCTACTCTCTCATGTTAAAAGTTATTTCCTCCTAGCCACAAATGGAATAACAGATTCCATAGGTCAGAAAAGCAAAGGGGAAGGATTCAACCCTTCAAATGATCACTGGAATAGAGATGCCACTCCTATCCCTCACAGTAAAATTCCATTTTTTACTGCAGAATGAGTGCTGAAGTTTGAAAGACCCACTTGCAATGGATCTTGTAAATCTGCCTTCTCTGATATTCTGTAAGCATTGAATGGTTCTACATATGTTGAAAAATTACCAGGCTTTCTACTGGGAAAGAAATAAACACATGCATCCTGGTCTCAATCAAAACACAGGTAAAATGATACCTCAAATAAAAAAATCTGCTAAACCTTTCCCAGGCAACCTCTAACTGTGTTCATAGCACTGGCTAGCAGTTCAGCTCTAGGCTCTTTAACCACTGACACTCAATACCAATCAGAGTTAAGGGCAAAGATATTGAAAGTCATTATGGAGGACCAATCATGGTAGGTATTGACTGCTGCAACTGTAAGATGCTTTACCTCTGGAAAGTGCCATCTGAAGTCTTGCTACCATGGCTGGTTGTCCTAAACCTCCAGCACTGACCTAAAAGGAATACCTACGCACAGGCTTCAGAGAGTGGAGTTATTTCAGTAAAAAGTAGAGGGATGTTTAATGTCAGCTCTTTCTCAAGTTCCCTTATAATCCTCATTCTGTAGTCACCAGGCAATTTTGCTCTTAGTAAAGTATTGCAGCTTGTTGAAGTTTCCAAAATATTTTTCTGAAATATAATTCAAAAGTTATCCTTCTTCCCAGAAAGTAAAGGGATGGTAAAAGAAAATCAAACCAATCTCAGGAATTACTTACTTTGCTCATGTCTCACAGTTTCTTTTCCTCTCAGTTGGAATCTTATAACATGAACAGCTAATCTTTCAGGTACGTAAGTCCATCTTCCTATCTGATCACTCTCCTCCTAAGATCATTATTGTCTGCTGATTTAAGAACCAAAGTCAAGGACTTCATATTTTTTTTTCAGTGGGAGAAAAGTTGTGGTGATAGCTGGTTTTGCTCATGACTTCATCACTAATTCTTCTGTTGAAGCCAAAGAAATATGAGATATTATAAAATCACAAGCTGCAGCAATGACCAATTGACCCCCTCTGCTACCAGGCCGTAACACAGACTGCATCCTGTTTCATATTATTGACAATGACATCAAAGCCCATCGTCACATGATCCTACAAATAGTGTACAATCTGCTGTCACTCACAGACCAAGCAAAATTAAAACAACAAAAGGAAGAAAATCCTACCACATTCGTACTATGTGCAAGAGAATACTCTCACTGAAGAATCAGTGGAATTCACAGAAACCATTGAGCCACCAGTAGGTCAATGGTTTCGTTTTCTGGATTTCTTCTAGATTCACCAGATTGCAACAGATTTCTTCCACAGATACCACCACCACTTTGATCAATGCAAACAAATCATGGCCTGTCTTCAATCAGAACAAGGCCAATACTCAAATTTCCTGCCTAAACACAAGTTGATTCCATTCTCACTCACAACTGCTTGATCTGCTAATACTGATTGATCCACAGCATACCAAGTTAAAAATGAAACACTGAATGCAGTGCCACTTTATTATTCACACAAGATCCACTGATAACATTCTTATCTTCTGGACTCCCTCAAATTACCACGAGAAGATTCAATAATCACTGCTACTACATCAAACAGCATCCCAAATACATCTACAGCAGTATCCTATTCTTAGCCAATCTGCTCAACATAAAACAGAAAGCATACAAACTATTAAACATAAAAAACATGCAAACTATCATATACATCATTATAAAAGCAGGTGCTTCTTGAAACACCCCAAGAAAGCTATAAAATACAACAAGCCCTCAGACACCACTAACATTCATTGCGTATCATACTCTCACAATGCCCAGCTCAGCAATCTCAGACCCTTAACTAAATAAACACACCACTCTAGAGAAATCCACCAAGTCTTTTCCCAAATCTTCTAAACCTCTCAGTCCTGACTCAGAGAGAAAATCAGAGAACCCAGATGATTCTGAGAGCTAAAATATAAACTCCAAAGGATGCTAAACAACACAACAGAGAACACTAGGATTCTGATGCTTTGTAATTCTCATTCATCCCTAACACAAAGCTTTGAATTCATCTCTATCTCCCTGCCTGAAAGGACTTAAAAGACTGTAGTGTGTCTTCTCTGGATAATACCCTTTCTCCTTCCTCCCCCATTACTCTGCAGCTATCCATTACTTTTTCTTTCAAAGATGCAGCTCAGTAAACAGGTTAAACTGGTAGCAATTTACAGTTGTACTTCACGACCTCTCCTGCTATTTTCAGGCTTTAAGAGGCTCATGTGGTCAGAAGGAGGCCTCTTTTCCAGTTATTGCAATTAGTCTGGGACATTACCACCTCTTTACAAAATCTGTAAAGCTTTTATTCCTACAAAATCATAATTACAATGCTTTGAGCATATTAAGGTATTTGTTGTTAATATAAAGACTTTTAAGCGCTCATATTGATGGAAATAAATAAAACAAAACCATGGAGGGCTTCAAGAAACCTGATTACAATGTTCTTTTTGTCTACAGCAGAAAAATTATTTCTATACCGCACGTAAAATTAAGATAATTATCTACTAGTTTAATTTAAGGAAGAGCATGCATGCCTCTTACTGCAGTAACAAGAGCAATTACTTTTGTGGTAAGTTAAATATTAGATTTGGAATGTTTTCAAACTAGGCATAATAATGTTTTAGCAGCAGTTTACGCTATAAAAATTCAAGCAGTGTCCTTTTATTCATCTGCAAATTTAATTTTAATGTGCTAAAACTTTACAGGTAGAGCAGCATAGAAAGTATTTTAACCAGCGTTTAATAAGCACAGTAAGTATACTAAGAGTTACACAATTATTAGGTATAATTTACATATGCATGTAAATTGAAATGTATAGAGGTATAAAAGCAATCTTTATAGTGATTCAGTTAGAGGGAGAACTGCTTTTTTAATACATGATACATTACTGGTTCCCACACTTGCTATCATTAAGCCAGCCAGCCAAGTATCGTAACAAATTATTGAGATTAGCTTGTTAATAATGTTTGTAGTTTTGCATACAGCTATTAAATTCACACTGAATTTATTTTATTATGCAAGCAAGCAATGTTTCTTAAGCTTTAACAATTTTCATTTAATTGCTTATAAGGACAGAATCAATTGAAAAACAAGCTTACTAAAGTCTGATTTTAATCTAAGAGATCTCAACTATGTGAGCAATTCCAAACTATATAAGGAATATTAGTTGAGTTGTATACCACCATGAGACACCTGGCCTAAACACCCACCACACAATTCAAAATATTGGTTTTTTCCTTAAAGAAAAAAAACCCAAACAACATTCAGTCAGTCATATATCAATTGTGAAGTGTTCATGAGCTACACATGTAGTACAATGAAATGCTACAAAGATTTCTTTAGAATATACAAAACCTACATGAAGTTAAATAAATAGTTTTATCCATATAAACACGAAAATATAAATACAACACTAAAAATAAAAATTAAAGTGGAGAAATTCACTGTTTTTTTATATTAGACTACCTTCTCAGATATATTTAGTGCTTTACTCAGACTATCAAAAAAAAAAAAAAAACACCTTAGTTATTTCAGATATCTTAGTCATCAGTTACTAGTCAGTATCATTTCCCCATTCTAATTTCCATGTTTTGGACATAACAATTATGTTCAGGCTGCTGTTTGCCATATTGTTCAAAACCTTAACCTGGAAGAGCTATAGTAAATTAAAGTTTTAACGGGAGGAGTCAGACTGATTTTTATGCTAATTTATTTTTTTTAAATAACCACACACAAAATAAAAAGTAAAACAAAACAAACAAACACAAAAACCTTTAAGCCGTTGTTATGCCTTCCAGAATTCTTCACAGGCCATTAATTCCATACTGTGGATTATCGCCTTTGGGTATTAAAGCCAAACTATTAAAAAGTGCTATTTTATTTACCAAATTAGAACTTGCATTGACTTTGTTCTGTGACCATTTTACAAGATTTTTGGTATAACATTTTAATATTTCTTAAGTACCTAGATTATCCTGATAGAGCTAACAGCCCAGAGAAAGCCATCACACTCCAGTACTTCAATAATAATCCATGAAATGAAACATACTGATTCAATGCAATATGACTCATTAAGGACCTGTTAAATTCAACAAGGGGAAAACACACACACAGAAATATAGTATAAATTACCTAAAAGGAAAGTTAATGTTCATACACAAATTTCAAAGGAAAGGTACAAAGAAAAGGTAAATACACTCATTTGTTAAAATACTTGGAAAAACTGTAGGGGGCAGGGAAGTTAAAATAGTTTTGCCCATCTTCGGAAAATCTAATTGTTCTCACACGTGCTTATATTGTGCTCAATCTCACTGTATATTCTACCCAAAACAGGAGCTCCTCCAGCAGAGTGCCCAGTCTCAAACATTCCCAAACAAGTAACTGCAAGTATCTTAAATGCTCTGCACCTATATCAGAGAGGCTGAGGTTGGTTACTTGTTCTACAAGTTATTAAACTATAATTTATCTTATTCTCAGAAAACTAAATGTGTTTCACTAAAGGAATTTAGTATATAAATTTTTTTGGAAGAAAAATGAGTTTCAGGTTGTTTGAGCTTCTTATTGTAAATTTACAGAATAGACACAAGGTAATTTCTAATGATAATACTTAGATAAAGACCTAACTCCATCACAGTTAGTACAGCAGAGCCATACATTATATGTTATTGCTTTTGGAAGCATCACATCATCTTGCACTGCAACGGAGACTCACAGCTGCAAAGGGCAGCATGCTTCTCCAACAATTCTCTACCTGCTCTCTTCAAATTACATTTGGTGTCTACCCAGCATCATACCTCACACAGCCTTCACACGGCCCTTTTCTTCCCTGTAAATAAGTGGCAGATGTTTTGCATATGTCAAAATAGCTCCTTGGCAGAGAATACAATGGTAAAATCCAAGGCTGTGGTAACAAGGATCCTGAAATTCCAAATTATTTCACAGGATATAAAAACATTTACCTCAAATTCAGCATTTAATCATTAGAGGTAAGCTGAATAATTAAATCCAGCAACACTTAGTCACAATATTTTTACTGAGTACCAATACTAACTTCCCTTTTCAAAAGAAACATTCTTCCAGCACCATTATTTTAAATTATTAAATTATTTTTCTAAGACTTTCTAACCATATTTTACACATTAATCAAGACTATTAGTTAGATTACAGATTTTTGAAAAATTTCTAATAGAGACCATAAAATATTTTTTTTTTTAGAAAGCCTACAAATTAAGGAAAAATTTCAATGAATTTGATTAATTACATATGGCATTACTATATTACAAGATAATATGCAGTTTCAAACAAAGGTCTACAACGCTTTTGTGGATTTTTATGTGGATCAAGAAAGCATTTTTTCTCAGTAAATACAATATTTAAATACAAAATCTATGCAGTTTTCAACAGGCATAAAAGCAAGACAATGTATCAGTCTTAAGTGTATTTTCTCTGTCGCAGACTGAAATGGTTAATGGCTTAAACATTGTTAAGGTCACCAAAAGACTTTTGGTCACTGTAAAAGTGAACTGCAAAGAAACAGCTGTTCATCCAGTGAAGCCCACCCCTCCCTGAATATTCCTCCTAATTTGGACTGGAAAAGGACCTTGAGATAAGGTAAGGAGGGTAGTACTGTCTAACTATTCCAGATGCAGAAGGGTGTGATTTCCTGAAGCTACAAGCTGAATTTCCAGATAAGGGAAGAGGCTGGTAACAGCCAAATCCTGCAGGGTGGGATAGTCCTTCTTATCATGCCAATGTCCTCCTTTACATGATGACTCTGCTGTGGAAACCCCTCCAGGGAGCATCAGACAGTCACACCTAGTCTGGGCTATTTGTCTCAGATGATGGACCATAATGGGCCATGACTGATTCTGTACAAAGGCTCAGGACATGTCCTGTGATCCAGTATTATATCATCCATTGGAAAACTCCCCACCCCGGGGAGGGACTAGGCATTCTCACCTGAACCTGAGCACATATAACTCCTGAAATCTTTTGCATTTTGTGGACTTCCCCCACCCTCAACAGATCAAGACTTATCATTTCAACAGGACTGCAACCATCACTTTAACCAAGTGATGCCATCAAAATTGCAAGCACCAAGTTCCATCCACTGGATCTAACAGGTAGTGACTGTATGTCTCTCTACTTATATAATTTCTTTCTCTTTATTTTCCTTATACATTCTCTTAAGTGCTATTTTTTTATGCTTTTATATTGCTATATTGCTATTGATAATGACAATCAAAATGGCTACATACCTGTTTTCCTCTGAAGCCAAATTGTTCTAAAATAAACCCCATATATATATTTACAAACACCAATCATTCAGTGTTGTTTCACTCTAAGCTGCCCCAAGGGATCTATTACCAAGAACCTGGGTTACCCTCAGCTTCTGGGGCAGATCATAACATCATCATCTGAAAATATACCAAGTGAAGGGAGTACATATTTTTAACTACTTAACAATAACCCAAAGAAAAAAACTTGGAATTTCTCATTTCTCAGTCCCTTCCTGTAGCTACTTCAACATAAAGGTATCTAAACCAAGCTATACCTAAAATAAAGTCTGTTATGTTAAACATATTATATTTAAAATATTAAAAGTTATTTTTAATTTTCCCCCTCTAATATGTTACAATTATTATAAAAATATTCGTATTTCTAACAGGGAAAGATAAAGTAAAAAAAAAAGTTAAGAAGAAACTACAGGACATCTTTACATGTTAGAAATCTTTAGATAATTTTTTTGCATAATATTTAATATGATGACGTATTTCAGGTACCTCCTGGTTAAAGCAAGAGAAAGAAAATGAAGGAAATATTATTTGAAAAGTTTTTCCAACTAAACTTAGCTTTCTTGAACAAAGAGTTCAAATGGATCTCTTTTTCTCTAAATCACTGGCAGCACTAACCCTTTCTAGCTAGTGGCGATCTCAACAGTGTGCATAACTTAGTATAATTTTACCCATGACTTTCTAAATGTAAATTAAAGGGAACATTCCGCAAATTAAAAAGGAAATTCATATTCAGGAGTATAGTTCAACAAGCATTACCTACTGCACCAGCAATTCGGACAAGAGGAAGTGAGCATTTGTGGACACAGTTAACAACATCCTCAATATACTTGGAAGCAATAAACCAAATCTAAAACTTGCATGAATCAGTACAGCTCCATTAATTTCAGTGATAATAGGCTGATTTGCATGACCTGACAATCTGGCACAAATCTGTTAAGAGTTTCTCAAGCGTTAGTTTCTGACACATAACTAGCCCTCAGAAGAGATGACATGGAAGTTGACTCCAACGTAGCATTTGTAATGGCAGACATCCATTAAAAGTATACAGATCTGAGAGATTAGCTCAAGTGCTAAGGTTCTAAAATCTACAGATTAAAGATAATACACTAACTACTTACAAGAACACCAAAATGGAACAAAATAAAAAAAAAAGGCATTTTTTTTAAACTAACAGCAATTTGTATGTATGTAATTCATATTTCCTTGTGCGTACTCATGGAGGGGAAAAATTAAAGAACATGGGAGACAAGGAATGTCAATGATTTTAAATATAATATTGACACATTTCTGAGGTTCACAAATCCCTGCAGACATCTCAGGTGACTCAGTGCCTAATAACATGTTGCTAAATCTTGCTGAAGAAAAGAAACTTTCACCCCAGCACACCCTGTGGCACCGCAGCCATGGCGTGCTCCCAGGTTTCAAATTTCCTCTGACAGAGTAAGATGAGCTGAAGCCCCACCAGGGCAGGGGCCATTAGTGAAAGAGGAAAGCCATACTACTTCACTCCCTCTTTGCCTATCCTTCTTCCATTTTTGAAAGGTGGACTTAAAAAAAAAAAAAAAGGTTTAAGGCTGAAGTTTAGGATCTTGAGGAGACACAGATGCTACCTCACTGTTTTAGAGTAGATGACCAAATTCCCAGGAGTTTAAGGCTTATGCCATTACTGACCAATTTAAATTCATGCCTACCAACTGTACCAGAATGTCATATCCCAGACCTGGCCCTTCTTCACATACATTATATATGAAAATGGCAAAATTAATTTCACTTGGCAAAGGGTATCTAAAGATTATAATTTAAATATACATTATAATGCTTCGATCATTGCCTGAATCCAAGTTAAGTCTTGCAAAGAACTGAATACAGACTTGAACATTCTGGAATATATTCTCTTTTTTTTAATTGACATGCTCCCCTGACCTTTTCAGAAAAAATGTAACTAAAATTTTCTATTGAAATGGAGTTTAATCACAATGTACATTTATATGCCTTACACTGCTGACCAGATTATAAACCTAAAATATTAATCAGAAAGCAATACCTCATAGTTCTTCTGACATGTCAGAGTCCCAGACTGAGAATCCTATCACAAGCAGAAAAATTGCTGAAGCATTTACATGTCTCAAAAGTAATTCAAAACTCAAAGAGTTGAGGACAAGGCAAAGTCTTCCCAACCCCAGAGCCCATCCCTGAAATGCCAAGCAAACAAAAAGCCCAAATAAGACTACAAGCAGTACTGCATGTCCCTGTGACCTGTGACTTGGATCGATACAGATAAATTAGAAGTACATTGCATCTTGGATCAGGTAACAATTCGATGTTGAACAGAATTAATGTGTGTCTCTGTGGGTGAGTTCTAAATACTCCTGAATGGCCAGAACAAAATGTATAGCTTGGGAAGTGATGTGTGTAACTGTTTATCATTAAACAGAGGAGAAATTGCTTCAACAAATTCCCACATAACTGTCTTATATGCAACTTCAACATGCCTTTAAACTTGTTTTACTTCTATATTTATCCAAGGTGAACTCTCTATGACAAAATAAAATGGTGTGCAAAAACATAGCTAAAGATTCTGCCTCACATATTCAGAGGTGTTCCAGGGGGTAGTGTAGGCTATACTGCAACTGGACACCAGAACAAAGTTTACAAATTACCCAGAATTATATGTTACAAACATAGAAATAGAGATCACCATTAAAGGAAGCCAGCAGTTACAAAATTCCTTCATTTCCTATGGCAATAAGGCACATCATACTTTTATTGCCTGTTTTAATCAACAGAAACCTGTAATTTTTCAAATAATATGATATGCATAATTTGCTTTATGTCCTGCTCATGAGGCAGCACAAATCCAGTCAAAACTATAACCCAGGTGTCACTTTAAATAAAATCACAGAAAAGATTTGGTGTGTTGGTCAGAAACAGAACTCTAAAACTTACTGATTCATGTCTAGGCTCCAGTAATGCTTAGCTATGGCTTACTTAACTTTCTGTGATTTCCATTTCATTATGCTCAAAATATAATGAAGACAGTGTATTTACAAAAGGACTAATGTACTGGTTCTATCTGAAATCTTTTATCTTCACACCTTTTAGGGTATGCAGTAAGCCCTTAAAATAAAACAGCCTTCATTATCGCTCCTTACTCGAAAGCAAAGCAGCTGAAGACGATAAAAGATATCATGATGCCAGGAGCCGTAGTAAACAACTATCACCTCCTCAAAAGTTCTCGAGTCCAGGTCCCTATTTCTTCCCTTCCTCATTATGTGTAAGAAGTTTTCCATAATGTGTAAGAGGTTCTCTATAATGAGCAAGCACTGGCTGCCAAATTAGCCTGACTGTCTGAAATTATCTTTCATGAACCTGCTCGCTGCTTTAATTGTTAGAAGCATACTTGAACATTTTATTATAGATCCATCATCATTTCTTGTTCACTACAATGAATTTCTGAAAAAAATAGTACCAGTTAATGCAAATTTAAAACTGGATATAGGAACATTCTTTAATTGTGGAAACTTTCTGAACATGTACTCAATACTGTCACGGTCAGAATATTTCCCAAATATGCAGAGTTGGTACTGA
Organism: Dendrocincla fuliginosa; assembly: GCA_035047845.1. NCBI lineage: Eukaryota > Metazoa > Chordata > Aves > Passeriformes > Dendrocolaptidae > Dendrocincla > Dendrocincla fuliginosa. The sequence goes on along the minus strand of JAWWMO010000043.1, from coordinate 26,349,846 downwards.
AAATATCCTCAAACTGGCACATAAAACATGGCATATTCTTTAGAAGTTTACACTTTAATGCTACCAGTAAAAAAAAAATTAGAGAATCTATTTGCATGCAACATAATCTCTCAAAAAAATTAACATAAATTTCATCACCACATAAATGTTTATACTATAGTTACTCTGGCTTCATGGATGTTTTCTAAACAACAATTTCTGAACCACATGGCCATTTACCTAAACTGACCTTAAGCATCTGACATGGTTTATGTTAGAGATCTAAATACCATCTTCAGTCAGTGAAGAAAAGGATAAATACCTTTAAAATGATTCATGAAGCTTTATTTAGCAATCTTACAGGGTGGCGAACTAACACTTAAGGTGGTATTTTCTCCCCGGTGAGTATTACAGAAACTTAGATGACTACTTCTACATGTCTAGAGCAACTTACAATGCATCTCATCTTTAATAATCTCAATATCTTTGCCTCTAATACATCAGTTAAGACAAACTTCTAATTATTTGCGTACTGATTGCCACTGGCAAGACTTGCTCTAAAAACACTCAGCAAATACGAGTTTTCTTTTTTTTCTTCTATCTGTCATTCAAAAAGAATTAGTGCCCATTACATGTCATCAGCATACACAGCTCAACATACAAGGAGTCCTTTGGACTTAGTGAGGCACACATCACAGTTTCGGTAAACATTAATTATATATTCTCTCACAGTTTCTCCAGTCATATTTTGCTAAAAATCTATGACCGTGATTCCAATGATGGGATGACCTTTCTTCCCAAAGCCTCCTTGTGGTTGGAAGTTGAAACATGCATCAATATATTTGATTGATGGCAGCTGATCTACTGAATTTGATACCCAAACCTTCTGTAAAAAATCTAAAAGCATCTGCAACATGCCATACAAAATTCAGGCCAGCAATATACAAAAGTCTGCTTAGATTTCCGATCCTTTTAATAACTGCCAGAGCTTCCTATATTTGGGTTAATGAAATTAATTATTTCATATTGAGATCAGGAAGCGTCCACAGCCATTCTTTGTCTTCATTATGAGCTTGTCTTCACTGATGCATATCCTTAATTCTGAACCAATTGATTATATGAAGCAAATACTTAACTCCAGAAACATCTAGGTAGCCATATTCATAGTTTACTTCAGCTAGTGTGCTTTATCACCTGAAAGGAAATATTGATCATTTATGCAAAAAAACCCAAGAACATAGAGATGCTGCTATTTTCTCAAAACATATGGAAAGAAGAATTTTAAAATTATACAAGTAATTATTATTATTATGAAGTAATTACCAAAATTATTTAGTATTTTTATAAAAAATATCCATTGCAAAAAATATATACAACCACTGTATATTAATCTGGTCAACATTTGCTGAAATATAACAGTGCATTCTTGAGATGGATTATTACTAAAATATAAAAAAAAACTATGGTATAAATTTGTGAGATTAATATAAGGTGTCTTATAATTTCCAAGCTGAAAGACATTGTGTGGTCAACCTTAGCAGTTAGGTATAGTTTTCACCCTTATCCATTCTTAGCAGGTAATGATGACGATAATAAACCAGATAATTTTATTAACCAGTCATAAATATAAAAATATTTCTTTCCTGACAATTCAATAATTGTGCACTATACATTCATAACATTGCCTACTTCTTATTGTATATTGACCTTTACATAATACTACTAATGTGCTACACATGGATCAAATATGAAAGAAAATAAGTCTCTAGCTTCAAAGAACTGATTCGGAGGTTCTATCCTGGCCTCTCAGTTGTGTGGTCTCTGGGAATGATATTGAGTAACAAATTCATTTTCTTGGAGATTCTCCGAAGTCAAAAAGTGATAGAGGTTCATGCAGCAATCAGTCTCCAGTTCAAAACTTCCTGCACCCAGAATCACCAGTTCAAGAGTTTCCCTTATCTTTAAACAGTCCTACTTTGTTCCAGTTCAATGAAATAAAATTGCTTATATCCCCTGCACCTGCACAACTGTTTTCCAGGTGATCATTTAAATTGTGTTAAGTGCTTACTGATAGGACAGCAAACAGAATCCAGGACCTGATGAAGGCCAACTGCAGATTAGCAGTTGAACTGCAAACTGAGATATAAAACACAAACAAAAAAGTTGTTCTTTGTGGACACAATTCATCTACTGGATTGGAAAGAGAGGGAAAATGTCATCCCCCTGTTGAAGTCAACTCACCGAAGCCTGCACTTTTTCATATTGACTTTTCCTCAGACAGTGTGCTCAATCTAGCTGAAAACACAAATGTAATATTTTTCAACTTCTTGTCTCAATTTAAAATTAAAATAAGAAATATGTGATACAAATACTATTAAAGTCGATCTACTAATGCACGTAAGTTTGATACTTTTAGTCTGCAATATCTTTGACAAAAGAGAATAGATAGACTCTGATTTGCTTATTGAGAAACAAATTAGCAGCTACTGCTGTTCCAAATTGAAACTATTTGAGTTTTGTCTAAAAGATGAAAATGTAACTGAAAAGACATGCCCCTGCCTCCCACATCCATAATATCTGTCGGGCTAAAAAGGTTTTGCACAGATTAAGCACATGCCTCTGTCAGCACACTCAAACAGAAAAATCCAGGACCGTACCTTCAGGTGCAGAACCACTGCCCACTAGCCCATGGTTTCTGTATGCAGACAACACAGCCAGCTGCATAAGATGGCAATGGAACAACACTTCAAAGCACATCTATTCCTGCAAGGACCCATTGAATTCCCACCAAGAGACTGGGAGATGATTTTGAGATCCATCCATGCTTCAGGAATCCCTGGATGGGCCTGAAGCCTCCTGGGGCCATTAACAACCACATTAATTTTTAATTTCCAACAGTCTTACTTATCCTGGAGGACTAGTTCCATACATTGCCAGAAGCAGTGAAAAAAATACAAAGAAAAAATGTTCAGAGATTCAGTGTCTCTTTTCATCCCAACTGAGGCCCAAAGACTCATCAAGGATCAAAAAGAAGTTAATTACAGTTAAAAAAATAGGAACGGTTCAGCAGAGTTCTTAAATTGATGTGCTATTATATTACACACCCTTTTGGGAGACAGGAATATTTTTCTGTTGTATTTTGTTCCTTATTATTCCACTGATTTTACAGGCACCAATGACTCAAAATATTGGCCTTGGATAAAATAACATGTTTGACCCCGTATGGCAGCATTTCACTTACATTAACAGCTGAGCCATATAACACTAACTGCAGCGGCATTCTCTCAATTTTAGTATACTAGTTGTTCTACAGGTATAGAGGTATAAAAATGTTAAATACATTCCAAGAGAAATGTACACCCATAGAGATTTGTAATAGAAATGTTAATACCGGTATGAATGGAGAATTCATGAGAATGCAGGGGAGTGAAAAGAAATTAAAAAAAGAAATGACAAAAGAAGGTCTATATGAATGCATGTATTAGTGAAAATGACATAAATTTGCCTTAAAGACTCCCCACATGCAACTTCATAGCACATACCAATTAGTAAAACAATGAACAGGCTAAAAAAAGGTACAGTCTCCTGCAGATAAACAAAAGATCAACAGACTGAAACCATTAAAAGGTGACGGTGAAAGGTATAGAATGGGGTTGAAGTGACCCAGGTAAGGAGACAAGATGGTAAGTACATCCTAAGGTCTCAGAGAAGCGGTACAGGATGAAGAGATAAAAGATCATAATAATGCTCAGCTCCTCAAGAGTACAAAAGGCAAATCCCAAATACATCCACAACACATGAAGAAGCAAGCATGATGAGAACTCAGGAGTTATAGTGTGAGTTAGTATAAATGTGACTGTAGTACAGGTGTACCACAACTACACTGAAAAACACCAAAAAGAAAAAAAAAAAATCAATATTTTCAAATACCTTTTTGCTGTTTCTATCAGTCAGAGTGACTAATAACTCATGCATCCATGTTCACAATATTCTCTGTTTTCTTGTCTCTTTATATCTGACCTTTTAAAACAGCATGTAGTGTATACTTCTTTCAAAGAGGCATACAGATATTGTATGCAGGTATACAGATTGCATATAAATCATGTAACTTGATACAAAACCTTCTGGTTGAATTTTAAACTCCTGAACTACTACATTACTCCATTGTACTAATAAAAATCCCTTTTTAAATAGCTATTAGCACATCTCTGGCCAATTTCCTTATTAGGTTTTCAACCTATAATTTTAAGGTGTGCTTACAGCAGAAGATGGCAGGTTTTATATTATAATTAATTTAAAATTTTAGTTTGAAACTTGGTAGATGGGTATTTGGAAGAAAGGAAAGGAACACAGCACACAGTCAGTCCTGGGGTTTGCTTCTGAACTAGCAGTTGTCACAGTTCCAAGGCAACTCCCACACCCCAATCCTCTTTCAGTCTTTCCATGGGAACTATTTTGCTCCATGCCTCCTTGTTGAGAGTCTGAATTCCCAGGTGGTAACACTGCTATTCACTGAATGAACTGTTTTCCAACTTCTCCAACTGCATTTCACATCCTGATGGAGGTTTGCATTCCAGGGCACATCAATGCTTTCAAATGGCTGTGACAGAGAACAGGTTGTGGACTTAAAAAAAGCATGTCTCTATTTTCTAACACAGCAAAGAGAAAAAGAATTAAGTTACCAAATGATATTTAACCTTAGCTTTTGCACTTCTTTCCACGCTTTGTAGATCCCTTTTCAGCTGTCTTACCATGCCATACAGTTCTAGAGGAGACGGACTGCATTTGACTGTTGCTCTCAAACAACATTTCCAGTTTACAAATCAGTCTCTCAAAAGATACTTTGTGCTGTTATCCTGCACTTCATAAAGCTGTTTGATTCCTGTCTCCAGTGGTAGACTTCCAGCAGTACATTTACATTTCAAATCAGGAAGTGAACACAAGCCATTTTTTGACCCTTTTCATTTCCATTTCCTCTGACAGGAATTACCCACCAGAACAAGAGCACCCCATTGAACCCCTTGTCTTGCCATGCTCTAAGAAACGAGAAAGGACTGAATAGCAGCAACAGCTTTTTTTTTTTTTTTAAATACCTGATGAGAAGTAAAAACTTCATTCTACGGACAAGTTGTGCAAGGATACTCTGCCTAAACACAAAATCAGATAAGAAATTTTCCTATCTGGAACATAACTGTTTTCAGTGCACCAGTTGTCCAGCATCTTTAAAGTATAGAAAAAAAACCACTTTTTTAGCAACATATAACTGTCCAATCAATCATTTTTTCTCCTAAATACTTTAAAACATAAGAACGGCCATACTGAATCTGATCAAAGTCTTCATCTATCTTGGCATCCCATCTCTGACAAGAGAAAGAGCTGCCTTCAAAAGTTTTTAAGACAGAGAAAGCCTATATCATGCTTCCTTCTTCCTTGACTCCATATTCTCCCAGCCTCCAACTATTTCTATCTCAAGGAATTTTGGGGCCTGGTGGTGTTTTCCTTGAACTTTATTCAAGCTGTAAAATATAAACCGTCTGCTTTTTCATAGCACTGATGTCTTGTTATACTACTTCCATCCTCAGTCTCCGAAGATGGAATATTTTCTCTGTCTTAAATGTAACAACCAGGCAAAGGAAAAAAATCATTTACGGGTGGTGTTTTTGTCTATTCACAACAGCAATTTTCATGTAACGAGAGATGGTTTTAATTGCAAAAATTAACAGCTTTATTTAGTATTAACTTGACAGAAAATTATTAGTATCCACCTGGAAATAAACCCCAAAGCAGTTATATTTTTCAATAGCTGATCAAAATATATACAAAAATTAAGGAATACTCAAGATTTAATCATCTCCTTGGCACAGCTGACAATAATTGTAACCATAACACAAATAATTTGTGTATACAGGCATGTAAAGAAAGAGATGAGATCCACTATTAAAGTGTTTTGGTTGCACTTCATTTAAAGTCAAGTCCAGACTCAACACTCAGTCTGTGATCAGTTTATACAGTATCACTTTATATCTGGACATCAGAACCATATTGTGTGCTCCAGGGCTCTGCAATAAATAGATGTTTGAATACACCCTATGCTATTATAGATAGATATTATGTTACATTTGCCTCATGGGATTTACAGGACATTGGTTCTCAATGAGCAAATTTAATACAATGGCAAAATATAGAATGTGTTAGATAATACACAGAAAATAACGCAGAAGCCTATGATTATTCATGCATCTTTAACTCTACTTAATATTTACTACGGACTAAAACTATACCAAGGAGCAAATATTATGCAGTAAATGTGTCTCACTGTTATGCATTGTAGAGCACTAGTTATGTATAAAGGAAAAAAATCTGTTGGCTACTCTAAAATTCTTATTTTCGTCAGAGAAAAAAAATAAATTATGCACGGAATTCACTTTATGGCCATAAGGTTACAATTAAATATAGGTAAGAGGATCATGAATAGGAAAATTAAGCCTTTCAGCATGAATAGATGAGAAGAGGGTCCTGTTTTGTAAGAAAAAAAGTGAATCCCTGCTCTTGGAGTAATGTTCAGAGCCCACCTGAGCCACTGGATAGAGAGAGAGTTTAATCTGTCGTTCCTGCTCCAAGCAAGATTACTTCATTTAAACAACACAGACTGAAAACTTCTAAAAATATTTAAAAATGCGTCAGCATAACTTTAGTAAACAGATGAAGGATAGCGCATAACAGTTGGGGTTAAGAGAAGCTTTTTTTTTTTTTGGTAAGTGATAACAAAACCTTTTGTTTCTCTAGTATTTTCTGATTTGGGCAATTTCCTGATGCAGTTAAACAGGCTATCTATTGCTTCCTGAAAGAGAGATTTCAATGAGACATTAGTCCTGAAAGAGGGCAATTTGTTTATTTATATCCTGGCAAAAGTGATTAGGTAAAATGGCGGTTCTGAGAGATGCCTTGCATGTTCCTTGTTATTCCTCTTGCCAGTGTAGATGTCTTCCTGTACCCAAACTATCTCCTGGCTCTTTCTTAAGTATTCAGGACAAAATTGTTCTAACTATTTCCAGGGAACAAGCCAACTGAAAATCAGATATGGACCATTTCATCTACTCACCCTTTTTGCCACCTCAAGGTTGCACTGTCTGCATTTTAGAGCCACGAAGAATTTGCAGGTAATTTAGACTGGAAACACACATTAAAATGCTGTTACCTGATTTTCTGACTAAAGGTGAACTATTGCTTCAACCTGATGGTTAAATTTGCCCTTCTGAACTGCTTTTAGCTAACCCTCTAGGGCTTTTACAAGATTTTGGTTCAACCAGAACCAACTGTCTTATAGAATAGGACCTTGACCTTTCACCTGATGAGAAATCTCAGTCATAGGTAATTTCTGGCTTTTTAACAACTTCCCAAAGTATTCAAAAAGCTGCTAACATTTCAAGACATTAAGCAAGACCACAGAATAGAAAAACATATATAAAAGAATTAACTGCACATACCAGAACAGAACTGCTCTGGAACTTCTATGATTCTATGATGGAATTACTAGCTCCAACACTCATCTGTCCTGCTTCTTGTTTCTGCATATTAAGGTCAGCATAGCCCATATCACTTCTCTCAAGAAAAGCTACTTCATTCTAATGCATCTCTGATACTCTTCATGAATCTTCAGTTCCTGAAGCTCTCCCCCAGTCATGTGTATAAATTAATCTCCCAGATTCACAGCAGCTGTTTATCTCGGGAGGGCCACCTTCTAAGGACTTCTTTCTGTCTCCTATTACCCTGAGGCAGAAGATAATACAGTGACTGTGCCCTCTGAGATTTACACAAGGCTACTACTACCTCTTTGCTAGTATTGATTTATTTTGGAAACATACAGCTTTTTAATAAAGAAATAATTAGCAACTCTGCAGCATTAAGAAAACAAAACAAAACCCAAAAAAATCCCCCCAAAAAAAACACAACACCAGCAAAACCACAGTACCAAAAAAACCCAACCAAAAAACACACGACAGCAAGTCCACCTCAATTTCCCCTGCTAGAAAATTCTCACAATGGTAATTGTAACTACTGCAAAAAAGAGTTTTGTTCTTAGCTACGTTTAGAGAGTAATCCATAATTCTGTATATTGTGATGCCTTTCAGTAACTGAGCTATGACATTTGTAAAAGAGAGAGGACTAAAAGCATAACACATTCAGTAAAATTCACTTTTCCACTACTATTTCCAACTCAGCTAATGTGTACAATTAAGCACACTACTGCAGAGAGATGCTTTTTGAAGAAGAGGGCTAAATTAAGCACATTTGGGCATAGAACCTAGAGATAATATGATATGCACTTGAGAAACCAATCTTCCAATTTTGTGCATTCAAGTAAGGGATAAAATAACAGGCCTTAATACGGGATAAGATGTCCACCTAACAAATAACAGAAATGGAAAACATACAAAGTGCAACACATCATGCATTTATTTGAATAATGCAGAAAGACATTAGAAAATTACTAAATTCTGAGACTTAGCATATATTACCTTGATATATCACTGAAAACTACTAAAAATATTTAAAATCAGTGAAAAACTGATTTCTGGCAAATAAGTCTACATATTTTTTAGCTCTGTCCTGGACAGACACTAGCTGGGGAACTTCCTTTGCAGAAGCTCTGACATCTGTTTACAGTATTTTTAGTGAATTCTTACATTCATTTCAGCTAAAACTGACATAGCAGGAAGCATCATTTCCTAGTAAACAACAATACTGAATGAACTACTTGTAACTGACAGAAAAATTCAGTCAACCATATCAAATTGCGATGACCATAAGTGCCATTAAAAGCTTGCAAATTTGTTTAGCTTCTAACCATGTTTAATTGCAACCTTAGAACACTCAAATGCTTTCAGTTTGGGTTGCACAGCGTGAAAAAGCAACTTGCCTGTTTAAACCCATTTTGGTTTTCAACTACACTTTATCTGTGAGAGAGTTAAACTGTTTGGTACCAGAGGCTCATTTGTATACTTGCACTACAAAATTTAAATCAATTTGCATAATCAAGTCCTACCAAGTGTTTGCCACCAAGATGAATTATGTCTTCTCTTTTAGTTTACCCTTGAGCTATTGTGATGAATAAACTAAACACAGTAGTGTTAGATAAAATTTTAGAGTTCTGGCATTAGGAATGACCATAAATACAGCTTACAAACCCACTGTATTTCTGCATAGAACAGTTTTTTGAGGATTTAGTGTAAATATGTACCTTAAATGTACAAAACCTTGTATTTTTTATGTGAAGACTGTCTCATAGCCAGCATTTAAGTAGCTGTGCCATGGCTAGCCCTAATCCCTTCTCACACTGTGATTAATACCAGCCATTCAGAAAGAAAAAGAGTGAGAAATCTCAGATTAATCCCATTTGATTATTATGCAGATATTTTCATCACTTTGTACTATTTTGAATCCCAATAAATTCTTAGTTTTAGGTTGTCCTAATGTTTCCTATATGGTTCCCAAATATACGTATTCTGATAAAGACCCATAGTCTAACCTAACTTTGGTAATAAAGAAAAGGAATGAAAGCTTAAGTTAGTATCATTATACTAATCATCATCAACAGTTTCACACAGGGTATTCTAACAAAAAGTTTTTTGAGACAGATGAAGTGCATGAGATACTTCACCCCTTCTTGCATACACAGATTATATAAATAACCTACCCTATCTCCTTTTTCTTTATCAGATAACATTATTTTCAACTCTTATTTTTCCAAATGTCTTTAAATTTCAAAGGAAGATAATAATTTTACCTGTTAGTTTCCTGTAATGTTGACACAGAGAGCAGAATCATTCATAATGAAAATGAGTACTACCCACTGCAGTAAAGAATATGCAAAATGTCTTCTCTTTCCCAACAAAAACATCATGGACACTAGGAAATTATACTCATTGCTATTGACCATGAGACAGAATAATTAGTCAAGATCTAACAGGAAGAGAACCTAAGTGTATCAGCTCTTCAGTTCATGAATGTAAAACAAGAGAACTTTATCTTCACGAAAGCCTGAAAAAAACCCTTAAGTGACAAGGCAAAAGTAACTACTTCCAAAAAAAAAAATAAAACCAGGTTTTCTGGCAAGGTAAGTTCCAAAAACTGAAGGCAATATGAAACAAAAGTTGAAATCAAATTCCCTAAATCTAAAGTAAAAACTACACTGAGAGCAGAAACCTTGACATTTCATTACAAGACATACATTGCAAACAACCTTTTTTTTTTCTTATAAATTTGATGATAAAACAGCAAAATAAATACATCAGCTGGAAGAAAATCCATAAGTTAGTAAAGTTCAAAATATCAGAGATAGAGTTTCCAAATTTCCTGAAATGAATAGTTTACTGAAAACATCAATGGTTCTGTATGAATGTTGTTAGTGCCCTTTTCATGTCTCTATTAATGATATGGGGAAAAGAAATTTTTATAGCTCATTTTATCATTTCTTATTTAATATTCTGTAAATCATAGAAACTCAAAGAGGGGAATTGAGAAATACAGTAAACCAATGTTTTTAAAGGAAAAAAAAAATCAAAAACTTTACTGGGAACATAAATCAAGGTGGAAATTCTTAGCTACTGAGTCACATGAACCATGTCTAAACTGTAGAATGTATTACCTAGAAGAAATATTAAATACAAGTTAATCAAGGAAAGAGAATGAGCAATGTTTTTTGGAAGATAATCCACTGCATTTCTTGTCATGAATATAAAAAACCCTCAAATCAACTACATCAAAACTTTTTGTCCGTAGACTTACGTGTACTAATGTCTAACAGAACTATGGGTTAAAATTCAAATCCAAACGAATATATCAAGCTGAAGAATTCCTTGCAAAATTAAAACCCTTTCCCACTGTGTTAGAAAAGCCTAAACAGAAATGTTTATGATGTGCAGGGAACTCCATGTTCTCTGCAAGCACCAAACCTCCCACAAACACACACAGATAGGCATGTATGCCTGTTAAGTGCGAAACATCTAGTACATTTGAAATACAGCAGACTTGCACTGTGATTTCAAGAACAAACTAATCTAACATCACCCAACACTGCATCAAATTAAGACAATATTCTCCTCATCCTGCAGCCCCTTGCCTTCACCTTTTTCTCTTGAACATCCCATTCTAAATGTGACAGAGCAGTCACAGGGCTTCCCAAAGACCCAAATTATGGAATTGATCTAGGTTTGCAATGTTATCAGAAAACAAACTCAACAAACCCCCAAACTAAACAGAACAAAACATTCCAAATGGCTGCCAGTTAACCAGTTCAGTATGATTTAGTGGTGGTTTCACGTTCAGTGAGACAAGGAAGATGCCTCTTGCAACTGCAAGGCTGAACGTTTGGGAAACTGCAGTGTTACACGTAACACAACAGAGAGGACTCTTCTGGAAAGTACTAATCCACTGCACAGGTATACCATAACAGTGTATCACAAGCTAGCAGTTCTTGCTTCACTTACCACATCCTACATAAATACAAAGAGTTCTTAAAAGTCCATTCTGCAAATTGTTGCAGATGTGAATGGGAAAACCAGACATACAGAAATCTAAACATAATGAAAAAAAGAAAAATGGATTCTGAAAAAAAAAATTATAAAAATATCTGAAGGTAAGTGTATTATTTTTAGGAGATTTTAACAAAAAAATAAAGGTTTAGATAGTCTTGAAAAAAAAACCCTTAGGTCCATTTTTATGCAAGAAAACTAGGAACAATGCAAATTAAGGAAGATCGTTTTAGTGATATTGTAAATATATGACTTCCAAAAATGCTATGGATCCCTTGCAGATAAAGTGAGAAACTGAAGACTATGTAGAAGTTTTCTCCACTCTCAATATATCAAAGCAAAAAAAAAAAAAAAAGTAGTGAGGAATTTACTACAAGTCATTCCACTCAGATTAAATCCTGGTCAATGCTGGCACCATGTGTGGAACACAAAGATACACAAAATATTAGAAACACATTCCTGAGAACCACTTACTTTCACCATCATTCAACAGTCTTTATATTTGATATCATTCCCATGCCTTTACACTTTACATTCTGAAGTAATATTCCTTTTCTTGATTTTAACGTCTATAGACATAAATGAAAATTGTTTGACTAAGTAACCACAGATGTTCTCTCTTCAACTTGTTGACTGGTCATTTTGCATCACAACTGCATAAACAGGAAGCGTTACAGAAAACTCAAAAAAATCCCTCTTGAAAGCAAGCTGTCAAATTACATTTAAGTTAGCTACTTTTAAAATACCCTAATAAGAGCAGAAGGCTCACCGTTCTCTCTCAAACATAAATTCAATTACATGCTACATGACTTTTCAACAAAAAAATAATGATGTTTGGCACAGGCATTGTTTGAGAAAAAGACTAGGACACTTCAGTTCTGAGTTCAGAAAGCTTTTTCCGGTGCTTACATGTAAGCATCCACTTGCTTTCTAATCTCTGTGATGGTCTTGACTACATCTCCTCTGTATCTCACAACTAACATCCTAGATACCTACAAGTAGGCACTTAAATTTAATCATCAACCTCAACAGAATTCTAACCTTTAACCACTGAGCGAAACCAGGTTTTACCTAAACTATAAATGAGTGCCAGCAGACAACAGACTTTTTTAAAAGGTAAAAAATTCGCAATAACAAAACTTGCAGCTACATTTTCTTCTATATTCCAGCGTCAACCAGCACTAACTCTGAGATAAAATCCTCAAAAGATAGATTTCTAGAGTAATTTCAAAGAAACCATCAGGTATTTCATAAGATGTACAAAATGGACTACCACCAGAAAAGTCTGATTTGTCTAACTTTAATTAGCTCTCTTGACTCTCATTGTCACTGTCACAGTATAACAGTCACTTCAGTGAGTTCATCTGAATGATTAAATCAACTCAGCATGGAAATTAGAGAGGCCTAGAGACCAGTTCCTGAAGCAACATGCATAACAATTTTATTTTAGCAACAGATATAATTAACAATATTGCAAGAACAAGTATCTAGAATATAAAGAAACAAACTCATGTAATTACAGAAGCCGACATTTGTCTCATAGTAAAGCAGATAATTGTATTAAAAAGGCAACCAGAAAAAAGCCACAAAGAAACAAACAACAACAAAACCACACCAAAACCAAACCAAACAAATGCCAAAGCAAACAAAAAAAAAAATCCCACCACGACCACATTTGAGGAAGGCTTTATATGAATGTAACCCACTTCTACCTATTTGTTGCACTCTATTGTGCCTAAATAAACTTATTTATAATTAGTCTTCTGAAAAAAACACCTGCATTTCTCTCCTACATTGCTGCATCATTAATTCACTTAGCACCTTAAACTTGTGTCACTTTAAAATGATGTTGCCAGTGAAAGTATAAAATTAATGTATCTTGTGGTATCTTTGTTATGTATCCAGCTCAGAAAGCTCCTCCACCATGCTTTTAAAGACCATGCTTGCTTCTCATGAAAAAATTTTGTTCTAAAAATAACTTCCAAGATCCTGTGCTCTATTAATATCTTTCCACTTCTCAGAAGAAAATAAGCAAACTGTTTGGTAACTCCTTGCCTAATTTTTTGCTAACTCTGTCTTATTTCAGACTTAGAAAACTATTTTCAGGCTTTTCACTCAATAATCTTAATTGCACAAATATGAAAGCTTAACGTTGATAATATTCAAAATGCTGAGTCAATGCCCAAGAAGGGTGTAAGAAGTTTCTCTTAACATTAAAAGAAGACAATAAAAAGTTTAAACAGCTGGATAGTTATACACTCTTGCTAAAAAGTGAGGAGAAAACTCAAAAAACACAAGCACCACCTTTGAAAAAATCCAAACATTTGCTGCAATCTGATAATCATAGAATTATCCTGTGTTGGAAGGCATCCATAAGAATCATCAAAGTTCAACTCCTGTCCCTGCACGGACTATTGCCAAAAATCAAAGAATGTGCCTGAAAGCATTGTCCAAGCACTTCTTGAACTCTGTCAGACTCGGTGCTGTGACCACTTCCATGGTGTTATGTGAAAAAGGGACAGAAATGCAAAGATTTCTTGTCACACCTGTATTATTAGATCTTCAATTAGCTACCAGTGTCCCCGGAATATCAAAGCCTTTTAGAGTCCAAAACAATCTGTCCACATTTCACCTAAAGAGACCCATCGCTAGACAGAATCACTGCTACGGACAGGACTTTGGACACCCGGATATGGGGACGGCACTTAATAGCAAGGGAGAGCCTTTTCCATAAAGTTCTCCTGGAAGTTATGAGGGTGCCAGCACCAGAAAGAAACCAGACTAACTCTAATAGTTCAGAAAAGAACTTTTATTAATACAAGTATGTGACAAACTACTGTAGGTTTCACATTGCCAGTGAAAATGTTTAAGCGCATGATTGCACTTAACTAATAAATCAAAAGTCAAAAACCAGGAACACTCTCTACAACACAGAACAACTACCTCAGCCTTAATACAAAACGCAAGCAACCCTCCTCCACTAGAGACAAATCTGCAAAGACTAGAACAAAATCTAAACATGCTTGTTAACACAAAGCAAAAAAGAAAGAATATAGCTGCTTCCCACTAACACACATTTTAACTCACTAAGATAAGGTACCACACACCTTAAAGCAAACCATGAGCAAAGAGTCAGCAATAAAGTACAACATAAGACAACAAAAAAGAGAATACAAAGCAAGATATATACCAGTAAGCTATGAGGTGTAGGGCAAGGTAAAATTAGTATCAAAGGAACAAAGCACAATTAATAAATAAGGTATCTCTGGGGTGAAGCTGAAAGATTGTAATCTATAGGGCATAAGGCCTAAAAGATAAAGTAAGGTCAAGGTAAAGAAAAGCAAAGTAAACAGTTGCTCACCCATACAGTGTCTGAAGGAGTGGGAGGAGATCCAGCAGCTCATTAACTACCCCATAATGGATGGAACTTCTCCCCAATTTTAATCCTGTCCAATCTCTTTTTATACTTTTTTTCTCTTAGGTAGTTTGAGTGATTATAGTCAATAATAATTTTTCGGGTGACAGACAGATGACATAGGCCTGGGGATTGGGTCCCTGTGTTTCCTTAGGATGTTGCAAAGGAAGGCCATGCTATTTCCATAACACTCCACCCTTCATCAATCCTATCAGTCTGAACCCATTATCCTCTGACAATGGATTTCTGGGAATGCCCCTTCAGGTGCTGAGGTGTTTTGGCAACCGATCAGGATGGTCATCAGGGCCTTAAACTCGTCTATCACCCTACACCTGGGGAGCCTGTTGCAGTGCCCAACCACCCTCTGGGTGAAGAACCTTTTCCTGATATCTAACCTAAACCTCCCCTGACACTATATGAATAACTGAGTTACAGAAATATAAGAGATCTTAGACAATAAAGTACATGAAATTGAGGGGTCAGTGAAAAGGCTTTGTAAATTCAAACCCAAGTAACAAGATTACACACCATGAAAACAAAACACAAAAATAGCTATAGACATAAAATCTAAGACAAGTTTTAAGGCTCTAGAGTCAAAACTGAAAATGAATTGTCACCTGAAGAGTATTTTGATCTTTTTTCCCTAAATTGTCTGAAAAGATGAAACAGGAAACAGTGAAAGTATGTAGGATGTCTGACCTTAAATACATACAGTGGGACCAACATGAGAAGATAGTAGTGAAACACATAAGAATATAGTATGCTAATTAAAATACAGTGAAAGAAATGACAGGTCTCATCTGCTCAAATTCCAAGCCCTAGATGTTACTGAAAAATTTGCAAAATGTGGGATACTCTGCAGACAAAAATTATTTCATATTCTACGATACAATCTGAGGTGTCATATACTGATAAGTAAACTAAGAATTTCCAGGACATAAATTTCATTAGCCCATTTTCACATTCCTTGTTCAAGTGAGGTTTTTAAAAGTATATAACCAATCTAGAGAGTCGTGTATACTTTCCTTCCAGCTGTTTAATATTGCTTTCTATAAAGCCAAGGCATAGCCTTATGTACTAATTACCAAGTCTTCTCTACATACACCTTAGAGATCATTATAGTAAGCCATGAAAACCTTAATAGAAACTCTGCATTTGGCTTACTCACAATGTATTACCAAGAAACAATCTGTGTAATGGGAAGAGTTTAGTCATTGCCTCGTCCCATCATAAAAATTCCATTCTCATACATCTCCATTACTCTTTTTCCCCCCCCTTTTTATTATGCCTTCCCACCTTCCATTTTTATTGTCCATCTGCTTCTCCTTTTCCTTGCATAACTTCCCGTCTTACTCCTTAGCAGTAACACCAGGCAGAAATCTTCTTCTTATAGGCCAGTATGAAGATATTAAGCTATTCAGGAGGCAACAGAAATCAATACTGAAGCAGAATACTGCCAAAAATATACATATGACCGAAGACAGAAATATTGATAGAAACTAGGAGTCAGCACAACAGTGAACCTCCCACAGCCTTGTTTCATTTTGCACATTTTTATTATTTTACTATTATATTATTAGGATTTATTGGAAGTATAAAATCTGCAGATACCAATAAACTGACTATTAATGCTGAAAAATTATTAATGGATCAACTTGTATGGAAATGCATGTATTCTATCATTCCTTGATCTTCTCAGCTGTTACATAAGGAAGCAAAATATCAACTATCACAAAAGGAAAAGGGACGGGTGGCGGGGGGGTGGGCAGAGAAGGGGGCAATGTAGAAAAACATCTCTTCAAGTTTCAAGATCAGATCGGATGGGACTTTGAGCAACCTGATCCAGTGGAGGGTGTCCCTGACTATGGCAGAAGGGTTTGAACTAGGTGATCTTTCAAGTCCCTTCCAACCCAAAATTTTCTATGATGATAATAGAAATTTGAAATAAAGCAAGTAAAAAAAGCCATCTCCATTTTCTCCTTTTCCTACTTCTCTGCCCTTTATATGTTCTACTGATTAAACGGACCTGACCCATTGCCCAAAACTCAAACCAATGTATTAGTAAAACCAACTAAAGATTGTGCTTATGAAACAAAGAAATTTCTGCCAACCTGTTGACCCAATCAGCAGACTTTAGCAGTCTAAATAGTTAATCATTAAAAGGTTATACAGAAACAGATGAGCTGTAGATTCTGACAGTTGTTTGCAAGCTGGCATTTAACTCAAGTCTGTGCAAATATAATGGATAATAAAACTGATCACAACAGACTAAAAGGTTCTGTTGTAGCAATACTGCCAGATTCAGGTGTTTCTGTTATTCATTCACATCAATTTTTTGTCTTCAACACTAACTAAAAGCACTGTAAACTAGAATGAGGTCATCTGCTCTTTTTAAAATTTTCATACCTTCTCTTTAAAATTAAATGAGGGTTTAAAACATTTCCAATTCTGTTCTCCCACTAATAATCCCTTATTAGCTTTAATTACTTACATTCTACATAGTTATATTATTTTTGAAACAGTCAAACCTACCTAAAGTTACTGTTCTAGAAATGCCTAGAAGCTATGATTCAGGAGAGATGCTCATTTTTCTTTACCACACACCAGCAATTCAGATGTTCCTTCCTTGTGTGCCTTATTATGTGCAGAAAACAAGAAGTCCCTTCAAGTTAATGTGCCACACTTACATCACCGTGACTTTTTCTGAAATGTCTAATCTATTTTATATGATTGTCTTTGTGGAATCTGCATACAATTGCCTACCTACAGCTCCCTCCTATTTTCCAACTAATAGGAGAATTCATTATTTTGTTTACAAAAATTATTATCCCTCAGAATGACTAGCAGTTCTTCACTGTAAGTTTGTCAGCTTGTATGGTGCCCTACATATTAAATTCATCATGCTTAACTTCACCAATCTAAAACAGAGGTTTGTCTAGTCCAATCACCCAGATTTTCCACCCCATTCATTGGAACAGACAAGCATGAAAAGAAGACAATTCACTCCATTTATAGCAGACATCCTTTAAGATATACTGCTCTTTTGGGGTGCCTGCTTACTCAGTTAATTATAAAGGAAGTCTAAGTGACCATGTTCTATGAAAAAATATAATTTTTAGACAGATAGATTTCAGACATAATCCAGCCATGATGCGGAACAGGAGTATTTCTGATAGTATAGCTACTCCTCAGAATGACACAGGCTAAGCAGGCAAAAGGTATTTGCTATCAGCAGAGCAGGATTCAGACTAGAAGGTGTCTGCAGAGCACCTTTAGCTGGTTTGCTGTTCTTCTGCCATGACCCAGCACTGCTACTACCACATGTCCCGATGGTTTTGTGCAATTCACAATTATCGTCTTCATTACTTCACCTAGTTTTTACATTCACATATTTTTTCAACTTAAATGTAAATAATAAATCAAATCGTTCTAAATGAGCCCAATGACATACTAAATCTGATTTTTATGACACTTCATGTGCAAAACTACAGAATTGATTTCTTCACTGCTACAGCAAAGGCAGATTCAATATATGCAGGCTAGCTGGTTAATAAGACCTGAGATCTTAAAAAACACATCAATACGATGGTGTGGATTTGTATTTTTATTTTGCAGGTTTTGCTATTGACAGATTTATGTCCATCTCCTACTGTAGAAAGAGTATGATCATATTATTGTGATAGTGCAGTAATATTATGGCTCAATTTCACTTTAATGAACACTATTGCTTAAGAAATAGCTAATAAAGCAGTTTTCAACACAGGAACTAAACTAGAACAATATGCATTACACAATAATGGATAGCAAATTACCACTGGGAGAAAAACTATGGCAAATGATACAATTCTAATTGATTAAATTTTCTAAACTCCAGCAGAATAGTTTTATAGGAGCTCCCCAGTCAGCTCAGGTAACATACAATACTGGCCAAAAAAACAGAGTTTCAGATTTTGAAGAAAAACGCATCATAACAAGGTATGCAACCCTCCTTCTTTGGATCACTTTGTTCATGTTCCATTAACTGTATACAAAAATTCACCGCAAGCAGAATAAATCTTAGAACATCATTAAAATACAACACTTATTTAACAATAAGTGCAACATTTAAAACTATTTATTGGCTAAGGCATACAAAATATACCTACAATTTTTAGGATGACTAAGCTATTAGGATGACTATTATCACCATCCAGGCAAGACACACAAAGCCTTTTCCCCTTAAGAGCTATCATTCATGTTGGAAAGAGCCATCCTTCACTGGTACCTGGAAATGATCCTTAATGGTGCTAATTTGACATTTCTTGCTGACTCCATTTTTGCATTTAGGTTTGTATACCTCTTCATGCTGGCATTCTCCAACTGGTGTTATTGCTGATTCCCACCTCAACAGTATAACTCACATCTTTCATTCTGACTTCCTTAGCTTGCATTATTCTACTTTGTGGACATTATCTCAGTTCTCCTAACATAGTAGTCTCCTCAAAAACCTAAGCCATTGTTATACATACCATTTTAGAAATGAGGCTTGGATCCTTAATCATGGCTGAATAGAGAGGGAGGGGGAAAGAGAGGAGAAAGCGAGTTTTAGCAAGTTGCTTTTTCTCATGTAGAACATGCCTCTGTATCCATTTGTCTGTTTGTTTTTAAAGAATGGGAGTAAATTTTGGATCTGCTGCCAAGGACTCCACTCCAAATGTCTAATACCCGGAAGAAATGCTTTATGTAGAAAACCTGAAACAGCCACACTGAGAAATCCTATCTGCTCAGAAGTATGAATGAAAGCAGGTGCCAACACAGCTCATGAAGCCCAACACTTCCTTTTTCAAGTAGTATTCAAGGAATTCAAGTGATTGAAGGACACATAGTGATAAAAATGCAGACTTTGAACATGTTCCCTACCCAGAGACTAACATAACACATCCCAAACAGTCATTTCAGGCTAAAATATATAAACAACAAGGAATTGAACAAATCAGAGAAAACATTAAAAATTTCTGGAAAGTCAGCCA
This sequence comes from Dendrocincla fuliginosa, assembly GCA_035047845.1. Taxonomy (NCBI): domain Eukaryota; kingdom Metazoa; phylum Chordata; class Aves; order Passeriformes; family Dendrocolaptidae; genus Dendrocincla; species Dendrocincla fuliginosa. Next base: position 26,329,909 of record JAWWMO010000043.1, on the reverse strand, counting down.
AATTGACTCTCCATGTAGAATGCTAATTAAAATTACTTCAAACTATAAAAGGGTTCATTGTTCATGTAATGAAAAATTTTGAAATTACTTGACAAACTATAAAGTATATTGACTTGAGAAATGTTTATTTAAGAAAAGCATAGAGAGAACACATCCTTCTATTGAGCCAACTCATTTGTTCATATTAGCACTAAGAAATACCATTAGCCGCCTGATTGATATATATGCTTAATTTCAGAGAAATTTTTAGTCTTTTTTTTTTTTAGCAGTGTGATTATTTAAAGCTTACCTAGCCGCACATTTTATTATTCTTTCCCTAGAAAGAATAAAGATTTTACACTTAAAAAACCAGGATTTAAATACCTCACATTTGAACTCAAAAAAGTCTACAATATTTCAAAACAAAATTCTTCACTGTTGCTAATAGTTCCTTTTAATCAGGGGGGTATGAAAGAAACTTGCTTGAAAATGAACTGATTAATTTGTGGATGCTACTCGAATTTAACAGGGACACACATAAAACTCCATGAAAAACTGACAAAGGCAAAAAGATAGTACAAAAAATACATGGTTCTGTTCCTTGTATGCAGGGTGGTACCTTTTTTTTTTTTTAATAACTGCTCCTTCACTTGCAATAGAAAATCGAAATATTTAGAATTAATACTTCTATTCATACTACTGACTCTCTTTACCAAATATTCACTACCTTTTCTCATAACTGAGCTAATAACTGACCTTAAATAGTCATTTAGTTGATACACCAAAATAAGGATAGGATATTTTACAATCCTAACAACAGTGTGATAGTCTTCTATTTGTTAAATACAATCCTGTATAAACACACCATAAGGAGGGTAACTGTATAAGAATGACCTAAACTATTACAAAAGTTAGTCCCTTGGTTTCTGATATATGTTTGTAGATAAGGAATAACTGTGTCTCAGGCTGCAACCAAGGTATTTTTGTGAGCTCTACCAAATGACCTAACAATCTCATGAAATTCAACAAGGCCAAGTGCAAGGTCCTGAACCTGGGTTGGGCGAACCCAGACATTGATAAATCCTGGGCAATCAATGGATTGAAAGCAGCCATGTGGAGAAGAACTTGGAGGTGCTGGTGCATGAAAAACTGAATTAGGACCAGCAGTGTGCACTCACAGCTCAGAAAGCCAAGCATATCTGGGCTGTATCAAAAGCAGTGTGGTCAGCAAGTCAGGGGAGGTGATTCTGCTCCTCTGCTCCACTCTTGTGAGACCCCACCTGAGTACTGCATCCAGGAGTTCCGGGGCTCCTAGCCCAAGAAAGACATGGAGCTGCTCAAAAAGGTCTATAGAAGGCTTGTGAAAATGATCAGAAGGCTGAAGCATTTCTCCAATGAAGAAAGGCTGAGAGAATTCGAGTTGCTCTTCCTGGAGAAAAGAAGCTCTGGGGAGACCTTATAATAGCCTTTCAGGACCCAAAGGGGGCCTACAAGAAAGATGGAGGGGGAATTTTTACAAAGACATGTAGTGGACAGGAGGTCTTATATACTATAATGGTTTTATATGAAAAGAGGGTGGTAGGTTTAGATGAGATATTAGAAAGAAATCTTGTATTGTGAGGGTAGTGAGATACTGGAACAGATTGCTCAGAGAAGCTGTGGATGCTCCATCCCTGGGAGTGTTTAAGGCCAGGTTGGATGGGGTTCTGACCAGCCTGCTCAAGTGGAAGGTGGCCCTGTTATGGCAGGAGGGTTGGAACTAGATGATCTTCGAGGTCTTTTCCAACCCAAACCATTCTATGACAGGATTATATGCCAAAGAAATTAAATAAGAATCCTGTTACAGAAAATAAGAGTGAACCATTCTTCAAATAATTTTTCTCCCTTTTTAAAATTTGAATTTATTGAAATGTAATTTCTTTAAACACTCATCAGCTACATAGCTAAGTATTGACAGAAGACTTGCCATCATTACCAATCCAAACATATTTCTGTATGCCTTTTTTAAACATAATTATGGAAAAACAACAAAGAGGAATTAAGGCTGTTGATAATCAGCAGAATAATGACTACCCTTAAGTTGCCTCGGTCAGACAGCAGAATCCAAAGCACAAATGCAGAAATAAAAAGCTGGGCAAATAAATTCCTTTTATAAAAGGAATTATTATTATAATTTAGAAATATAAGCATATCTATTTATAATAATTTATAATAAATGTATAATACAATTTATAAATAAAGGCAGGTGTTTCACAAAGGCAGGCCAAAAATTTGCAATTTTTATTTGTTACCGTGACAAAGCAAAAATGGAAAATACCTGGTTAATTGAATAATTAAGTGATCTCCTGGAACAATTTATCTTCAATAAATATTTTAACAATATATATGTCAGTGTTTATGAACACAGGAGAGAATGATTATGATTTTAATAGTAGTAATCAAATCAAGAAATCAGATCTGCCTTTTACCTGTGATAAACAATTATTTCAATAATCTCTAGAAGTAGGAAAGCATAGGAAGTACAGAGGACAGGAAGCAAACTCATGAATCTGGAACCTAAAGAAAGAAAACACCGCTCTTTTTTACATAATAAAAACGTAATTTCCCAGTACTTGGCACTACCATGCCCTAGCCTGAGAAGTGCCATGCAATAGTGCAAGAGCCACCTGATGCACCACTGTCTTGAAATAAGAGTAATTTTTCACTTACATTGGCAAACAATGATTTTTTTTGTGACATAGGTAGTGCATAAAATCCCAGACTACATCTAGCAGAATGATTTTTTTCCAGGTTTTGCTGATTCAATTTATAGCTTAAAATGTCAGGCTTCAGATTTCATAACATTATGTAGATGAATTCTACACCTTCTCCTAGTAGTCCTCAGCATTTTCTCCAAAAAGAACAAAACTAATCAAGCCATGAAATCATGCTGCTTCCTACAGTAGTTCCATCTGAAGGGGAAAAGAAGAAAACCAAAAAAAAAGAAGAAAAACAAAAAAACCTTCTAACAATCATGCAATTATGCATCTTAATTACAATAATTTGATTCTGTCTTCCTCATGTGTCAGAAAAAAACCCACACTGCTATTTTACTGGAAATTACGTAGAGAATACAGTGCTCTACTCACATTAAAACAAGCTAAGATCCTTACAGATACCAACTACTGCCTTTTAAGTAGAATATACCACTGTTCTCAATTTAGAAAAAAAAATGACACTAACCACGCTATTACACTACATACTCATTACCATCTGTGAATACAAAACCCCAACAAGTATCTCTGAGTCAAAGCAAGTTATTCTCTATTTGACTTTACTGAGTTTAGGTTAATGACTTGTAACTTAGTAATCTACACAGTAGAGGTAATTTAATTGCACTACAAAATAAATTAAGCTATTGCATTATACCTGCAAGTCTTACTACAATAATATTAATGGAAATTTTTCTAACTCTGAAAAAGAACATGAGAGTCAATAATGATCATGTAATTTTTCTTGATTCTCATAAGGAGCACTGTCTCTCACAATATTCTTGTATCCATATCAGGACATTTCAGGACACAGGTGGAAAAACAGATGCAAAAAAGAAAAAGGTTATATGATCAGACTTAAAGGGTAGTGGTTCATAGGTAGTAGTCTGCATGGGGGCCAGTAACAAAGGGAGTACTGCAGGTGTCTCTGCCATCCTGATCAACTTCTTTATCACTGACCTGGTGATGACAGAGTGCTTGCTCAGCTTTGCAGATGACACCAAATTGTGGGAATCACTTCATACACTCAGTGACAGAGAATCTGTCTCTAGTTTTGAGCCCCCAAGAAAATGAAAGACAATGATAATGTTTAGAATGTCCAGTAGGGGGCAAACAGGTCGATCAAGGGCTCATGCAAAAGCCCTGCGATGAGCAGTTAAGGGATCACATCTGCTCAGCCAGGAGAAGAGACACCTTCAAGCCAACTTAGCAGCATGCCAATACCTACAAGCTTATCAGGAAGACACAGCCAAGCTCTTCACACTGGCACATGGTGAGTGGACAAGAGACAATGGGTAGAGGTTGAAGCAAGACAGGTTCAGAGTGGATATTGGGAGACACTTTCTTCCAGTGAAGACCATTAGGAAGTGGAAGAGGCTGCTCACAGAGGTTATACAGTCTCTGCATTTGAAAGTGTTCAAGACCCAATCAGACAAAGCCCAGCAGAATCTGGTCTGACATCACAGTTGGCTTCTGCTTTGAGCAAGAGATTGAGCCTCCTGAGGCTGCAACCTCAGTTACCCTACGATTAGGGATGTGATCCTACGATCTATGTCTTCCAGTTTATTGAAGATACAAAGACATGGATACTTGTCTTAACAAAATGTCCAACTTCTTTACATTTCTTATACATAGGCAGACTTAAGCTCAGAAAGTTTTGAGTAATTTCCACTAACTATAATAAAAATGATGGCCAAAGAAGTGGCTACCCTTACGAATTCTTTGCTTCGATCTCAACCCTAGTACAAGTCAAACCTGACTGCAGAATTGCTCTTCGCTTCCAACAGCTGGACACTGCTGTCTGAAATATATGGCAAGTAAGTCTCAAGCCTTCATTCTCTCAATATAAAAGGCATATCCACCTCAAAAGAAGGAAGATAAAGAAGCCAGTCCAAAAAATTTGCATCTGTAGGGAATTCATTCAGAGTATGCATTTCCCCAAGAATGCTGATAAAATTCTCATGTAAATTCATTGTGCTCTCTGAACAATACAAAGAAAGCATTTTCCTCCCACCTCTTCTTCCTTCAACTGATGCTAGTTTTTAACCCATCATTAGCCATGTAATCCAAAAACCAATTTAAACTAGCTGTTACAGTTCAATATAAAGTAGTTTGCACTATCTTTACATGCTATGGTGCCCTTAAAAGCTTCACATGCAGATGAAAGCTCAAATGATGAATCAAATATTTCCAATGAAAAAATTGAATAATCTCTGACATAAAATGTAAAGTTAAAATGAAAGATGCATTGTTAATATATCTGTCTACTCTCAGTGGACAATGCCAGAAAGAATTCTCCTGAATAAGGAGGACACAATCATTCAAAGTAGAGATATTAATGGGAAAATTACTGAATATACTAGAAAGTCTTTATTCCTGTTGCAAGAAACATATTCTATACCAAATATTACCCAGGATTTTATCCTAAGTAGTTCAAAGCAGGTTAAATGTTTTCTTAGTGTAGTTCTTGTCACTAAGCTGAAGATTCCCAGTTCAAGGGTCACAGCTCAACAGCACCACAGACTACTTTCAGGGGTTCATAATCACTCTACTATTTTAAGTTTAAAAAGTCCTACTGCAAGCAGAGAGGCAAATGTACACAATAAAAATTCTTGATATTGAAAAGATGAAAATGCTATGCTGCATACAACCATGCTGGTAGAAACTCACAGCATTTTCACAGTAAGTGATTTTTTAATTCTGATAACTTTGTATTAGTCCAAAACAAATTTTAATTTTCATGTCGACAAGATAATGTTATGGGGGTTTTGTAATGGAGGATGGGCCAAAGGCTGCAACCTTGCTTTCAGAATCACAAATGGAACATCACACTTTAGAATTCTACAAAATAAGAATTACCATTTTTATAAACTTCAGCACACAAGTAAACAGAGTACTTGCTGACAAGCCATTTAGTGCAGCACTGCTATTGGGCTGTGTTATATTTAAGTGAAAAGCCTGCTTTATTGGCTCATTATCATCTCTCACCTACAGTGTTATATTTTTGACTATTTGACAAAAACAGGGCACATGCCACATATCAGCAGGCTATAACAAATACCAGTACCATCTCATAGATCTTTTCAATCAAAAATCACTCACACAAATAGCTCTGGATAGATTCGGCTATTTCCTTTGCAGCATTTAGTGTCACTATGAACTGAACTAAGCTGTATCCATTATTTGTACTTGTAACTCCCATTTTTGGTTATGCAAAATACAATGAAGTTGTGAAGTTTGATGCCAAAAGAAAGGACACCAATCCCAATATGCTCCTGAGAGTTAAACATGCAATGACAGTAAAATTTCCCTAGAAAGTCTGCCTATTTCCATTTATTAGAATTTAAATGCCGGAAAAGCATTACCTGATTCATGTTAGGCTGTTTCTGTATTACCAATGCTTTCCCTTCTAAAACATTGAATTTCCACATTTGTGCAGGAACATAATATATAGCTGCAACTTACAACTCCCTAAGGGAATCATGTCGATTGGCGTTTTAAAAATTAATTCAGTGACCTACAATAATACGAGTTTCTTATGCGTAATATTTGTCAGTAGGCAATGTGGGAAGTTCTGAATTCATTTACAGAGCCAAAGCTTTATAAAGACAAACAAAAATATTCTTGAACTGCTTCTTCTAACTTGGTAAGTGTCTTCTGATGAATGTTTGTAAGAGAAGAAAAAGCTGAATGTTTGAAAGGAATCTGCATGCAGTATGTTTAATATTTAGAACAGAAAGGAATAAAAATTCCTGGCAGAATATGCCCATCCAGCTACATTCTTCACCTGGTGAAACATTCATATCTTGTGGAAATTTTGCAAATCTTCTGAAAAATATAGCATGGTAGGTCTTACACATGGTTGCACAGCTCATTTTTAATCACTAGAAAGAAAATTTGCAATCACAAGCAGGACTTTGGGGCAGAAGACCCAATCCAAAAAGGCTTAATACCTAATTATATCAGCACTCTCTCCTTCTGACATGTCAGAGAAATGTCAGAGCAGCACTTGTCTGAATGATTTGTGTAAATGAGCTACACACAAAGAGGTGCATATTGTTTCCCATAGTTTTTTGTAGGAAGTACAAGTTGTCTTTGGAAACAGCTTTTTAAAAGTGATTCCCATCGTGTCATGAAGCATGTTATACTGTGCACAAAGAGTTTGGTTTATCAATAACAGAGAATTAAAATGGAATAGAGTTATTAAAATCAGGGTTTAGGCATCACTGTATATGAAAACAAAATATGTTCTAAGCAAGAATGAGATACCCACACTATCATAATGCACTCAAATATTAGAATATTCAATATACTCAACATTTACAATGAACAAAACATTATAGACACATGGAGAGAGGAGAGTAGTCACTACCAAAAGCTTTAATGGATAGGAATTATTTTCAAATTCTACAGAGCATTTATTTAATGTCCATATTTATAACTGGAAAAATATTTTCTTCCTCAAGGAGGTAACTACAAAGTTTTCCCACTCAAATACTGTTCTCCATGGTTTTCCAGACTATAATATTTTTAAATCAAGAAGCCGTTGCCACCCCCCACCATATCTCTGCATAACACCAATATTTATTTGGTTAAATATATAAAATCTGACTGATACTATGAAAATTAGCATTCCCAGTAACATGAAAATAAAGATTTGATTTTAATATATTGATCAAATATGTCAAAATGGCCACTATCACAAAACAAAGAACTTAAAGAGAAATCTAATAACACAGTGAGACAAAAATTTTCACAGATTCTCAAATAGGAGCCTTAAACTTGCTCTTTTAATGCTTTTTTTGTTCTCCTTACAGTGCTACATAATACAACACTGGAACTCACACATGAAAGACTTCATTATTGGAAATACTCAAAATGCCTGGTTAAGTACCTGCACAACCTGATCTAACATTAGTCTGTTTTAAGCAGGTGTTTGGACTCCAAAATTGCAAGTCTACAACTTCACAGTTAGGAACTAAATTGCTTTACAATTGTCAGAAAAATAAGGAAGCTAAACCCCTAGGAATGATAGAGAGGGAAAAACAGTGGTGCAGGAACTAAAGGCCACTAACAAGCCCAAACTAGTGTTAACCTGATGGATCATAGGAAGAAAGTCAGGTAAGTATTTGACATCTGCATGGGAAAAGCTGGAATCATTGTGAAATAAAAAATAAATTTCACTCACCACTACCTTTATATTTCTGCTGAACCTGCACCTACCGATGACAACCAGTTTCCAGAGCAAGATTGAAAGGGCAAGCTCTTAACTGAAATTGCAATAAAGCTGAAAACCCCAAACAATTGCAAATGAAACTCAAAACAAGTGAAAGAATTCCTTGAAGAATCTTTTATTCATTTTAAACGAACAAGTCAACCTTAGAATTAAGGCAGTTGGCAGATTTCATTATAGCAGATCAGACACTAACTCAGTTCAGATATCCAAAGCTACATGGTGGAGGGCAAGATGCAAGTAACTAACGAAAGACATGGCTTCACACTTGGAAAGGAGGGATATGTGATATGGCAGGCTGCAGAAATCTCAGGGCAAATTAAAATGTCCAAAAGAAAAAGAAGGGGAAAACACCCCCAAAATATACTTAATTTGGTGACAGAAGAAAATTTAAAAAATTAAAGAATACAAAGTAAAAGCTTAGGAAAACCCTCACAAAAGAAATACTTCTAGAAATAGTATGAAATGAGCATATGGAATGTAGGGCCATTCATGGTATTTTGCAAAACAACAAAGAACTGCAGGTGATGCAGCCAAGAGCTGCTAACTCAGAGTAAAAAGAAAAGTCACACCTAGCAAGCAGAGGGATGTACAGTGCATGAAAAAACCAGCAGATACAGCACTGTGAGCCTGCTTAGAGGATCCAATCTAGCAACTGGTACTTCTTAGAAACAGAAGAAAGCCTTGTGAATTTAGAGTCAAATGTAGAGACTCTTAGATAAATGTAATTTCTGAAAAATGCTTAAAAAATTACTAGAATTAAAGCTTGATACAGAAGACAACTAACATTGAGAGTTCAGAGCAAACGATTAATGTTAAGGTTTATAAAACTCCAAACTAAGGTGGCTAAAGGAGAACGAGGTCAGCTTTTACTTTTTTTTTTCAGCTGTCAGAATGAACAGAGGTAATATCTTTTAGAAATCTGAAAGTTTTAAATCTTGTTCACTAAACACCAGTACAAAAAAAAATATAGAAGCAAAAAACTGTGAAGTTTCAAACTTCTAGTGATCTTTTATTTTTAAAATGTATTTTCTCAAAAAATTATACCCTCTACTACTTCCAGCTCGGGAAAAGAAGTGTAAATTGGGATGAATTGTATTGAGAATTGAAGTGGAAGAGTATGAGAAGAGCTTCAGAAAAATTCTGTCTTCTCTTCCCACGTGAGTCATGTAGTGAGTACTTCAACCAATATCTAGAAAGCAAGACTAGAAACCAACCCCTTCTTCCACTGTCCATCTCCTTGCGCACACCCTTGCCCTGGGAAACGGGAGAGCTGAGAGAAAGGCCTCAGCAGTGCACCACAACAGCTGCATCAGACAGTGCCAGAAACAAAATTATTTATCTGCCCATAGAAACAAAACATTGGCTAGGAAAAAGGAGAGCACTGGAATAATTTTAAAAGCTATAATGAAAGAGATTCTTCCTCAAGAACAGAAAATCTAAATTATGGAGCACGTTTTGTAGCACTTGCTAGGAAAACAATGGCCATTTATCTTTAACCAAGGAGCCAAAATACTGTAAGAAGGTAACCGCTTCTTTTGCTTCAGAATTAATATACAATTTTAGCTATACATGTATACAACAACAAGCTAATTAACTGAAAAATTCACATGAAAAATAAAAACTAGAGGGATGAGGTGTTTCCTCTAGATAGCAACACAGCTTTGACATGAAAATCAGACTCCAATTGGGAAATATTATTTACAGAAAAATGTTTCCTTTATCCTCAGGAAGGATGCACAATATTTCATGTCAACTTAAAAAGTTTACAGTAAACAGTTCTAAAGGGAAAACATGGGGTGAAATCCTCCCGGATATATCTCTCTCTGATGAGAAATGATCCAAGTTCATTAAACTTTACACAGCACATTCTTCACTACAAATACAATGCAGAGAAAGAAGAGAGGGGAAAAAAGAGAGAAAAAGTGCACAGGGAGAAAGGGATATTTTTTAAACTCTGAAGCAGGATGTCATTCCAAATATAAATCAAGTTGAAATAACACAGCACAGTTTTCCTTATTCTGTCAACAGAGGTAGTTTCTTTCCTCTTTTACTTGTTAGATCAGCATCATGAAAACACCTACTGCTTTAGATAGGGCAGAAATGAAATTAAACAGACTTAATTGTCAGATTAACAGCTGATCAGAAAAAGATAGCTTCGGTTCATAAAAGATTTTGCCCTGAATCTTAGTGAATCAGCCTCCTTCCAAATTTCATCAAGGCCCTTGCTGGTACATAGCTTAATTTCTTTTTTTTTTTCTATAAGGCACTTTTTGTTATGGTACTTATGAGCATGAGACCCTAACTCATGCAATATTCACCTCAGTACTTAATACAAGCTACCAACAAGTTAAAATTACATTTTGATAGTATGGCATACTACAGAGATGTAGCCACTGCTGTCAAAGATATGTTGGCAAAAATGTTTCTGTCAAATGGTAAAAAGATTATAGGTACTACTTTCAATTCAGAAGGTATCTTTTCATATCAATATGTAAATCTATAATTATAACAAGTCTTTTTTTTCAATATGCAATATTTGAAAAGTATATTTGCTTCATATAGAGACTCTAGTTTCTATTTATTATACTTTAAACTGAAATGCATCTTATTTAGCAGGAAATCAATTATTGCCCTTAATTCTATCTGAGTAAGAGTTGTCTGCCTAGAAAGCAATATATCAACTATAAATTTATGGCTCAATATGGATATCAGCCCACAGCTAAAAATTTGCAGCTCTATATAGTCAAGCACATTAAACAGTCCTTCAGGGTAACATACAAGCAAAAGTAACTCACATAATTCAGCACACACTGTAGGAAGAACTATTTCAACCACGTCTGTTCACCTTTTTTGGTCCAATCCATTTTCAAAAGAAGCTGTGCATATTGTCAACATAATGAATGAAATCGCAAAACCCTTCATAAATTTTAAATGTCCTAAGGGGTTTCTTCACCTTCATGTGAAATCTGAGTACTGTATGCTTAAACTGGTGCATGAGGGTTTTTTAAAAATTAAATTATGCATTTTGATGTATGTGCCCTTTTATTGTCTACATCAGCATTCTGTAGAATGCCTGGAAGTGAAAACATTCAGCAGTATTATAGCTGTGTTTTCTTGGATTAGTCCTGTTTTACTGTATAATCCCCTCAAACTGCACTGATTTTTATTGCAGTAACAGCTCTTCTCATATATCTTCCATCATGCCTTAGAGATTCTATTATTTATTTTAGTATGAAGAACACCATAAAAAAAAGTATTTTTAAAATGCAGCATGAAATTCCTTAAGGAAAGGGGTTTTATACCATTCTAAGAAAATAATCTCTGAATCCTACTAATAGAGAAAGAGCATTACTTCATTGTAAATACAGGATAAGAATAGCACGTGTCTTCTGTTCTGTCAAATGTAGTAACACAGAACACATTTCACTCTTTGTAAAGTTAATGTTCCCTAGAATAATCCTTTCATGGAAGCAAGCTTTGCTAGGTTATTTTTACAACTGAGCTAGATAACAATGAAGTGAGTACATCAGTGTTGGTCAGTTTGGTACATTTAGTAAAACAAAATCTTTATTCCTATTGTTCAGCAGCCTTACATACCAACATGACATTCTTTCATCAGTAAAAGGAAAATACTTGAGAGGCTATGAATTTCTAAAGTTAAACCAGCATCTGTAAGAAAGGAATTTCCTGTGCAGGGAAAAGTACAAAACCAGATTTACTGAAGTTTAAACACTACAATTTTCTTCAACACACCTTGCTCTTCTCCCAGAGCCATTACTGTTTCCACTAGATTTAACATACATCAGAAAGGTATTACAGCAGGATTTTATAAACAACAAATAAAACTATTAGATACATTATGAATCATTAGTATGAGAAATAAAAAAAAAAATTAAAAAAGAGCAGTACAGGTGTGAGGCTCTGTGGTTTCTGCTGTGTCATTTGGGAAAAAGTATTTTTTGTTAAGTTCATAATAAACTTAGAAGTTTGATAGCGGAATTTCAAATGACCATACATATAACCATTACTTGTGGCTACAGGCACATTTCTCACAGCACCGTAGTTTAATTTTGGAATTATGTAAAGCTTTCTCCTGTTTTCCTATTTTGTATAGATTTTGCAATCCCAGTGAATTTCACAGATGAAAATGGAGAGTATAAAAAAATGGCAGAACCAACGAAAAATTAAATAAACATATGTCATTCTAAGAACACTATCACTAAATAATCATGGATATGAAGAAAAATTATCATGGAATTCATTTTGCTCTTACAGAAATACTTTTTCCTATGCATCTTGACATCACTAAGATACAAATTTAATATTAGACACAAATCGTGTAGCTTGGAGCTAGTAATAATGAAAGACAATGTTAATGTCAGGACTCAACACCTGATCTACGGATACCTTCCTATAGTACATAAAGTACCGAAAATGATGTCATCTTGAGTATTTCTCATTTTGCTACAATATCTATGCAAAGGAAAGTGAAGTACAAGCAAGACATACACAGTTTTCACATAACTGAAACTCTCATGTTTGAGAAAGGTGAACCTGGAGAGATTCTTAAATTCCAACCAACTCTCTGAAGACTGTGTTCAGACTCCCATACATCCCAGCCTGGGTTCTACAGAATGAGCTACTGAGATATGCAACACTGACACAATTTTTAGACAAATCTGAAATTCAAATTTGAACTTAATACTCAGATGCATGGATTTGTGACATTCCCTGGATGAAGAACAAAAAATACCTGATTATTTTTGCAGTTTATTGCCAGAGGAAGTTGTAGAGAAAATTACACTTAGTAGTTTATGGATCAGCCGTCCCTGAACTTGTTTAATTTTAAAAAGAGGCTGAACAGATTCAGGTACTATTTAATGGAAAGAAGCATAGCCAATGGCTGTCAATGCTGAGGAACTCTGAAGGGAAGGGAACACAGATAGAGAAACCACATGACACTTGCCACCTTCTTTAGCCAGTTTTGGATATGGATGCTGGAATAAATATTTTCTTTGTCAGAGAGCTTCATTAAATAGCCTTGGATTTCACTGGATTCATAGCCTTTATATCCCAATTTCTGGCTGTCCATCTTACTTTGGCAATGACTGTGCCAGAAACTTAATTTATAAATCTGTGGTTTAACAGATCTCCGAACTACCCTTCTAACAGAGCCCTCACTGAGGGACTTTATTCCAAGATTTACTTTGGCTTGCAGTAAGTTTGGGCTAGGCCAACTTTCTCATATTTGTTCCTAGTTAAAGGTAGTGCTCCTTCTAAACTATCCATACCTAAGTGTAGGGTTAAATAGCTCTTTTCCAGAAGATATTGCTACCGAGGAGGAAGTTATTTTTCATTAAGGAAGCTTTCCTTCCTGGAATGGGACATCTTTCCCAGACAGAGTTTTGGGATGTTTCTCTGTATGCATTCCACAGAAGGTTAGTCCCCCGGCATAAGAGAGATAACACAAATGTGCTGCAAGGCCTTAGCAGCCAATGGCTGAGCTGAGATGGGGGAAGTGATGATAAAGCCAAGGAACAAACAAAAGCCTCACCTTTTTGCCTTTGCTCTGAGGCTGGTGCTGCCCGTAGAGTGATATTGGGATCTCTAAGTTTTCAGCATCCTTGCCTCTGAAACAAACCTTTGAATCCCTTCCACTGTTTTGCCGTCCCTTGGGGGAATACCTGTGTATATTTTGCTTTACACTAAGGAGAATCAAAATTATTTTGTGTTCTAAAATTGTTATGAATTTTGACTTTTATAATAATCTCATTCTAGCGCAGAACAAAATAAAATACAGCCTTTTTGTTACACTATGAATGCTATTTCTTGGTAATGTTGCTTTTTCAAGTAAAATGTGTCAGGTACTTTTAAGATGCATATAAACCAACATCCTTAAAACCACTTACCACATCTAACAGAAAAGAAGCCCTCATGTAACACTGACATCTCCGTAAATTTATACCAGTAGTTTAATGAAGTTTTTTTCAACTTTCTTGCATCAATTGACATTCACTCACTTCACAGTTCTATACTACACTTTCCAATAGCTTACCATATTTAAATGCCCAAAAGCTTTAGTTTAAAAATCTCAGAGATTATTATTGGCTGTTATTTTCAGTAAAGTTTACCAAATAGGAAAGAGTTATAATACAATACTTAGTAGATTTACAGCCATGCTGTTTATTAACAGGGACAGGTAACCTGAGAAAGGAATGGAACAGAAGAAACCAGGAAAGAAGCAGAAATTAAAAGGCATTATCTACTCTAACAGAGACAATTGATTATCCTAATAACCTCACTTCTGACACAGTTCCATACACTATGTTAAACGAAGGAACTAAGGGTCAGAAGTTCCCATTACAGGAAACACCATCAGTGGAGCTTGGAGTCTGATGTACCACTTATAATGTGTCTATTTGAGTAGAGCTGAATCTTTCTCTGTTATATACTCCCAACGTTGATGAGGTATACTATTAGGCTAAGAGGAATTTAAAAAACACTGTACAGTGTTTCAAAGCACAAGAGTCTAAGCAATAAGTATTTAGTTAAATACGTACGTATTTAAATGAGAAAATTACTATCAATTCATAACTTTTGGGAGAACGATAGCATTCTCTTTAAAACCCTCATCATAAAATACTGCCTGAAAATCCTCTTAGATCAATGCAGTGAGAATCTAATTAAATCAAGTTACTGAACTGTATCCATAAACAGTAGTTTTAATTCTGTCAACTTAGTATCACTAATGACATCCATAAATTTTGTCACATTTACAAAAAAAGCATGAAAAAGTCACAGTTTTGCTACATAATAAGTTATGCTCTCCTCTGTGACCTTAATGGGCTCTGTTAGGATAACAGCAGCCAGCCAATTTAAAATTTTCAGGCTTCATTTTGTCAGCATCTGTGATCCAAAGGGTCATTCATTAAATTATGACCTTTTTCTTCTGTGTGGTTTAACAGACAGAGAGGAAGGAAGGGAAAAAGAAAAATATTATAAATACAAGAACATTAAGGAAGGCCCCCAATATTATTTAGTTACCTGCATGTACAACTCATTAACAGATGAAAATTTGACTCTAACAATGATGATCCTTGTTGGTCAGCTATCACACTCTCACAAAAGAAGTCTCCAAGATATATGCAGTGAAAAATATGAGATGCCACCCGTATTTCCACCCATACTGTCACCCATTTTCCATGTAACATGGAAAGTATTTTTTCTGAGTATTAGTAAATTATATGTAAATAATCCTTAACATTGTATGGTGAAACATATTCAAATAATCTCATCACCATTTGATCACCTAGTTTAGGAACAGCAGTGGACAATTAAATATGTTTTTCTTCTAATTAAATTACATGGTATTTATTTGGCCCATCATTTAAAATAAAATGTCTTAGGATAATTGATAAAAACTCATTTCTGGAAGTGCTCATTTTTCTCCATTGACTAGAGAGAAATTCTGGTGAGTAGGCTTGATTTATGATATCTAACTATTAAAACAATAGAGATAATTGGAGTAATTTTAATGCAGAAACTCCCCTTGAGGCAACAAAGAAATCCACGTGGACTTTCTTGAATAATGATGCCCTTGTCCAAAAGCAGCATCCTTCAGTATGACAAAATACAAACAAGAATAAAATAATAACCTAAAGGCATCATTCCTAAGCATTCACTAGAGAATTCTGAAATTAAAAAACAAACAAACAAACAAACAAAAACAATAAAAACCACACCAAAAATACACACACACACACACACACACACACACACACACACACACACACACACACAAAAACCTCCAACAATTCAAAAGATGTTATGAAGGAAGAAAATAGATTAGCTTGCTGGCCGGACTATAACAAATGAACTAGTCTGTTGCAAGCACTGAAGAAGGAAAGTATTAATGTAATTTATTTAAGAAAGTCTGCAATGATAAAACAAAACTCTAGAATCTCTGCTGAATAGATACACCACCAAAATGCAGCTAGGATCAACAACAACAAAAAAAAAGTCTCAGAAAGTGTCAATTATATAACTTTTTTCTCCACCACAGAGCTGTTTTCAGCTTCCTTGTTTGTTCTCTGATGTCTCTGTGTGTGTTTATTAATATTGGTTGAAAGTAGCATGATTGTGACATCCCAAGATTTACACATGCAAATGGAGCAGGGGTTGCAAAGCAGTTCATTGTCCAGTAGCACATTATCTGTGGCTGAGGTACAACCTGGGACACAGATACAATCTAAGCACTGAAACCCATTAACTGAAGATGAGCATAAACATGTTTTATAGCATCCCCTATGTAAATCTCAATCACATTGGCTGCAGTAGTAAAAATTCCCTTCAGCTTACAGGTTTCCTACTGAATAAAACAATCCAAAGATAAGAAGAAAACTTCAGAAAGAAATCTTACTTGCCTGTAAATCACAGAATGGGTTGGGTTGGAAGGGACTTTTAAAGATCATCTAGTCCAAATGCTCTGCCATGGCTGGTAATACACAAGCCAATGCTTTCTGTTTTTTTAAAATATGCCCTAAATTAAAAAAACAAAACAAAACAAAAAAAAAAACAAACAACAACAACAAAACCAACTATATATATTTCCTCTACATTACTAAGATGCTGATTTATTCCAATATCTAACTGGAAGCTTACCATTCTAGAACAAGGACCCTCAGCTGCTACGTGCACACTCTATACAATCTGATGAACATGGATTTTGTTTTCAAATATAAGAATGTGTCATTCTCGGATCTAAAAATTTCATACACAATATAGACCATAAATGCATCTATAAATCAACATATTAAAAGAATGTAAATACAATTTAATTTTTTTTAACAAACTGCAAAATACATTTTTTAAGTCTTCTGGTTTTCTGAAATATTTTAAAATATATACTGGATTTGGATCCTACAGAGAAAAAGCTGACTGTAATACTCTGGGCTTGTAAGAGCAAAACAGGGATTACGGCCTCTCTTCTCACAGGCAATATGAACCTCATACACTTTCAGGAATTACAACAACAAGGATTCTAAATCCTTTGCCAGTTTGGGTTGTCAGCAGTACCAACCATTGCTTTTTTTTTTCCCAAGTCACCCAGGGAAAAGAGAAAATTACTGACTTTCAAAAAGACCATGCATGTTTAAGAACTTTTGCAGTGTGTCTGAGTAATACGTTGCAGTCATTCTGCCAATGCATGCCAACTGTTTCCAAATACAGCCTCTGTGTGTCCATAATTAATACTTCCCAAACTGATTATGTAATAAAAAACAGGTATACAAATATTACATATGTATAATAATGATGATGATGATGATGATGCAAGCTTCTTATTATTTGCCAGTTTGTATATTATAGATACTTTTTTTAAAAAAAAATTATAACCTCACCGATTCACATCCTTTGATATTTCTGCTATTACAGCTCACAAACTCTGAGTGTGGCTAATTTTCTTCTTAAGTCAAAGATCATTTTGAATATCAGCTCTTCATATGAGTCTATGTTCACCTTTTGTACTTGGATCAAACTTCCATAGCAATTGCCAAAATCAGTTTATTCTTAAAAAATACATGGAAGACCAGTCAGGAATATATAAATACAGCAATCATTAACCTGTTGTGTTCAAAAGGGTTCTTCATAAGATAACATCAAATGTTGTACAACTTTTATCTTCATGTAGATGAAGCTCATGACAAAAGTAGTATTAATGTTTTTTATTTGTTTACTTTGTCAACTGCAAGTACGAGACAAACAGTAAAATAGTAAAATCTTTACTCAGCATATTGTTATTAACATATCCTAAAGCAGGAGTATAACTGGTAAATTAGAGATACCAAGATTGATTATTTCAAGCCTGAAGTAATGCTTTGTGCTAATAAGACCAAATGCTCTGTTCACGTTCTCTGAATACCAGGAATTGACACAGGTTTGATGGCCCTGCTGCTACCACCTAGACAACATACTTGTCGCTGCGATGTAACACCTCAAGAACTTTAGTAAATAGGATATGCAGCTGCACACAAGAATTGAAACAAGCCACACAGAAGAGCTAAATATAGTTGCTAGCAGAAATTTCTAGAATAGCCCAGGAGGGTTTTTACAAATCAGGACATGAAGAGTCCCTTCAATTTTAAATTTCCCTTGGCGGTTAACTGCTGCTGCATTAGCAAATCTTGTGAACTGGAAAACCCTGCTGAGCTGCCTTGCATATAGTTCTGCCACTGAAATCCCAAACACAACTGTTAGAGACTCTGCAAGCTCTAAGTATTTTCAAATGTGTTGATTCATTCACATATGTACTAGAGAGCTATATTACGTTATACCTGTTCACTAACCACGGATAAAAGCTGATTAAAACATACATAATAACATATATGCACAAAGGAACCTATTAAGTGTTTTACAGGAGAAAAGTGTAAGCTAGAATTAGACAGCTGAAAAAACAACAGCAAACTTGAGAAGAGTGGGAGACAGCTTCAGAAGTAACACAACACAAAATCAACTATTGCATGCTGTAAATACATACATAAACTCCAATCTGCTTTAAGCATTTACAAACTCTTTAGTCTCTTCAACACCACAAATGACCACAGCATTACAAATGAGAAGCAATGAGAAGAATAAAATTGGAAGGCCAGCTACTCAAAACTCTTTCAAAGGTAACCACTGAGATAATTTCCTAAAAAGGATAGACAAAAAGGGAAATAAAGAGGAGGAAATATTCTATATGAACATGCTCAGCTGTTTCAATTATCAAAACTAAGAAGCATCTAGAAAAAGTTTCAGATATTAAGAAGCACTTCTTTACTGCTATATTTGGGTTCAGACATTCAAGGGTCTTTTGTTTTGCTAAATCAGATTTAACCTAGTTATCATATTTTCACAACATCATAAATTTCTCCCAGTAAAGAATTAACCCAATACTGCACCTTCCATCACTGTCACTAACATATATCTAGATATCATGAGATAAAGTGAAGGTCACAAGAGGCCCATGAAAGATTATTGCTAGTTTCCTGGCATTACGAGGTGTTTTAAGTATGTTACAATAAACATATGTCAACTGTACCAACAGCCTCCTTCAATTATCAAAGGTGTGCATGCTGTTCCTATGAAGCAGTGGTTATATTGACCTGGAACAATATATATTGTTCCCAAGTTTTACAAAGCAATCATAGCTCACAGTGAGGAAAATGCAGTTAACAACAAAGTCTGTGGAAGCTATTCCTATTTTAATCAGAAATGTGAAACCATCTCATCATAAGCTGTATGGAACAATGAATCTAAGTCTCTGACTCTGTCTTATGGATTCAGGTAAGCTATATCAACTAAGGATACAGAACATAATTTGTAATCATGTTTTCCCCTTTAATGTTAAACAGGTAAGCCTTTGAACTCAAGTAAAGTGCAAACTAAAACAAATTTGCTATGGAAAAAAATACTGCTGTCAATGTCCTACAGTACTGGGGAACACTGTGCATGATTGTGCATTTAAAAATCTTCCAACGGTATCTCTTTACTAAGGTCAAACTCAGCACCAGTTTAAAAATAGACTGTTCTGAGGGCGAAGGGGATCTTATGCAGACACGAACATCACAGCAGGCCTTCTGGGTGTACAGGATGCTATTATCCTTTGCTTGCTGACAACATACTTCCCTTTATATGGCCAGACTACACTTCTGTCATTACAGTTGCCCTAGTTCTTGAAACATCAAAGTTATTGTTCTGAGAATGCCACTAATTTATCCCTTAAAGCAAACAAATAAAACAACACATAACCGAAGAAATATGCTCACCAGGTATCTCTTTTTTGCCTTAAGATATACACTACTAACTACTGAAATCCTAAATAGCATTACGCTATGGATAGTGGTTTTAAGAGAAGAACATTAAAAGTTTTTTATTTCTACCTTTTTCCCTAGATCAAATTTCTGCTATTATACTAATTTTTTAACATTTCACAAAGATAGCCATAAAAAAGATACCTACAATAGCAGGAAAAATCAGAGCTGAGTGGTTAGAGAGTAACAGGCTAGACTATTCTGCTCCATATTGGCAGAAGACACAGGTCAAGTTCAAATCAATTTAAGTTCTCTTTATGAAATAAATGAAAAAGATTCTTGTCAATTCTTCCTTCAATAAGTCATTAAATTACAGACATGACAAGAAAATTTGCAGGTAACCCCTTGCTTTGCTTTCAGTTTTCTATCACATTAATTTTTTGCCTTCATTTATCCTTTTATCCATTCTTTTATCCTTTATTCCTGACATATTTTTCTCCAATTTTCAGTCAAGAAGTTGACGCTGTCTTTTGTGAATAAATATGGTCAGACTTAATTGAAAATTTAACAACAGAGCAAACAGTTGCTTGTGTACTTTGTCAGGTTCCTCTTCTCACTTGGGAACTACTGTCCACATACATTTGCAAAGCATTTCCCTTTACTATAGTATGTGAAACATAACCCAGTCTTCAGATGTCCGCTTTTGTACTGCCTCCCATCCCACTTGTTTCACCAAATGCATCTGCCTGAACCTACTTATTGTTTCATCTTTAGAGAACTTGCAATGCATTTATAAAACCCAAATGCAACCTTAGGACTCTGTGTATGTTCCGCCATTAAGATAACAGCTTTCCAATGCATGATAGGGTCTTTTACAAGCAAATATATGACAATTATCACAACCACATCTACACAATAAGAGGTCTTTAGAAACTCCATTCCCTGCTATAAAACAAAAACACCTTAACACATAGGGTAAACAGTAACTGGTAATTTTGAATTCTAACCTTGAAACTGTATAGTTATTGTGTGCCATGTCTTAAAAGTTCCATTGCTGAAATTCCATTTGATGTAGACAAACAGAATAAATCAGGTTGGAAGGGACCTCTGGGAGTCATTGACTTCATCTGCTGGCCAAAACAGATGCAACTGGAAACATACATCAAGGTGCTCGGGTTTTTGCTAGTCCAGTTTTAATTAAGCATGGAGGTTTCATAGTCTCTCTGGCTAATGTCTGAGCCATTCTAATTCTGTGCTTTCACCCCCCACCCCATATCTAGTCAGAATGCCCCTTGGTGCAATTGTCGCCATTGTCTCTTGTCCTTTTGCTGTCTGCCTCTGGAAAGGACTTGACTTCATTTCTCTGTAGCTAATCAACAGACAGTTGACACAAACATTATGGTCCCCTTTCAGTTAAACAAATATATATGCATGTATTTAAAGCTAAATGTTGTTAAATTACACTTTCCGGGAACAGCTGATTGCACATAAAAAACTAATGTTACTTTCATGAATACAGCATAATATAATTTCCCTAGAAAATACAGAGATGATAAGGTTAATTATCATTTTAAACCTGATAATTTGCCATTCCCTCGCTTTTGCCTTTGCTAACAGGCTGAAAAAAAAAAACAAACCAGAAAACAAGGCCAAGACTGCTTATTACATGCACAAATATTTATGTCCACAATATATTCAGCACAGGTCAAGACCCATGGTTTTTATTCCAACTTCACCAATTAGAGGGGAAATAAATATTTTTCATGTGCAAGCAAAATTCACTTTGTCAGCATATGTGTAGTTCATTGAAAGATTCCTAGAAGTAACATTCTGTAGTTAATATTTATGGTTGCTCATAATACAACTGATTAAACTGGCTTAGGGGAAGTTATTACTGAAAGATATGAAGTGAGCTGTGGCAACATTTAATCTATAATTTGTCCAAGAACACAATGTGTAAAATACCCTGAAAAATAAAATACATCCTCAGTATTTCCCAGATTGTACACAAAATGAAAGAGCAGGCTAGAATGTATTTAGATGTCTTTTTGCATAAACAGAACCAATCAGTTAATGGTTTCTGTACAGGACTTAAATATGTATGTATGTATATATATATATATATATATATATATATATATATATATATAAATAGAGATAAAAAAAAAAAAAAAACTA
>JAWWMO010000043.1:26284562-26301345 GCA_035047845.1 Dendrocincla fuliginosa | reverse complement strand
GCTGCCATGAAGGAATATTTCACTTCAGCTTGTGTTATGCAAAAGACTACCCTTCCATAACTTCTTAGTTATTTTCTACTATGATTTGGCAAAGAGGAGACAGTGGACAAATGTAAAGCAGCCAAGAAGGATACAAAAGAAGGTTTACATATCCATCTGCCCACCTCAGTCACACCAACACTTTCTCAACTAAATTTCTGATGGAAACAGAGAAAGCACCAACTGGTGAAAAACTGACCTTTCCTGTTCATGCCTTACCTAAACCACCCAATTCCTCCAATGATCACCAAGTAAAATTCATGGATATACGTAGTGGGTTCACCATGGATTCACCAGTGGGTTATAGGAATCATAGGTAAATAATCAAAATTAAAAGGATTAAAGTATTATTCTGTTTACACAATCAAAGCCTCACATACCAAAATTAAGTCTCAAAAACTCACAAGTACAAAATTGTGTTCAGATACTACATCCTGCAAGCCTTTACAAGACAATTAAAAACTTTACAATACAATAAGGTTGCAGACCAAAGCTGCTTCTAACAAACCCATATCATGAATTACTTAACTTAAAAGTTGTTATTGGTATATAAAATATCCTTCAATACTTTCATAACAAAATTATTCAATAGATTCTATTTACATTGTTTAACTTCCTTTGTATTGATCTTAAAGTCCTTTTGAATTCTCTAATCTGATTATTCAATATACTTCCCAAAGACTAAGAAAAACTTCAGTACAATGCACAAATATAATGTGACTTCTTTCATGTGGTTGTACATGAACTTCACTATTGCCTTCAAGACTAGGCAAAATTTTGCAAACATACAAAAAACTCCACAGCATCTAAAATACCAGTTCAACATGCTCAAATACACAGCAAGGTGAAAGCAGTCAATGCAGATGTCTCAGACGGAACCACAGACTTTCAAGAATTATAATAAGAATGAAACTATTAATCCTGTTTTCTGATCAGACAACATGCTCATTTTCTGTTCAGTCTATTATTATTAATCAGTTACATTGACTGTTTTAAACAGTCACCAGAGCATGACTTGGGCACAGGGATGCACGCACAGGCAGAATCAAATGTTACAAGCAATCATTAAATGACTTGAAACTGGAGTCCTTTTGCAATATTAGGTGTTGTAAATCTGAATAAATTATTATTTCTAGCTAGACCACTTACAGAAAATTTTACATTACAGAGAATAAGACAGTTCATAATGTACATTTTAAGTGTCTAACAAAAGAAGAATACGTGAGAGGGTTGGTTTTAAGAGCTGGTAGCAAGAATTGCCTTACAAACTACTACTACAGTGAAGTGATAGGCAAAAAAATGGGACAATTAGAAAAGATATATGACAAAAAGGAAGGCAGATAATATAGCTTCCAAAGACATTTCTGGTATAATCTACATATTATGTATTTCACTTAGAAAACTAAAACCTTAAGCTTAAACTATCCAAGTATGTAGTAAGAGTATGTATTATATCATTGTGTCGGTTATGCACACTTTGACATTCCATTTCTATATCATGTTAAGGCTGAAATGGAGTTTCTGTCCTCTGTCAGTCTTGAATATTTCAACAGCGAAACACTGCCACCTTTTGGCTTGATACATAGACCTTCTCACTGTAAATGTAAAATTATTTTTTTTTGCTCCATCTGTCCTTTGTGGAGGTGGTTGAATTCTTTTGATCTTATCTAAAATTTTATTCAGTAGACATATTTCGCCAGGAAAAAAAATCATTAATAGTTGATAATGAAAGACTATTTTTCTCACAAATATGAGTGCATAGACAAACAACTTAAAAAGTATACTCCATTAAGCCACAATGTTTTAACTACTTTTTCTCTTTATCTCACAACTCTTTGGTTTTGGCAGTTTTTGTATATATATATATATGCTGTATCACATAATATCTTGTATGGCATTCCTTTCTAGTAAAAACTTGGTAACGCATTCTTTGAACATCTGAGTTTTGAAAATGGATTATGGGAAAAACAGTAATGTGCTATTTAAAATTTTATGTTCCTTGCTCACATATATATACTTTCATTAATCTAGATTAAATACTGATGGTTCTATATCTACATAAGCATATCTTGAAATGTATGCAAAATTACTTACACCAATGACACAATGTCCCCACGCTGTACATCATAATTTCGAATGCTCCAGTGGTTTAAGAGCACTACATCAGATGCTTGTCTTCCCCCAGGATTCAAAGAAGGCTGAGAGAGGGGGATAAAAAGAAACCAGAAACATCTTTAGATCTACATTTCTGTTATGAATCTTCCACCTAACTCCCATTGAAGTCCATTAAAATCAGTAAAACCATACGCATTTACTGTAAGAGGCCAAGAATCTGTTGTATTACTGAAAATATATTTCTTTATTAAATGACATGTTAAATATCATTAATTTTTGACAAACTGTAGTTCACATCTTTCAGTGCACTACTGCATGCAAATCAAATTACACAAGATAAATACTTATGGGAAGCCTGGTGAAAAGAAAGGCTTTTAAGCCTTTAGTGTTTAAATTCAAAGGAGAACCAAAATAATTTTTTTGTTTTGTTTTGTTTGGGGGTTTTTGAGGTTTGTTTTTTTTTTTTTTTTTGGTAGGAAAAGGGTTTGGTGCTCACCTTGCAATCTAACTTGGACCTTCACACGAACCGCTAGGCTTCCACTGCTCTTATTCCCCTCCCCGGACTGATAGTACTTTTACTCCCAAATACGGATAGTTACTTAGTATTTATTTTTAACTTCAAAAGCAATTGGAAGCACAGATTTCCCTTTACTACAGTTTCTTCATCTTTTCTTTGCTAACCAGATTGGTTGAAAAAGATCTATTTGAAATTGGACCTGTGAAAAAATGACTTTTCAAGGTGCCAGAGGAAGTAATGTGCTGGGGTCCTCAGTAGGTGTAATTCACAGGAACAGTAAGCAATGTGATACATCAAAAGAATAAACGTGTCAGGGGGAGAAGGGGGGATGTGACACAATATATCGAGTTCAACAGCAAAAAGGCTAGTTACAGTTTGAGCCGTGGACTATGGGCAAGTTTCTAGTGAAGTGTGCAGATCACCTTAACATCCATAGAGACACGATCCAAGTCTAAGCTATAAACATATTAACACTGATCATTATTTGACTTACTAGACTCTAAGCACTGTAAGAACCAAATAAATGAAAACCAGAAGCTAACTAGCAGATATTTAATTGTTAGTTTTAAATGTGGGTTTCCAAAATTATTTACCGTCCCCCATAGCACCAAAAGATTGTATATTTACATACAAATTACTTACATACAGACAATTCAGTCATGCTCTTTTTGCCGAATGCAGGCACATAAAGGCCACAAGCTAACAACAGTAGTAAGTATAAGGCAGAGGCCAATGTTACAAAGCAGGAATCACACATATAGTATATCCTCACAAAGTAAACTCCTTAGTATTCAAAAGTATCTACCTTAAAGGGCTGAAAGGGTGAAACAAATTCAAATTTTACAACCATTGCTCCAAAAGATGATGTATTTCACAGTTGATACTTAGAAAAGATAGAAAATATCTACATGAGTGTTCACAGACTTTTCCTCTCAAGTAAATCTACAGTACCTACATCTTACACAGAAATACACCAGGTAGTTACAGTATTGCCCTAGTTGCATTATTCCAGTTGACTCCTACTGTTTTCTGTATTTAAACAAAGGAAATGCTTCGGAATTGAAATAAATTCAGATATTGCATAATATTTTTAACTTAAGGCACTCTAAATGCATTTTTAACAGTAGCTAACGTGGTTTTGACATTCATCTTGGATATCAAACTCATTATACATTAGAACCACGTTTTAGAAAAATATGACAGTGCTGGGTTTTTTTTCTTTCTGACAAACAACCTGAGAAATGCACAGACAAGAATACAATTTTGTCAGAAGAAAGGTAAGGACAACTAGGAGACTGTAATTTTACATCAACAATTCTTTTATCTATTAAAAATAAAAAAAAGAAGAAAATCTAAATCCTTCAGCAAGCTTTCTCTCTTGCAAATAACATAAATTGTGATTCTACAACAAAAGGTGTGGAAATAATACAACTTATTCCCCATTATATTTTTACTAGTAGTCTGTATTTTTACTCATGTCTGGCAAAACCAAAATACAGTTTCTGAAAAAGTAGTCAACAAATAGGCTCACAAGGGTTCTTTACAAGAAACAAAATAGTACAGGGACTTCTTCCTTCTTCTAGCTTGAAGCATTATAACTTCTTTGCTCAAGTTCTTGTCATAATAGCCTGCTACAAATGAGACACACAGATCTTAATTTAAACTGTGATGCAGAAGCCACAAAACTTTTTCACTTTTTCCAATCACTTACTAGTGTAATGTTAAAAGCATACAAATTGAGATCCCCAGCCATGTGACGAAGCCTCACAGGACATGAGGTTCCATAAGTAGGGGGGTAAAAACATGCCCTTTTACTATAAACAACGATTAGCTTGGTAGTTGTTATGCTGCCAGTGATGATCACAATTTATTTGCTTGTAGCTGGGGGAACACAAAGAATATTCACATGAGCTTACAGGCTTAGGTACAGTAATCCTAATAATAAAGTTAGGAGAAACTGCCACAGAATAATTACAACTGCTATTATGCATAATGGAATAGAACATTCAATAATGTTTGCTGCTGAAACAAATGTGCTTTGTCAGAGATCAGTGGTTAGGCTGCTTGCTATAATCCTTGGTATTGAACTGTTTGCAACAGAACTTCCACATAAAGCTGCACATATGCTGTCATATTTCATCCCTTTCACTTGAAAACAGTCCATCTGATTTAATGAATTTACAATTTTATATATCCAGAGAGGCTTCCATTTTCCACATCACTATGTATGAAGAGTTCATAATACCAGACAAGCAATGAAACTCAATAAAAACCAACATAAATCAATATCAAGATGTTCATATAATAACATTTTAAAGTATACAGCCAGAACTACAAGAGTCACACAAAAAATCCACAACAAGCAATTAAGAAATCTTATTACCACTTATTTTTGTCACTTACATTTAATGTTGCAAACAGATTACAACTCACTTGAAAGCCATTACTAACAGAATGCTACACGAGCACATCTACCTGTAAAATCCTAAGCAATAAAACCACCTTGCGAGAATTGAAAAACCCTAGTAATGAAAAAGAAGGTAATGAAACACTTAAATGAAACAATTAAAAAAAAATTTAAATGTTAAAAAATGTTAAAATTATAAGCTGCAAAGGTTTACTGTTACCCCCTGTAGGTTGGAGTTCATACACATAGATATTGAAGCCAGCACAAGTGAAAGAATTATGACAGGTGGCTGAAAGTACTATAGAACACAAAATCAGCTTGAGAAAATGGCATGCGTGAAGTCTGTCTTAATTGATTAGGAATAAATCAGAAAATTTGTGTTTTCATTAGAAACTTTTTTTCAGCATGGTTGCCAAGGTGTCAGAAAGTATTACTACTGTCAGTAACTATGAAGCAGCAGTAAGGTTGGTTCAAAACAAAAAGCAAGTGAGCAGGGACACGGAGCACACAAGAGAGAGAGGACAAGAGAAGGAGAGCGTGTGTGACACACAGAGATTTATTTCTTGCTTCTTGACAAAACTTTCAATTTCAGGCTCAGCAGGAGCCACAATGAGGAGTACACAAAGCCAGCTAGACATTTTAGAGGTCTATTACAAACAAATTCTTGGAAAACTTATAATGATGTTTTCAAATTGAGACAATAAGGTATCATTGGAAGCATGTGATATATGACTACAAACTGACTGAACTTTACCCTCCCTCATACCCATAGCTTTCAGATACATTCAGCATAGATCAAAGAACAAATTGAACAGACAGAATTGCCACATGATGACCAGTAGTCCTTCAAGCTACTCTGCAAGAGAGGGATATATTCCTTATAATTATGTCCCTGTCAGACTCGTTTAGATGTCTAACAAATCTTGGCAAGGAAATTAGTATCTTATTAAAAGCACTAGGATTTTTATTTTTTTTTTTTTTTGTAATCTGAAAAACTTCCATATGAATAGAAGTTTGGTTTAAACTTCTCTTTTAGTGCTACAGTTCAAGATAAAACCAGAGAACTGACACATCAGTTAAATTACAAATGTCAGCTTTCAAGCTAGCCATACTTCAATCAACAGAGGGAATGTTTAGTCAACAGACACCGCAAGGGACAAGTTCGATTTTAATCATCCAGTGAATATATATTGCTTTGCCTTGCCACTACAAAGAGAGCATATCCTTCTTTGTCAGGTTGAATAAATCTGAGCAAATAACTGTGGGGTTCTTCAAATCTTCCACGGATAAACCGCAGTTAACAATACGTCCTTCAAGCGCCTAGAGAAGCAACACTCCAGAACAATACCAGAGCACCGCCAAACACCCGAAACTTCAAGTTTCAAGAAAACATAGAACTGAGGTATTGACCAGAGTTGCTCAATAACTTGTGGAGAGGGAAAATCTAAAAAAATTTCTTTCTAGCTGCTGAGATAAAACTATCAAGCAAGAATGGATGTTAAACAGAACACTAGATCAGAGACAGAAAAGAGCAAACAATGAAAGGCAATGTGTCATGCTAAAAAGACACCACCTCAAAATTTAAATGCTCAGGTCATGCTAGCAAAAAACAACAACAAAAACCAACCAAACAAAAACACAAAACCAAAACCAGAAAATCCAATATGCATCTGCATCTTGAATGTTCCATGTGGCTCTAGATCCCCACATGCTTTTTATAGCTTTAAACAGAAATCTGCCAAGTCCAGAATCTAGCACAAGTTTTGTCTGTGTAAATACTGCACAATTCAAACTCTAGCAGCTGGTCCTGATTGCTATGAAAACTCTCTTCAAGGTTCCGAGCTTACCCAGATAATCAGAAAAGAGGGCTTGACAACCAAGATTCAAATTCTTAATGTCTGCGAACTGGAATGTCGCATCATTGGAACAAAATACATTATGGTTATCAGTGGTGATGCACAGCAATGTGCACTGCATATCACCTAAAATGCAAAGTAACAATACAGAAATTGGATAACTACATTAAAACATATCTTTCTTATGTTCCAAAACCAGAGGAAAATTAGCTGTTCAGTATCATCAGTATTTATTGTTTAAATGTTACATAGCCTTTTTATATTTATTTGCTTACACTGTAAAAACTTCAGTACAACCAAAGTGAAAACACTGAACCTGCGTCCTGATAAGCATAGGTATTAATATTACATTTATTCCACTTTCAGTATTCTTCACTGCAGTGGTGCCATATATGTTCATTAGTAAGAGTAAGCATAGCAAGAAATGGTTTTGCCTTACAGTTACTATAAAGAGGCTACTAAAGCCTCTTTGCGAGTCACCAGTTCAATTCCAAGAGACAAAAGGCATTGCTCCAAATATTCCTAAATGCCTAGGAAGGTATCAAACCAATATATCTTTATCACTATTTCTTCATACATTTTCCTTTTACTGAGACAGAATTTTGGGAAGTTTTGCTCTCAAAAGATGTTCTTTCACATCACAAAAGTATTTGTTTAACAAAGTAGAAATTAAATTATTCCACACTACAATGTTATCATTTAATAACAATTGAGAAAAAGATTTTTTTCCACCTTGCTATTATCAGTGGGGAGTTGCTTTTTAATTTCCTGAGAGACCAAAAGATATTTTCAGCAATACCTGCATTGATGCTCCTTCCACTCTTGCGACGCAGGCAACTCTATCGAGGAAAGTCACGGTTACAGGAACGGCAACAAAGAAACCTTTAAAAAAGGCTTTAACATATCTCTTCCCCAAACCCTGAGCCTGTGCCATAGTCTGAAAAACATGAAGGGAAAAAAACCCAAACAAACAAATTTGAGTTAACATGTAGCAATTAAACATGGACAATTAAGAATAAATTTGTTATCTGTTAGGGCCTCACAATATCCACAGTGAAAAACAAAAAAGCGTGCACATAATGGAGGAGGAGGAGAAGGGCAGGGCAGGGAACCAAAACAACCAGAAATCTTCAGAATCTAAAAGTCTATTCTACAGAACAGCTTGATACTTGAAATTTGCCCTTGAGCTAATTTGAACATTTCTTGTGATCCTGTGCCAGATATAACCAGATGAAATCTTATAATGCATTTTAGAAAAAAATAATTGTAAATAACTTTCTATCCATACACTGGTAATTATTAATTTCTGATCCCCAAAGGCGGATTGTGGTAAATAAAGAAAGGCTATTTGCAACACATTAGCTTTTCTTTACTAAATACATGCACATGAGAATGCAAAAATGCATCATCTCCACACTTGTGGTAACTGCAAACAGGTAAATCAGTTCAAATTGTCACGTATGTCACTGTTAACAATGACTACTTGTTCATGACTTCATCACAAAGTTAAAAAGCATATTGGCAGGCTGAGCAGCTAAGTAATGACACATGGGATGATTCCACTCCAACTCACCATGTATTAGTCTATCTCCCATCTATTTATTTAGGCCTGAACCACTGAACACGCTTGGAAAATACCTACAAAGTACACTGAAACACAAGTTGCTGATTGTATCAGTTCTACCTCTGAAAAGGAAGCTGAATATCCAGGTACTGCTGCAAAGGTACCAGACTATTATATGTAACTGCAGTTTCATTACAAGAAATGTTGCCCTTCACCTGCTGACAACTCCCTTTTAAACTGCTTCCACCTCATGAATCCCTGGTAGCTCCCTCCTACAAGATCAGTTTGTAAAGTCCCTGCTCCCTCTGTCACTCATAATTCCAACAGACAAAAAGAGAAAACAGACTGAGCCTCAATTTGAGTCTTTCAGTGTGTTTATGTTCAAGAACAAAGAATTATTTTCAACGAAAATAATGGAAAACAGACATATATGCAGTTTCATTCAATCTTCTTAAAAACAGAATATTTAAAATTTCACAATATAATCGATTTTTGTTTGTTGCATTTTCAGAAACATGGAAGTTATGAACTATTTGCATGCAGAATGTAAACTCAAATCACTGATGAAATTACTGAAAGTACTATTTCTGTCACAGATACACCTTCTTAATTTCATAAAGAATTACACTTAAGAGAGGAAACAGTTCTACAAAGTAAGTCATCAGCGTATTCTTCACTAAAATTCTTCAGAGATATTAACAGCTTTGCAAATACAAGATCCGTCTTCTAAAAGACAGGAACATCTATACTATTACTTCTGACATTCACTTTCACACAGGTTTAACTTTTTTAAGTAGAAATATTTCATCATCTATAACTGGCTCATAAGTTCAATTTTGCATAAATCTAAATACCCTTAATACTTGTAATTCAGTCACATTTTCTTTCTGAACACTTCACGACAACATTTTCAATTTGCATCAACAACTTTTACAAATTATTTGAAATAGGTTGTTAAGCAGGTTGTGAAACAGAACAAAACCTCATCAATTCAAGAAAAATGGTAAAATTATTTACTTTCAGCTTATTCTTTAAGAACTTGCTCTTAGAATCAGTCCATCAAAAGAGATTATTGCCTCAATCAGCACAGATTTACTTTTAGGAATATGCCACATAAAAACAGAATCTCTAAAAATCAGATTTTTGGCTACCTATTAACAAATTACACCATTTCATACACCTTAATACCCTTCTCTCAACCTACTCACTTTGAACCCTGCTTCTTGAGTTTTCTAGCTGAAAATCTACTCCTCTGCTATGAGGTCTGGCATATCTCAGACCTCCTTCACTCAACACCATTTTGAGACCTTAGCCACAAACATATCCACCATGTTCTCTGCAGTCACTCCTTGAGCTGACATTCCCTGACAGGTGTATCACGATATGCCTGACTTGGGAATTTTTTTTTTTTTAAAAAAACCTTAAGAAATCAGAAGAATTTACTTCTCTTTAAATTCCTCAGTCAAACCTATTTTTCATTAACAGTGAAACATGAATATTCACTCCATCCATTCTACTAGATCCATCAACAGATCCTGTTACAGACTTCTTGCAAAAGCCCCATGCTGGTATCTACAGAAAAATCTACTGTCTGAAGAGAAGTAATTGGTCAGACAATCCACAGGAGACCAACCATATGCTCCTAGAACTACAAGCTAATTAATAGTGACACAGAATCTAGCAGCCAGGTTAAAACTGTTAAGACAAAATGCTACATTCTCAGTACATCACTTGAACAAGCAACACTAGCAATACTAAGTGGCTATGGACAAAGCTGGGAACTAAAGTCCTACTTTTGTGGGTTTGGACACATGTAGCATCACATGGCACAGTACGAAAAAACAAAGAGGGGAAAAGCATCAACAGCAATCAAAAGCAATCGCTTTGCAAATCCACCAAAGCCAAAAACTGCTGATGTGCTGAAGGACTTCTCTACTTGCCCTGAATGTATTTACTTATTTTCTCATCTCCTCCCTCCACTAGGCAAGTGATCAACCACTGATTTCATCTTCCATCTACACCAAGATGATGAATCCTTCATATACAGTCACATACCACATTCTGAACTTTTCCTGTTTCCCCACTTCCCATAGCAAAGGACAGATGCTTCCTAGCTTTTCTCCAGGACAGATGCTGAGCTGGCTTGTAGAAGCCTTTCTCCCCTAAAGACAGCAAAAATATGCACACACATTTTAAACAATTTGAGAAGAACTATTTGAAAACAATCTGTCTTTAAACTTTCTTATAACGAAACATTTTTAACACAAAGGTAAGTTGCTACACACCGGTGTCTCATGGAACAGTGTGCACATTTTTACCAGGTCTATTTCATAAGCTTTCCCCTCCAAAAAGCACAGACAAGTATTTACCATTGGATAAGTATGTGCACATGCAGAGTTGCCAAGCAACTACTGACACAATAGTTCACCATCCAACTACCAGTAAATGGAAGGTTAGTCATCACTCTTTCAGTATGAGGGGCTTCAAGTTGTCTTGCACTGCCACAGGGAAAGAGCTGGAACTTAAGCAGCAGAAAGGCAGTTTGCAGCATTATCTTCTACCAGTAACTGTACATATGAATGGATAATCCTAAACTGTTTGATTAAAATATGCAGTGCTGTCTTTTCTTATACTTTGGTGGTCATAGGACAAAAGAAGGAGGAAAAAGTAATTATAAGCATTTACTGCAGTCACAAGAAAGCAGTTAAAGTGGTAAAGGGTAGACACAACAAAAATCTTTAAAATGAAAAGAAAAAATTCTGGTTGGAGTATTTGTTTATAAAGAAAACATTAGATTGCTATCACTCCTGGAAACTATATTCTGCTCTTAGAGATTTCTAAAACATCTACAGTTTTTAAGAGCATCATGTTTCTAGATTGAAATTATGAAATACACAGCAGTATGTGGCTTATGCTGACAGCAGATTTAAATGCCAGTGAAGCAAGTAAAGTACTGTTTGCTGAAAAAAATAAATTCACCAACACCTATGTCCAGATCTCTGCCCAGTCAGCGACACCTTGAATAAGATGAACAAATCATAACACTTAAAAGATGGAACAAAAAAAACCCACACAAAAAACAAACAGACAAAAAATATTTTAGAGATGCTTACACCTTTCAATATTTGTAAGTTACGCTTGGTTTAGGAAAACAAAATAAAACAAAACAAAAGCCCTCCAAAACAAACAAAAACACACACCCCCAAACCAACCAACAAAACAAAAAAAAAAACAGTGAAAAGCCCTCAAAAGAATCATTCAGTAGAACTGACAAGCTTGAAAGCAACAACCTTGAAAACTTGTTTGAAATGGCAACATGGACAAGAAAAATCCAAGCTCAAAAATGCTAGCATAAAGCAGGTCATAGCATTAAGAATTTCACATTGTGCAGCTCAGAGATTAAGGCAGATGGAGCACAGCATTATCTGGACTGAAGTATTTGGTGCACAAAAGGTCCAGGGATTATAATGAGCCTCTTGAGTGTACTACAACATATGGAGCAGAGATGCTATTTAGATAGCTCTCTATGTATAAAATGTTTATTTTTTCTTGTACTTGCCTGCACATTAGAAGACACAGTTTATCAAACAGCCTGCAGAAAATCATCAAGTAATTCAGAAAGCCCCAGGTTACAATATATTTGCAAACCTAGATACTTAAAAATTACCCACAGAGGTATGATAGGAAAAATAGCTGTAAAAACAAGGTATTAGCAGTCATGCACAAAGGAAATAGAATGGCCCCTGATGTGCTTCTACAAAAAGGCATGCAAGGGAACAGGAAGGAGGGAATTACAGCCTAGATGCGAAACACCTACTCTGCCAAGATTGCTATGTTAGTTTGAAATGACCTATTTGATCTTGTTCAGGAACCAGTAACTATATATATATATATATATGGTTCCATAATCCATTGAAATAACTGTCAAACACAATATGCATTCTTCTATAAATCAATAGCATCACACTAGAATTTAGGCATATTCATTTTAAAAACAAAGACTTTCATAATAGAAAATACCACAACACATGAATGAGCCCAATTTTACTGCATCCTATGAAACATAAAACTGAGCACAAAAACTTTTAAGACTGGTTGAACTTGAAGACAAGGTTATACCTGGTCTAACAATCATGATGAACAGGATGCTGCTCAGTATCAGAATTTGTGTGATCTTTTAAACATGTCCCCTTTCTACAATCTCTCATGATACAAGGCCTGAGGTAACTACTGCCATGCAGGCTGACTCATTTCCCACTTCGGTTGTACGTTTCAGTAACTTCTACATTACAGGGATTACTGTAAGTGGACAAGCATGCAGACTTTTTAGTAGGCTGATTTAAATCACATAAATTTACCCAAGTACAGGCTGATGCACACAGATATGACAGCCACAAAAGAATCAAAATAGACTAGCCCATGTCTTCCGTTAAAATAATCACTATAGATCAATGCATTTAAGTCTTCATTTAAAAATACTATCTTGTTCCCGCAGGAGCTCTCTTTTATCCTTCAATAAAGACAACTCCATCCTGGTATTATATCTATTATGCCTGGTAACATGTCTACTCCATTAATGTGTTTACAATCTGCACACAGGTTTTGCTCACCCTATTCCTCCATCATATTACTCTCTGTAGCCCCCAGCACACAGATGGTAAAGAACAGCACTCTATTGCAAATTTGGAAATGTCACTGTTTCATTTCAAACAGAAATGACTGTTGTGTCATTGAAGCAACAAATCCTAACGTAATCAGTAATTCCAGCAACTATACATGTATGCTGTGTTGTTCTCTTTCTTTTAAGTTAGTCATTTTGTCCTGGTGCCTAGATGTTTTGGTTGTTTCAAATACAAAGTAGATTTTGTTAGGTTCAAGTCGATTTTGTACCATTTTCTTATGCCTTAATATGAATTAAAGCAATTACAATTTCTATGTAATAGCTCCCATCACCATGAAATATGCAGATTTTTTTCCACTATACCACAATAAAGAAAAACAACAATAAAAATCCATTTTTGTAATCTTCTCAGAGTTATAACATACAGAAAAGTTCTCAGAAGCAGAAAAAAACAGATCAACATAATTAGCTTTCAGTTCACAAACCAAATAAAAAAGCTTATACCACAACACTCAGCAATATAATCTATCACAAAATTATTCCTGGGGGAAAAAAAAAACAACAAAACAAACAAACAAACAAACAAACCCCACAACTATTTAATGTGGAACTGATTCTTCTTTTACTTTAATATTACTAAATCCCGTCACTGGGATGTTTCATGTACAAAGGCTCAGTTCACATGTTGGTTGTAACCAGAAAGAAATTCATACTATTTATTCTTACAAATTAATTTTGTGTGTCAAGTACACAAATTTCACCCTCATGGACAATCTTTTATTTCCAAACAAAACATTTCACTCTTCAAAAATAAAGCAAAACTGGAAGAAAATACAACTGTAGATTGAAGTTACTCTCAGCAATCAAATTTACAACTAGTTCAGGATGGAGAGTAATCAGACACCCCTCAGCTCTGACAGCTTATTTGGGATTCCATTTTATACACACAAGCATGGAGAAAAAAAGGTGCAATTAAAAAAAAAATCAGTTATTGTTACAAATCAGATATTTTCAGAGCACTTAAACTTTAGATCTAATACAATACTTTCCAAGTACTATCACACAGGTGATTGACAGAGTATTGGTTCTTCTAGCATAAAAGTTACAGTGTTTGGTTTTACTCATGTTTCTCCATCTTTAAATAAACTCATATTCATTAATAAGTATTGTAAATATAGGAAAATACTAAATTACATCAATTTTGGAAATCACTTAAGAGAGCAACATAACATTTAGCTTCTTTCAATTGAAAGTTCTGTGCCGCTTTCAGCCTGATGATTCAATGCATGCAAAGTAAATTAATTTTATAAATTTATTGCAAGTGTCCTTTACAAACAGCTACTCACTTCTGTTATGTTTTGGTCTCGAGTAGACTGCATAAATGACGAGTCGCTTCAAAACTCACGGAATTTGTAAATTATATTAACCTCCGGCAATAGCATAACACTTGAATTTAAACTAATTTGCACATTTATCTAGTCAACTCCCTGGATTCCTTCAAATACCATGAAACTGCCATGTTAGTTGTGATTATCCAGAATCAGATTTAGGCAAAAACAACAACAAAAGGAATACTCAGTCTGAACCACAATACATAATGTTAAGTATTCATATAACATTCAATAAGCAGCCTAACAGAATTCCACTTCAAAGATGAATATTGTCAGAAACAAATTCTTCTAAAAGTTTTTACCTTTGGGTTAAGAACAGTAAATTTAGGAGGGAACAGAGAAGTTTCTTCTAGTCTAATGGAAAATCAAGTGAATACAAGAAAGAAGATTCTCAGCTATGAATCTTAAAGTACACAACTATGCACTGAGTATATAAGAGAATAATAATTGACAATAATATTTATTACAGCATGAACAAATAATTGCAAAAAAAATAGAAAACGTATTTGACATTTGAAAGGTATTTTCAATTTTTAGCATACTTTACAAAAATAACTAGTTCTCCCACAACTCCTGTAAAGGCAGCTTTGCGCGTGCTTGCTCAAAGCAGGGACATTAGAACCGACTCCCCAGACACCATTCCCATGAAATCCAGCAGGAAGGCCTGATGAACCATCTACTTACCATCTACTGTCTGTGCCATATCAATAAACTAAAAGTATAAACTAATACAGAATATTGTGCCTTCGAAAAACAACCAGCTCAGGTTATCCTGGAACATTAGAGACCACTGTGGGACTTGTTAAGAGCATACTTAGTGTAGTCTGTAACAATCATTCCCCACCATATTGATTTTCAGTCTGGAATTTTTGACTTTAACTGCCATATAAATTTCTTAGGTCTCAAGAATAAACAAACCAGCTAAACAACAAACTTAAGGATACAGATTTCCAAACATAGCTGAAATCTGTGGTACACTGGTCAACTTAAAAAGTTCTCAACACAAAATTCCAACTGTGACTGTGAAATGATTTTAATCTTTAAAATTGTTGTTCATCATGATTAAATTCTCATGGATCTGGATGCCATCCACTACTATACCATATGTATTGTTATTTATCACCCATTCCAACAGAAAATTTATTTTGATAGCAACATACAAGTTAAACAGAAGAATCTTGAATTTTGAAAGCAAGTGAAATAGAAAATCTCACAAACATGGTAGCTAAAAATGTTACAGTTTTTTACAGGATGCACATGGAGTCAGTTACAAAGCCACATAATACAAAAATCAAGATTAATTATTTCATTTAAGGTTGTTTTCCAAGCATATTCTGTTGAAAATTTCTACTTTCTTCCTAGCTGAACAATGAAAAGTATGTATGACATATGCTTTGGGGGGAGAAAAAGAAAATAAAAATGTGCTGAATAACAAGAAAGTTATTTAGAGGAATGTAAAGCAGCTTTTCTAGATCACCTTTGCCTTTTTTGGTATCTCAGTGTGCACAATTAATTTCAGCTCCATTGAACAGCAATGATGTGATGAAAAAAAGAAAACAAACCTTCAATGGAATACTGGCTAAGTAAAAGATTTTCTCAGGTTAGACTCTACTTGTTGTTCAGCTGCACTTTTTCTATTTAAGCTTTCCACCGACTTCCAAAAAAATAATTTTCCTTAAAAAAGGTAGGCACACATCTAGGAACTGGCTAAATCTCTGCAGCTTCAAGCATTGCTGTCTTTATACAGAGAAGTGTTTAACTAAGAATAAAGTGAAGGGCAAGAACCAGATGTAGGAAAAGCAGCCACTTTAAGACAGGTTATACAATTATAAACAAAAAAAAAATTCTCTCAGATGTCCAGGATGCAGCATAACAGCAGAGCCATTCCATCAGGATACTAGGTAACCGCCATTAACTGTGTTCCTCGTAAGACAGATCTGAGAGACACTTAATACTCCAGGAAAGTGTGTTAACTAAGAACGGCGCCCAGTCCGAGACCGGGAGCACGACCCGGGGTGCCTCCCCAGCCCGTCCCGCCGCCCAGGCGAGCTCTGTCAGTTCTGATTAATCCAGTGCCTTCCCACTGGGAAGCACGATCGGTATCCAGAGAGATGGAGATACCCAGCACACGCCCGGGA
Organism: Dendrocincla fuliginosa; assembly: GCA_035047845.1. Classification (NCBI taxonomy): domain Eukaryota; kingdom Metazoa; phylum Chordata; class Aves; order Passeriformes; family Dendrocolaptidae; genus Dendrocincla; species Dendrocincla fuliginosa. Next base: position 26,284,697 of record JAWWMO010000043.1, on the reverse strand, counting down.
AGCAGCAGCAGCCCCTACCCCTGCGGTGCTTCCGCTCGCACGCGTCCCTGCCCAGCCCCGGGCCCGGCCCCGCCCGGGGGGCGGCTCTGCGGGGCGGGGCCGGTGCGGCACCGAGCGCCGAGCGCGGGCTGTGCG
>JAWWMO010000043.1:26109677-26284462 GCA_035047845.1 Dendrocincla fuliginosa | reverse complement strand
AGCCCCGGCGGCAGCCCCGGGGTGCGGAGCGGCCGGGCCAGGTCGGGCCGGGCCGGGCTGTACTGGGCACCGTGGGCCGGCGCGGAACAGGCCAGGCCCTGCGCCAGAATGGCGTGCCTGGTCTGGTCCTCTTCCAGCGCCCGTGTTTACAGGAGACCCCCAGGCCACGAGGCCCTTGGATTGCAGCGGCCGTGGCTTCATTTAGAGAGGATGGAGATCCAAATACACAGGGACTCCACTGTTGTGGCCGTTTTCTGGTAATTGGACCTACATGAGATGAATATTCGTGTGTTATGTTGGGAGTTCTTACATAACATCTCAGTAGAAACCGGTTCTGTAAATTGTATATATTGTCATCCAGACAAAGGGCAGGTGATTGTTGTTCAGCTGATTAGTTTCCATAGTGCATACGAGATTTCACCAGGACTGATGTCAGCCAGGGCCACTGAGCATCTGAGCTGGCTGTATTTGACTTCCAGTCCTGCCTCCGCGGGTGGGGTTTGGCGTCATTTAACCCCAGGCAGCTCCTCACTGTCCCACCAGCCGGATTATGTAGAGAATTGGAATGGTAATAGTCAGAAAACTCATGGGTTGAGATAAAGACAGTTTATTAGGAAAAGCAAAAGCCGCACACACAAGCAAAGCAAAACAAGGAGTTAATTCACTCCTTCCCGTGGGCAGGCAGGTGTTCAGCTGTCTGCAGGAGAGACAGCGGCCCAGCACACATAGCCATGAATTGCGAAGACAAATGCCATCACTCCAAAGGTCCTCCCACCCTTCTTCCCTCCCCTCCGCTTTCTGTGCTGAGCATGACATCATATGGTCTGGAATATCCCTTTGGTCAGTTTGGGTCACTTGTCCTGGCTGTGTGTCTTCCCAGCCTCCCATGAACCCCCAACTTTCTTGCCAGCAGGGCAGTATGAAAAGCAGAAAAGGCCTTGGTTCTGTGTAAGCCCTGCTCAGCAATAACAAAAGCATCTCTATATTTCCAAACCTGTGCTCAGCACAAATCCAAAACACACCTCCATACCAGCCACTAGAGAACACAATTAACTACCCCAGCCAAAACCAGGACAAGGTTGGGTTTTCCTGTCTAGTGCAAATGAATACACTAGGGTTTGTGTTTTCAGTCTGTGTTTTGTTGTTTCTATCAGTTGCAGGTGCAAGTGTCAAGATAGTCCAAAGCAGGAGGTTTTGTCATATACCTTCCAGAGTCAGTGGGCAAATTAATGACAGAGAAATCCATTAAAAGTTCTCACACACATAGAAACTACCTCTGGCTCAGGGAGTCCCTAACTAGGTGCTGGAAGATACTTCTACTAGTCAGGCGACTGTCAGAACACAATATAAAATCTCTACTTGACATTCTGCAGTGTTTTGCAATTTATTATTAAAATGTTATTTTCAAGCTCAAATATAAAATTGTTTATAATTGAAATGATCTTGACTTTGAAGCTCAGCTATGAAATTATGAATGCATAGTTGTCTGTAATCTGACCACATATTTTTACAGAGGTAAAATATTTCCACATTCTTGAGATAGGAGTCAACTATCTTAGAAGAAAATATGAGTTCTTATTAATGAACTGAATTGGAAGACAGACTCTAAGACCATTTTTAATACGAGGTTCTTGACTTATGTATACATAATCTATAAAATTGCTTGTTACTCATTATTCCCAACACAGCATGCGCAGCCTCTCATGAAGTCTGAACTTTTCAGCAATAGTTATTGCTTTTAATGATTCAAACATTTTCACAAAAAAATAGGATTAGCTTTAGTGTGATTTTGTTTTCTGAAATGCGTGATATGATGTATATCATATAATGCCAACACATTTGCTACCCAGGGTAAACCAGTGATTCTTACCCTATTTCATTTTTTGTTTTATCTTGAGACATTTTTAAATAAGCATTACCTTTACAATCAAATAATTCTTACTAACTTTGTTGTTGATTAACCTTTATTTAATGCATTCTTTAACACATTTGAATTGTATGCTCACATTCAGATTTTACAGTGAGCTTTTCAGTGCATTGCACAGGAATAGACTATTTTGCCACTGGTATCCATCATCTTCATTTTCATGTAAAACTTTTGACTGGGAAATCTTCATGAATGGTTCAAAAATATTGCTGCAAAACACAATATTGTACTTTCAATTGTAATGTTAGAACAGCACCTTATGGGAATGTGCATTTATATTTCCATGCATTTGAAGCTGACATTATGAAAACTTCCACTAAACTCTTGAGCTGAAACTCTTTTCAGATTAAAAACCTTCGCTGTAAACCTCTCAAGATCAAATCATGGCTCATCAGTTCTCTTCATTTTGAAATCAGGTGTGTGCTAAACAACTAGCAGGAAATGCCCATTCTTACTCTTCCTTTATTTGTGTATAAAGTGAAATATTTCAAAGCTGAGAGAGAAGTTTCCAGCTGCAAATGAAGCATTACCAGTGTTTGCACTATATTTTTTTTTCTTCTTTCTTTTTAATAAGTATTCCTACTGCATTGGTACCTAGAAGTAGAGGAATGGTTTTTTTTTTTTGCTTTCAACTCTAACAAATAGGTACTGTAAATGTTTTGCTGCTTCCATGCCTTGATGCATCTGTGACTGAAATAAAGAAAAAGGGTGCCCTTTTCACCCACCTCTTCAATTACTTTTCAGTTGAGAGTACCATTAAAGCATTCTTGGCAATCCATAAAACTTTTTCAGTACAGTATCCATTTAAAAGACTCTTAACAGACTGTGGCAAGCTTTCTGCTATAAGCACATTTAATTCCGTTTCCTCCAGCTTAATTTCATTTTGCATTTTAAGAGCGTGGAAAATCTCTAGGAGATACCTAAGGCCTGCTTTGAGTTAAAATTAAGTACCACATATTTGGGAATACAACTATCTGTAGAATATTTAAGTCATGTTTATCTTCCTCCATATAGTAAAGAAGTGAATGTTTGAGTGGTGTTGAGTGTACTGTTCTGAGGAGCTGTGTTTTGAAGGAAAATACTGAGATGGATCCAACCACCTGAGAGCACAGAAAAAAGGCACAGGATCAAAAAGCCTGATTGCTTAAACAGATACTGTAAATCAATGCTTTGTATCATCCAGCTGTGACTTGAAGGACTCATGGTCCTAGGGCAGCAATCAGTGGTGTCACACAAAAGAGGGCAATAAATCTTAATCCTGCTATTACACTGGAAAAAATATGACCGTCGCATTTTCACTAATATTATAACACATCTCCATTTCATTGCATGACTAGGGACCTAACTCCTGCTAGATAATCACTTCTAATAAAGAATTACACTAATTTTTGTCTTTGTTTGTTTGTTTGTTTTTCAAATGGAAGTTTATATTCAGTGGGAGCTATCTACCCACATATATATAACGCAACTGTCTATATATGAACTTTGGCTAAAGTTCCTTTATGTCAGGGAGGTGACATAGGACCCTTCTAGGACAGAATGGGGTGTAAAAAAAGTTGAATCACCTTTTAAAAGAATCTGTTGCTCCTCAATTGATACTGTGGGCATATTGATGACTCACTCAGGTCTACTGGTTGGTTGCTATGGGAGGAGAAGCATCCCACCTTGCCTGTGCAAGAGTTCCCAGGGACCTGGCAGAATGCTGGTACCAAATTTTATGAAATGCTGGTGGGAGTACAGACCAAAATTCCCTGACTGATGATAATACCTGTGCACTTACCTGTGGTTTAGGGCACTTCACTTACACGGAGAAAATTGGGTTGGGTTACGATGCTCTATGGAAGTATCTGTGGACAAACATTTCTGTTCCTTTATGTCGGTACTCTTTTGACCATCACATGCTATTTATGTTATGTTTCATACATACTGAAACTCAACCTGGTGAGAATAAAATAGATTTTGCTTCCAGTTGGTCAGACAGGCAGAGGAGCGTAAAACTCCATAGTGACCCCTCTATTGGGAAAAAAAAAGAAAAATTTATACACAAAATGATTCCTGAAGTCTTATAATTGGAGTGTGAAACTGGCATATAATCTTTGAAGGGCAGAAATAAATAATATAGTTAATTTTAAACTACTAAAGTTTAATAGTTAAACTTAATTGTGTTTGCTTTCCTTGAGGAACAGTTATTACTCTCAAATTCTTGCATAGGAAAGAAGGAAACATAATTTGCAAAGTCAAGAGTGTTGTCAAAGTAGGTAAATGCTTGACAGGCTAACGAAAGATTTGTCAGTCCAGATCTAATAATTACAGAGAAAGAAAACAGTACTATTATATGGACAAAAAAAAAAAATCTGTATAATAAAAGAGTTTAAATTCTTACAAAAACTTCCTAATATCTACTTCTGTTGCTGATGTTATACTCACCCTTTAGTTATGTCCACAGGTAAGATGGTTTGGTTCAGTGTGGTGGAAGTTGTTCTCTTTGTTACCCCTGTAACTGGCTTTTCCCAACTCCCAGGTCAGTGTATTTTTAGCTGACTGCAGGCATCTTGTTTACAGCCCTGAAGTTTTCATCTTAGAGTGTCATCTTACAATGTCAATCCTGTTACTCCATGACTGTAATCCCCTGCATTGCATTATTATGGTAAGGGCATAAACCTGTCATCCTAACAAAGAACTGTTTATTACCACTTATTACTACATATTATAGTTGTATTACAAATTATAAAAAAATTATAAGAAAGTAAAACAGAATTGTAGAGTCATAAAATATCTCAAGTTGAAAGGGACCCATAAGGATCTTTGAGTCCAACTCCCTGCTCCTCCCAGAACTACCTAAACTAAAGCACATGACTAAGAGTGTTGTCCAGATGCATCTTGAACACTGACAGGCCTGGGCCTGTGACCACTTCTTTGGGGAGCCTCCCCACCACCCACTCATCCTTTTCCGGATGTCCCCTGATGCAGCTTCATTCCATTTGCTCTTGTCCTCGTGCTAGCACTGGTCATAGCATGGAAATCAGCATATTAGAGAGGTACATCCTGATTATTAAATGATTGTTGTTAAAGGCAAACAAGGTAAAACAGAGTTGCAGGCATCTTAAAGCAAGCTCAGCAAAGTGTGATGAGTCCTGAGGATTTCCAAAATCAGTATGAAATTAATGTTCTGGTGCTACTTATAGCGATGATGTATTTACTGAGACTGAGCTACTGGGCTACATGGGTCCTAAATATTTGGAAATGTGAAAGTAATGGCCTAATTTTGCTTATCTCTTGATAGTCTTCAATATATTTAATCAACTTAGCATTCAATTCTTATGTGTAATGTGTAAATCCTTATCTTTCTTTTATATATGAATCAATGTTTACAAAGATTAGCAACAAAACCCAAATGTAGAGCAATCATTGCAGATTAATAGTTACTACTTTATGCTTAGCATAAAGCAGCCAACAGTTACTTTGCTACTACATACAATACATTCTTTCAGTACTGTCAGAATTAAAGGCTTAAATTTACCTGTGTGGAGTCAGTGTTTCTGTGCTGTCCTTTCTCATTACAGAAGCTTATTTCTGAATCATTTCTCCAGTACATGCATTTTAAAGGTGTGCAATTAACTGGTTGCAAGTTGTTAGGCAGTTGATGAAGTGTGAACGGTGCACTGATTTGTTTTCTTTATTTACATGTTTCCCACAATACTCTGATGAGAGCGGGATGTGGAGGCATTTTTACCCTTTGTATTACTCCTTCTTTTTTCGTAAGATTAAGTAGTGGTTTGTGAAGCCATTTGCAATTCCTCTAATTCCATTAAACGTTAGTGTCCAGGGAAGCCTTAATCAAAAACAAAATAAGTGCTACACGAACACAGACAATACTGCTGTCCCTAACACAACCAGATTAAAGAAGTGCTTTTTTCTGACTGTAGCAGTGCATCTGGTACCACTCTGCTTGTTGCCTAATAATACACTGGTTTTGAAGACCAAGACACTTCAGGAACTGTCTCTTGTTCATTACTCAGTCCTCCCCCAACTATTCACTTTTAACCAGAGAGAATAATAACTGTGAGGGGGAATCCGCCCTTAAACCAAGTAGTAGGGAAGGCACCATTTTAAGGCAGTTTAATCAGTGGGGGCTCACAAAGGCCAGCATTGAGTGTCTACTCTTGTCAAAGGTGTCTAACCTGGAGTGTTCGTAGCCACTTTTATTTTAGCGTTATTTCTAGCAAGCATAATAAATAGCTTGCTCCCTGAAAAGTCCATTTTGTTATGCATGTACATTCCTTTCTTTTACTAGTAAGAATTGTTCTCTGTGAATTACTGTGAGGCACTGGATTATTATATGAATTATTGGCTGGGACCAACTCAAGTGTGTGGGGCGGGGGGGGGGGGGGGGGGGGGGGAGCTCGAATTTCAGGCAGGTGAGGTAATGCGTTCTCCCATAGGCAACCACTGCAAGTTTCCTGGGACAGCCCCCGAGCAGCTGTCAGTGGAAGGCAGTCCGGGAGGATGCCCACATCACAGCCCTGGAGCCCCTAAGGCAGCCTCTGATTGTCTGGCACAGTGGAAGTGCCAACCCTCACTCCACCCCAGGACCCCAGAGTGGCCAGTGGGCCAGGAGTCCTGCCTGGGAGGGGTGGCCATAGGGAGTCAGAGCACATAAAAGCACCAACATGTGTTCTCAATCTTTGCTTGAGACCTGCCACCTGGCCACATGGAGTCTGGACTCTCACAGGACTCCAGTGGTAGTGATATAATTTTCTCTTTCTCCACTCTTTTTCTTTAATTCCTTCTTCTCTTCATCTCCTTTCTTAATATTTTGGGTAACTTGGGACCAAGATAGGTTGGATTTTGCTAAGGTGTATGTGTTAGCATGTGCTAAATCAATGCTTTGTGGTATGCTTTGTTTTGGTTGCATGTTACCTTTTAAACTTTTGCCAAGATCTCTTATTTCCCAAATTTTACCACTAAAGTACCTCCTCAGAAAATGTGTACGGTGTTTCTCCTTTGTGTTCTCTCTTAAGGTGTTGAAAGAATCGAGGGTTCCTCTAATAATTTGGCAGGTGAATTTTTGGAGCCTTGTATATTTTTAAGTAAAACTCCCTTGGTGAGCTTTTAGCTCTGACACTTGGGGACTTACCATTAGTAGAGCAATTTGGTTTGAATCGCTATTTATATCTAAATTGCCTCCAGGTTCACACACACACACACACGCGCACACACACACACACACTTTTTGACATTTGGTGTGAAATGGATTCTGGTCATACTTCTGACTCAGGACAGCTGACCTGGTAGGAAATCAAAGGGCGATGAGTCCTTAGTAATCTGCAGTCTTGGTGCTTCAAGTATGAGATTCCAATTTGCAATGAAAATAACCCACAGTGAAACAAACCAGACAAATCCTTCCTGTCACATTTTTGTATTGTACCCTGAAGACTGTCAGTGTCCAGTCACGTATATGCCACTGTAGCTGGACGTGGGAGAATGAGAAAGTGGCTGGGTGGGTGTCAGTCAGCCAGGGCTGACCGCCACATTCATCCACTGGCAGCCCCAGTGAGGGGACTGCAGGATTGAATGATCTGTTTGTACTCACACAGTATGCTCCTGGTGCACTGCCCATGTCCACACTACATCGAGGATGCAGTGTTTTCAGACATGAAGTCTAGCCTCCATCCTCTCTGATACCTTGCAACATGGTGCCCCTAGATCTCATTATGCCTCCCTGCCTTCTTTTCATTCAGACCCAACATCGTCCTTGTAGCCCTTCATAGAAGAGTAGCTTAATAGCTGGTGGCCATTCCAGATTCATAGAGATGTGCAGCAGAACTCCTTGAAACAAAAGCAGCTTCAGTAGTTTCTGTAACATTCAGGTAAGACCACAAACTAGCTAGTTCATGCCAAAAAAAGATTACTGTTGTCAAGATGACTTAGCATGCCCATTTAGCTTAGTGGTGTAGGCAGAGTAATCAGCACTCAGTCTTGCTGATCACTGTGGGTGATTCATGGCTGATGAGAGGTCACACTAACACCAAAGAGTGCAGGCCATGGTCTCAAAGTACCTGTTTACTTTGTTTCAGCCTGCTAATGGCTAATGTTTACCTGAGGGGGCAAGCAGGCAGTTTCTTCACCCTACACAGTATGGATGGATTCAGTGTAAGGATTGCCCCATTGTTAGCTCTGAGCTACAGGAACATGCCTTCTCAAGGTGGATGTGATGTGATGTGCATTCACACAGGCAGAGTTGCATTCTCCTCCCTCCTAAGTCAGGGCTGCCACATCTCTCGTGGAACCAATTTCAAAATTGGCCTCAAGGACTGTATTGGGTTTCTGTGGGGATTGGGGAAACATACAGGGAATGGAGGCGTGGAAGGACGAGGAAAGGACGCAGCACCAGTGAATCTACATCCCACTGGATTGAGGAAAGATCAAACATCGACAGTTGAGAAGATCCCCATGTTTAATAAGTCAGCCAGATATTCCTTGTATTAGATTAGTAACGAAATAGTCATAATTCCGAATGTTCTCATTGGTTAATGTACCCCAGTTCTCCCCAGTTACCCCTTGTTTATTGGTTGTTAGTTTCACGGGCTTGGGGTGCAGCTCCCATTGTCCAGCCGTTGCCCTTGACAACGGCACATCTCACACATCTCCTCACGGCTGGCCACTCCCCTAATCCTCCCCTCTCTTTCCTTATTAGTGAAAGCCCTCCCTCTTTTGTCCATATTTGATGCAGATCTATGACGTCTTCCCTTGAACTCCACCCCTTTTTCTAGAACCATCCCTGCTCACCCTATATAAGCCGGCGCGTCTTCTCAATAAACGGCCATTTTGCCTTACCCTTGCAAGGTGGTCCGTCCGTCATTTACCCACAGATCTGCGTCAGGTTTCTGTGGCCAGGTCTTGGTAGCAGGGAGGCTACAGGGGCGGCTTCTGTGAGAAGCTGCCAGAAGCTTCCCCCTATGTCCTTCAGAGCGAAGGCCAGCCAGCTCCAGGACAGACCCTCTGCTGGCCAAGGCTGAGCCAGTTAAGAGTGATAGTAACGCCTCTGTGATAACATATTTAAGAAGGGAAAAAAATTTGTTAGGCAGATGAAAATTCCCTCCAGGGAAGTGCAGAGTGAGAACATACAAACAACAGAGTGGACACCAAGGTCAGTGGAGAAGGAGGGTCAGGAGGTGCTCCAGGCACCAGAGCTGAGTTTCCCCTGCAGCCCATGGTGCAGATTATGGTGAGGCATGGGGAAGTGGCTAGGGATGTCAGTGTGGGTTTCTCCTCCCAAGGGGAAAGGCAAACCCATCCATGGGATTGTCTTTGCTCAGGCACAGGGTGTACCTGGTGGGTAATTCAGGAGGTTAGGGAGACCCAGTGTGTACCTCAAGGAGATTTAACCTTGGGGAAAAAATCCTCTGTATCCTTGGTTGTATGTTGCAGGAAGTAAAACAGACAATGAAGAACAAATTTTTGCAAGGAGGAAGGAGAGTGCCCAATGACCCAAGCCAGACTGGTGTCAGTGCCCAATGATCAATTGCATTGCTTCTCCCATCCTGAGTACCTATCCTGATGGAATGCACCCATGATCTGAAGGGGTGGAAGAAGGCCATAAAATGGAAAAAAAATAATATCTATCTGTGAAAGCACGGAAAATAGTCAGAAGATAGATATATAGTATGTGGGATCTGAGTATGACCTAAATGGTATGGAATAAGGGGTGGGTCTGACTGAGCTGGAGTTCATTCTCCCACAGCAGCCCTCACAGTGCTGTGCTTTGCATTGGTAGCTAGAAGGGTGTTGATAACAGAGCAGTGTTGATAACACTGCTGAGCAGTGATGGCACAGCATCAGCACTGTAACATTCCTTCCTCAGCTGAGGACAAGATTCTGGAAGGGGACACGAATGGCCAGCTGATCCAAACAAACTAAAGGGATATTCCTTACCATATGAAGTCAGCTCAGATATAAAAGCCAAGGAAAGGAGCTGAAAGGGGGGCACTTTTTGTTTCCGGTGGCTGTCTGCTAAGAAGCCATTATGTGTGCTGAAGCCGTGCTTCTTGAGAAGTGACCAGACATTGCTGCCAATGAGAAATAGAGAATAAACCTTGTTATTTTTCACTTCGCTTTTGCACACTTTTGCAAACTTTTGTTTTGCTTTGGTTTTGGGGGGGGTTTTTTGTTTGGTTGGTTTGGGTTTTTTTTTTTTCTTTTTTTGGAGGGGGAGGTGGGTTTTTTTTTGTTTGTTTTCTCTTTAGTAAACTGCCTTATCTCAACCCATGAGTTGTTTTCCATCTTATTCTCTCTCCCCTTTTGTGGCAGGGAAGGGAAGGGGGGCGATAGAGGGGCTGAGTGGGTACTTGGTGTCCAGCCAACATCAGCGCACTACAAGGATGCACTAGAAAGGCAGCCACCAAAAAAAAAAAAAAAGTTACTTGCATTGTTTGCATACAAAAAGTTACAAAATACAGATTTTTAAGGAACCATGCTGCACAAGCCAAAGCAATTTTTTCTGTGATGGCTAGTTTTCTGTCTGCAGCTCATTTGGATTTTCTGGGTGGGGTTTTTTCCGACAAATTTGTAGGCAATACTGGCCTTCAGATTGGTCCTCAAGCAAACACAAAAATGGTCCATGCCAACAAAAAACCCAACCCCAAAACCTCACAAAACCCCTAAGATCTTAATGTCTGTTCACAAGATTTGATATCATCTGTCAAATTTTCCATTTTGGTCTATGAAAAGTGACTTTTCCCTCTGAAAAACCCTACCCTTAATTATACTGCATTAAGTAAAATCAGCACGAGAGGTTTTCAGTGAGAATGTGGGAGCTGAAATGAAAGTAAGGGAGCTGGCTCAGAGCTAGAGACAGAAACACTAAAAGAGCAGCAGCACGAGGAAATTCAACTGAGGCATGCATGGTGAAATGGCAAATAGTAGCTCTGGAGGAACTGGTAAGGGACAAGCAGGGGACAAGCAAGCAGAAATATAATAGAAAGTGTGGGTGAATATGAAAGACAAATAGCAAAAACAAAGATCCCTTTATAACAGGCAGGAACAATTAAGCTGTGTAATTACAAACTCCTGCTGTGACTAAATTCCTATGCAATTGCTGAATGGACAGGTACCCCAAGTGCAGCACTTTCAAGAGTATGGCACCAGTTTCTCTCTTTTTCATTTCCCATTCACACACACACACCCACACCCACCCCCTCAGCTAGCAGCGGCATACGTGATATCGTTTTCTGCACGTGTAACAGCAGTGCTGGCATGGACAGCACAACGCTGGGTAATCAGAGACTCCCTGTGAGCAAACCCAAGACCGAAGGAGCAGGTATAATTAGTTCCTACTCAGCAGCTAGTGGCAGCATCAAATCATTCTTAAAAGCTTTTCTTTACTAATGCTACACATAGCTTTGTTCATTTCCCCCCATCTATTGTTACTTTAGAAAGCATAATACATTCTTTACTAATATATTTAAAACAAGTATGTGACACAATGTTACAGGGGAACAATGGGTGTCACTGCTAGGAGCAATTGGCATCTCCAGTTGCCGCTATTTACTATGTATTTTGGGGACTTTATTACAGGTTGTCAGGTCACCAAGTTCGGAGCACATAGTGTTTGCTGAATCAATTTTTACTTCTAATTGTATAGCCTGGGCTTTGTTAAAATGTTTTCCAAATTACATCATCACCTTCTGAATCCAAAATCTTCAAAGAACAACTAGCTGTAATCTTTTAGATCTGTATTTTGAAAGCTCCCATGGGCAAAATTCCTTCCAAACGTGTGAAATTAGAGCCAATAAATGATTAAGGCATCAGATGCAGTATTGAGACACTTAAATCCAGAGTTATGGTCCCAACCCTACTGCTCAGCTGTTGTATAACCTTGTGGATAATTTCTCATTTGACCTGCAAGTGCTCTGTGAAATCCTTCTTTTATCCAAACATACAGCTACAGTTGCACGTACCTGAATCAGGGCACTGAACAGAGGAGGTTTTTAAATCTGATATGAATTATTAGAGCATGACTTATCCCAAAGGATCAGGATTCTCAAAATATCTAACTTGTTTTAAAATAGCATTTAGAGTACAAGCACCATGTAATTAGGAGCAAACACCATGAAGTCTGTAGGGAAGGAGATTTTGATTCCAGTTTCCTGCTCACCTTTTGCTTTCTTTCTGGAGCTCAGGAGTACCTAGGTTTGATCCATAAATCCCAGATTGAATGTTCTTTCTGACTCCAGGTACAAGAGCGACTGACTTCTGACTCTGTTGCTGCAATGTAAAAGAAAATGATAACTTACTCCTGTAATTTCTACAGCTCCTACTTCATTCAGTGCTCAATGCATAGTCTAAAACTTCGTCCTAGACCTCAAGGGCTTTCAGACAAAACAAGTTGTTTCCAAAACCTGGTCACGTTGGCATACAGTTTAGGTACTGAACTACCTGCTCCTGTAAAATTCAAGCTGTTGTACTTTGTAGGAGACAATTCTCAACTGGATAGCTTAATCTCATACTTCTGAGGCACAGCCATGTTCTTTCGTTAGAAATTTTGGGTCATTAGAGACCATTACTTTTGTAAAATACTCAATGAGAAGGTTAACGCATTTAGATGAGGATACCTGAGATAACAGTGGTTATATGGCTGAGTGGATTTGGGTCTCTCCCTGCCATCTCCTCCCTCAGGATCTTTACACACACATACACACACACACATAGAGAAGTAAAATTTATGAGTAAATTACCAATCACCTATCTGACCTCTTTTGTTCCCCCAGCACACCCTGTGCTATCCGTTCTGTTGGGGTTGTGTTCTGTGGACAAACCCCTTTGTGCCAGCCCTACCAATGCCAGCCAAGAGCAACAGGCAAAGGAGTTGTGATGGGGTTAAGGCCTTGGCTTACTTGTCAGTCTCTGTCTGCTGGTCACATCAGTAAAGCACACTGTAGACTCCAGGGGCACATAAATTAGTCAAATCTAATGTTACTATACTGCATTTCAGTTCCCATCACGTGACCTTGGAGCCACTTACTTAAGACCTGATGGAAGATTTTTCTTCCAATATTGAAAAAGGGTCTCCTTTTCATTTCATACTTGATAATTTTTAAACATTTTATAAACTCATTTTTTCAAGTTTTAATCTTGACATTCCTGTATGAGCCACAGAAGCTGAATCTCACAACAAACAGCCTCATTGGGAGCTAAAAATATGAAATTTAATGGTACAGATTTGGGAAAGCAATGGAAATTATTCTAAAGCCTTTCCCAGACTTCAGTTAAGTGTATGCATATATCATCTTGCCTGGATAAATGAAAGGATTACAGTGGAAGTTTTTGGGTCTCTCATTAAAATGAATCTCAGATAGCATCCACTTAAAAAAAGTCATGTTAATTTGCTTATTTTTGTATGTTCACCGGTAAGGCTCATTTTCTTTTGCAAAGCTCTTTCCAGACCTCCATGAAAGTTCATATACAATGAAACTTTTAAGGCTTAGCAATGAATAATTGGGAACTTCCAGATCAAAAGATTGCTATCTGAATATAATATCTGCTGATTAGCATCTTAGAAAACTCTTTGAAAATGTGTTCAGTTATGGCCAGGTGAAACTGGTCAATAAAAGAATATATATCCCTTGCAGGGAAACAAATGTTGTAATATACTCAGGGTTTATATACTTAGGGGTAGCTCTACTACCAACTGTAAGTATCTAGACTTTATGTTTCTGCCTTTCTCTCTGTCCTTTCTACCCCCAGAAATGCATTGCCCTGATGGAAGTCCTCAGAGTGGCCACTCTCTGCTACGTGGTTTCCTTCGTCAATACTAAATCTGCGGGGACCGCTGTCGTTGGAGCTGCACCATTTCTAATGCTTGTGTACCTCTGTGCACTCAGCTGAAAGTGGCAAATCCTGCACCAAGGGCAGGCATCTGCATTAGCTCTTTTAACAAGCTGTGTGCTATTTTGATGCTGGTGGTGAGGTAGGCAATGTCTTATTCACTGAAATGTTCACCCAGGCAGCTAAACAAGTTGTAAGTGCTGCTCTCTGACTCTGCTCCAGCAGGTGACTATTAAAAGAAAAATTAAATTAGTGTAGGCAGACTGGAGGCAGGTATGGAATCATGGTTTCCTGCTCCCCCCAGAAACACATGAATGCAATCACACTGTGTTTGACAATACAGCAAATTGCTGATTATGTCACCCAAACTGGGAGAGCTTTACCCAGGAGCACTTTACCCTGTACTGGTAGCCTATTAAGGAGAGCATTTTCATATGCTGGGGAAGCTGTTGATGGCACAGTGCTGCAGAGTATTCTCCACTGGAGACCAGCACACCACACATACGAGTAACTGAGACAGAATAAGACACATGACAAGGAAGAGAAAATGCACCTCTTCATTCTGCTGGGTTTGACATTCATATGGGTTTAACTGGGGAATCTGTGTCCCGGGCTCACCAACTAATATTTACCACACTTGAAGTATATTACATACAGTATTAATACATGCATACTAACCTCAACATAATTCATTGTACGTAATATTTAACATAAAATTGGGGGATTCCTAAGTATACTGTAGGTTTGCCCCAGGTTATGATATGGTTTCCACAACCATAACCACATTGTGACAGTCTCAACAATGGTCAAAGATTTACCTGGAAACCACGTATGAATCAGCCACATACCAGCCGAGTGCTTTAACCATGGACTACAGGATGAAAGAGAAGGTACTGCCTCTTCTAGTCACATTGGGTTGGTGCCTCCCTTCTAGGAGGAAGGCCATAGGAAATATCAGGTTGAGCACTGCAGAATCGCACGTGAGCTAAATGCTAAGTGACTTGGCATAGTGATGATACTGGCATGCCTTGGTCATGGCAGTTTCCAAACCTAGAGAATACGAAATGCAAAACACACGTTCCTACAGACTTCTACGTATCAAGAAAGAAGAGTAAATGAGGTCAGGCCTTGTTCTTTTGGATCTCTTATCTGAAGACTCTGGATGACTACCAGGTGCCAGTTGAATACAGATATCCCTTCAAATGTATTGCATTCAATATATTGTGTGTGTTCAGGTAAACTCAATAGCTCTCTCCAGGTGAAACTGTTTCTTTCTGAATTACAATGCTGTAAATCCAAGTAACTCCACTGAATCTGCTTGTCAAACCTCTTTTTTAAACTCATAGCGAGATGACTGACTTCAGTTTTGTAACTAAGCATAGCTGAACTGTTTCTCCTAAAGAGGTAATTTGCATAAGGAATTAATTATTTTACATATTTTCCAGGTGCCTGAGACCTAGGTTTTAAGAAGAAGGGGGAAACTACCAACCTCTGAAACATTAAATGTGAACCTTCAAGCTTTTAAAATACAGTAAAACATTTATTCTTAATAAAGGATTGTGAATGTCTTGTGGCTTAGTTAAATTAATTTGCAATCCATGAAAAGTCAAAAGTGTAGAAAAACATACCCTCCATAAATACTAGTAAAGATTTATCAAAGTACCATGAATAGTTTGTGCAGTTAGTATGATGATGGCAAAGCATCTTTCTATGTCTTGGCTGAAAAGTGAGGCAAAAACATCTACTTGTTTGGTATCAGGTATTCATATGATGCACAGGGATTATAGCATGAACTGAGATCAAACACCAAAATAAAATTCTGTATTTTCTGGGTAACATTGTAAATCATATGCACTGAGCCTCACTACAGCTTTGACTGTGGGACTCTCTAAGACATAAGCCATCAGCTCTGCTAGGGCATATTCTCTGTGTGTGAGGACAAAATATAAATTAAAGGCAATAATTGTAAAATGTTGGGGTTTTTCTCTTTGTTTAAGGATCGGAGTATATAGGTGTGAAGTTTGGGGGGGTGTGTTTTTTTGGGTTGGGCTTTTTCATCTCTTTATACATAGTTTGGTATAAAATCAGCATGGAGATGTAAGGAGTTTTCTGAATTTAGGACTGAAGAGGTAAAGGGAAAATATTTTCATTATGTATTTAGCTCTTGCAAATTGGGAGTAAGTACTCTGAAGTCTATGGAACAGCATCCAGATGACCCTGTAATCCAAACTTTTGTTTTCACAAAGCTACTCTGATAATCATTCAGTGGCAAAAATCATGTTTTTCCAGTAATGTGGTGTGTACTACTTCACTGGTAATTATTGAGTCTGGAGGATTTAGTACACTAATCGTGCTTTTAGACTTATCAATTTACCTCAGGTTTTATATTTGAGAAGTTTTGTCCAAACACACATGAGAAATTTGCAGATTGTAACATGCCACATTGCTCTCATTTATTTCTGACAGCTTAGTAAGAATATGAATTCTTTTATTTTGCATTTTTAGTAATTGTATGCTGTGTATCAAAAAGTCTTTTTAAAATTCTAATGTGTAGCATCACTTGATTTCAAAACACATTATAGAAATAAAACACAACTATGTAGTAATTGCAATCTTAGGATTCAATTCTTCCACCACATCAGAGCATTTCAAGATTTGTCTATTAAAGATGATTGCCTCAACTATCTGTAAATGGTTTAAAGAGCTTCCACTTGCACCCCAAGTATGTACCTCATCATGGATATATTTTCATACTCCTGTTAGATATAGTACTCTTAAAGGAAGGAACTTAAATAAAATTATGTTGGTTGTAATCTGCCTAAGGCAAAAATATTTTAGTGAGCCAGTCTTACAAAGAACTAAGTGGGTATTCCCAATTGCCTAACATATAAGCCTATGAAAACCTCCTCTTGTTAATAAATCACTAAATTTAAAACAGTTTTTAGTCTGAAGATACAAACTAAAGCAAAAGGTGAGAATGTAAGCACTGGAAAACGTATTTATTAATTTTTCTTAAATAATTTTATAAGGTCATTAAAATAATAATGAACTATTATTTGACACATTCTCTTAATACCTTCACTATCCACCACCAGTCTGCTATTATTCCAAACATATTTTGAGAAACCTCTTTGTGCAAAAATAT
The DNA here is from genome assembly GCA_035047845.1 of Dendrocincla fuliginosa. Lineage (NCBI taxonomy): Eukaryota > Metazoa > Chordata > Aves > Passeriformes > Dendrocolaptidae > Dendrocincla > Dendrocincla fuliginosa. The sequence goes on along the minus strand of JAWWMO010000043.1, from coordinate 26,267,564 downwards.
ATCCCTTTTGAGGAACTCAGTATCTTTTTGACCTGAATATTACCTTTAATATTTTTCTTCAGGTGCTGAGAATTCATAGTGATGTACTCAATAACCCAATTGCCCATGAGCAGCCTCCACTGTGGAGTCAGTATTTCTGATATGCCATGATTTCCCACTGGAGATATGCTTGAGGATGGAAGCCTGCCCTTTTGCTTGTATTGTGCTATTCTGACTCTGCTGTGCAAAAGCATTTAATAGGCATTTACTGAATATAGGCACTTACTGAAATGCAGGCAAAGCAGGTAAGGCAGAGTGCAAGTCTTCCCTTGACTGCTGTATGACCTTGTCAATGTGCTGCTTTCCAGGCAGGGCGCACAAGACACCTGCAGAAAACCTAAGGAGGACCCACAGCAGTTTTTCTGCTCCAGATCAACTTCAGCAATAGCCTTGGTGAAGTGCTGCTGACTGCACTGCAGCGAGGCTGAGGATTCAGCAGTGAGATTAAAAACTGTCATTCTGTCATTATTAAATAATTTACTTTCAGTGCTGCTAAATATGTTATACAAGGACAGCATGGCACAATGCTTTCTTGCCCATAAGATCTTGCCCCTCTGCGAGTGCTTGCATACATTTCAGGGCACCAGTTCTAAACTGGCCCCTCAAAATAAAGATGGGGAGGCAGGCAAAGCTAACTTGCTGGGGAGTGCAGTGTTCCTTCAGGCATGCAGCTTGGATAACTCCATAAAAGGTTAATTTATGGTTTGAAACTCATCATTATTATGCTAATAAATTCATAATATGTTTTAAACGAAGTCTCCTTTGTATTTCAGGTAGACTCCTGTCCGTTGCCTCTTTCTTTAGAGACCAAGGTAGAAATCGCAGATAAATCTGTTGTTTTCAGTGCAAATTCAGGTTAGCAGTACTTGTCTTTTTCATGTATAATCAGTGTTTCTAGATCAAAGTGTTACAACCATGTATTTCACAACACACAAATTATCAGAGAAGGGCCAAAAGAGCAAACTAGCCAGATGTTTTGTCAGCCCAGCGTACCTTCATAAAACAGCTTTCCATTCTGCCAACAGCAGCCCCAGCTTTGGTTCCTTTTGCCACCCAACCAAAGCAACTCACCTCAGCAACTGTTGTTTGCTAATTAGTTTGAGCTATGTGATCATAACTGAGATTTTGGCAGCCTATTCTGGAAGAGATTTATTAACGATGATCAATTATGACCAGGTGGAATTTCTGACAGATGACTTTTTCATTGTTATTTGACAATATATGGGAAGTCTTCCATTAGATAAATGCAGTTAATGAGCTGACCCTGCCATCTGCTGTCATCTCTGCTGCTGTTTCTGCAGTTTAGTGCCTGTTCATAGTTCCCAGGTCACTACCTCTCCTTCAGCTCGCTGTGGAATACAAATCTCTCTAATGAGCCCACGCAGTGTTGAAGACTTGTCATTCGAGCTGTGCCTGGTTTCATGTAGCACAACTGCTGAAAGCTTCACTTGCAAGATGGGCTGGTGATATCTTCAGTAAAAATAGCATTGACCCAGGAAAGGCTTACTGAGAGAATTTGAAAAAATCCACCAAGTTTTCCATTTTCAAGTTAAATAAGTGTAGTGTTGGTGAGAATGATAAGCATCAATTTTGTCTTACAAGTGAACATTTTAATTGTTTTTGTGTTCTTTACAGTGGTGCAGCTTGTTGCAGGTAAATCAACTGTGTGCAATACCATGATGGCTATTTGTGATACTCAGCATACCACAAGTACCTCACTGCTGCAGCAGTAAGGGCACCACAGAGAGGGCAGCATTCCATGGTGCTGATCCATGTCTATACCTCACCGCATCCAAGGCACATGCAGTAGCACACTTGCCACATAAAGATGGAGCTCACCCCTTATTTGTCCTTGCACATGGGCATGAGAGGCCAGCAGTGAGCTGAACTTTCCCCTTAGGAGGTGTGGGATGAAGAGCTAGCTAGAGAACATAGATTTCTCCTCTCAACATAGAGACATAAAATGGCCTGGGTTAGAAGGGACCTTTATCATCTGATTCCAATCTCCTTCCTGTGGACAGGGATACCTTTCACTAGACCAGGTTGTTCAGAGCCCCATCCAACATGGTCTTGAATACTCCCAGGTATTGGGCATCCACAACTTCTCTGGGCACCCTATTGCTGTGCCCCTCCACCCTCATAGTAAAGAGTTCCTTCCTAACATCTAATCTAAACCTACTCTTTTTCAGTTTGAAGCCATTCCCCCTTGTCTATGAGCATCTCTGAGCTAAGAGATCACATAGCACTGACCACAGGCTTTTTTGTCTTATTTCTGCTGTCCTACCCTGTCACAGGACTTAGGAAATGCAAATAGAACCCTGAAAACCACCTTCTTCGTGTACAAGACAAATAACATCATTCAAATCTATGTGGAGACAAGGAAAACCACTCCCCAGCATTATCTCACATAGAGGAGAGAAACTCAGTAAAGCATGTGGTAAAAATCCAGTACTTCTCAAACCCCACGAAATATTGCAGAAGTCAAAATAGATCTTTATGGCATGGAAAACAAATTTCTCTCTTCTTCTCCCTTCTCCCTTCTATAGCTTCTGTCTACATGTTCAAAGTAGCGGGTTATGACTTGCTTTTTTTCTTGCTTATCATCATGCAGCTCAGGTTTTACAGCCATAAAAAATCCACTAAATGATAGCTTCAGGGGGATGACAGGATGTGCTTCAGTTCTGAGAGAGAACTCGGAGGGGGGACTGCAGATGCAGGAAAACTCCTCTTGGCAACATAAAAAGCCTCTGACCAGTGTGCAGAGTCTTCCTTTTCTGAACTTAATGGCCTGAGAAGAGTGCAGCACCATAATATTTGTTGCTTCATCTCCTAATGCACTAGCTGAAATAAATATCTGAGTTTATTGATGTATTTTGTTCCTTGTAAAGTGTTTTGTGGTCAGTGTTAGACTGTTTTATTTTCTACAGGTGGAACTAAATTCATTAGGTACCAGCTGCTTTCACCCAGCTCCTCTTGGATACATGCCATTTCTAAAAGCATCAGTATGAATTTTCAGATTCATTTTCATGGGTGCTGTATCACATCCTTGGATTTACCACAGCATCATATTTACAAAGGGGAACTGAATGTCTCTGAGGTCAGGCTGCAGCAGACTCTGCTCCAGACAGCACACCTGCAGCAAGCCCTCCTTCTGCAACAGATGGCAAAAAAGAGACTGGCATGGAAGTTCAGAGGGGCAGCTGGCTCTTCAGATCATATGCAGAGCATTAGGATAAATCATTGCACAAGTTACATCCCTTGAGTGTTGGCCGGCCCAAAGACCCACAGCAATGGTCTCTCAAGTCATCTTAAGTTTAAAGGGTAGATTCAGCATTTCTTCTCTCCCCTCTTACCCCATTCTCAGCAACCCTCAAATAAAACCAAGAACCCGACCTCCACACCTCCCCATATGTCTGTTTGGCATTATGTTCTCCATTAAAAGAACAGGAAACAAGGCAAAGGATTTCCATTTATAGGATGTGCTGGGACTGAGCTTCCCCCTTTAGCAAAGCCTGCAGGACATTACCTACACCCAACCTCCTGATTTTAGTACGTTACCTTAGTCCCTTAGTCCTTGAGCTGTATCTGTGAACACAAACTCCTACAGGTGCTCTACAGGTAATCTTTTGTTTCCAAGGCCCATGTTGATAGTCCTCCCCAGGAGTGGATCCGCCCTGTGCTGCATCCCCTTCAGGCTGCACTTCTGAAACATTCCTCATGGTATAGGCTGAAGCAGGTCCTCGCTGATGGTTTTTCTTTTGAAAAGCAAGAGGAAACATTTCAAGGGAAGTCAGTGAGGTCAACAAAAACCAGCAGCAATAGCAGTCTCTCACAAATAAGCAAGAATGTAATGCAGAGAATTTCTCTGCAAAATTTCCAGGAAATAAAATAAATTGAAATACACAAGTGGATCTAGTTCCAATAGCAAATCAGTGTTATAAAACATTAAATATTTAACCAAAATTTTGGTAGCTTATGAGCTATTTCCTCTGAAATTTGCATTGATTTGCTCCCTAAAATACTGAGAAATTAGTTGCAAAATGCCCTATGAATTAAGAAAAAAAAAACCTGTTTAGCAAATCCAGGCAAATATTTGAATATTTTTCAGGGCTTTGCTGTTTAGAAACTCTTTGCCCTTGCATCTCACGCAGTCAGTCTTCTCTGTCCTCTGGTGACCCATAGCAAAAGAGAAAAACCTCAACCCCAAAGCCTTTGTAAAATAAAAACACCCTGTATTTTGTCAGGAGTCCCAGCTTCCCTTCTGCCTCTTTCAGCTCCACCATCAGTTAAGGTGTAACGTCATGCTAAAATAGCTTAAAGAAATGTATTTGGTGCTTCAGTTTCAGGTAACATTTCAATTTCTTCCACTATTATTTTTTCTGGCTGAGTGAAAACTTGGTTTAATTATTAGGCCATCAAGGGGTCTGCCTGTATTATTTGAACTCCTCCTTTTTTTTTTTTTTTTCCTCCTCCTTGTTCACCTTCTTTTCCTTTCTAACAGGCTTCCTGGAACAAATATCAGTCAATTAGAGAGGAGTTGTGAACTGTGTCTTTAACACAAGTTGTAACCTGGCTATGTTTGCCTGGGAGGCTTGTGTCATAGGCAGTCTGCACAGCCCTCAGCCACTCAATACAGATACACTGAGGTCCTTACTGAGCAATCAATTTAAAAAAAAAAAAAAAAAAAACAACCAACCAACTTCATGCTCTTTCTTCAACAGCCTTATTTTATCACCCAGGAAGAGTCACTCTGTCCTGGTGCTTAGTGCACATGTGAGGCATACAGCTCATATTCCTGAGGATTGCATACTTTAGCTGTTTCATTCCAAAGGTTTTTTGTTAATGTTAGCCAAAGTAACTAATCATTCTAGTTTCTTATGTGAAATATATGTCAAAACCTGAATTAAAATGACAAGAAGGTGAAGGCAAATTAAATTAATATGAAAAGGGCTTTCTACAGGATCTGGTTCAAGGTAGAATCTCAAGGGCTTCAGTGATAACCATCCTTCCACACTGTCCCAGCAGATGGGACTTTGCCCTTCGGCCAGCATATGTCAAGGCTCTGCCCAGATCATTAGAAAATCCAGCTACCAACAGAGCTCTGGAACAAAGATTGGTATCTGTCAGCACCTGGGGTTACAGAGACAATGCTGCTACATGCCTCACTGACCACAGTTCCACTCAAAACAAGATGCTTTCCATCGTTTGTACCTCAGGCACTGACTCCTGCCTATTGGTATGTTTTTGCACAATCACTGTGCTTTTTGCAGGTGCTGTTGACAATAAGTGAAGAACGGTCAGGCAGGAGTGCAAGGTGCCACTTTCATCCAGAAGAGAAGATCCACACATGGCTAGATCCTGCTCTGTGTGAACACGGCCATAACTGCACTACCCTGAAATCTTTACTACAAAAGGGGAACCAGCTTTATGCTTCTTTCAGAACACAAGCTGCTCGCTGTGATCTGACCTGGGACATCATCATTGAGTTCACTCACACTATAGGGGTATTACCCCATCATGAGAACCAGTCTGAATTGCATCATTTCAAAGCCAGTCAGGTGAGTGTGTAGTTATTCTGTGGCATCTCAAAGATACGATATTTGAGATGCTGTTATTTGAATGCAAGATCATCTCACCTATTATACATACACTGGCTAACACTCAAGCTATTGAGTAATAACAGCAACTTACCCTCATAGGTCCTCCTACATGAGCTTCTGAATTACTCACTGTCATCCAGAAAGTGATAAAATATTTATGACTAATACATAAAATTCAAACAAGACCTTTATTTACATTAGGTTTTCAAGCGCTGGGTGTTGCAACATACATAACAAAATTTCATACATTTTTATAGGTAATCAGGTTGAAAGGCTGATCTACAAAATCAATATGTCAAAACTGGCTAAGCAGAAAATGTGTCAACTCGGTTTTAGAGTACTCTGTCAATTTTACACCATTTGCTATTGTTCAGAGCATTCCTGATGTCACGGTTATAAAAACAGAGTGCTCATGCAGGTTAATTTACAATGAACTCCCTAGTAAATTTTATGTTCTTCACTTGTTCAGAAGAGCAGGTCAATACTCTCCATCTCATCTCACAATGCAATTACAGATCCAAACAGGGCGAAAACTCAATCCATCAGAAGATTTTTAACAGAAAAAACCCCCAGATTTAGCAAGACAAGGATGCAGAACTTTCGTTTTGTGACAAACTGAATTATAATCTCTCATTCTGTAGAAAACAAGTTTTACTGTAAAAATTAAGTTCATTTATTCCATATTAACATTACGCAGCAACCAACATAAGTGTCTAGGTAAACAGACTTTTGAAATGTTCTGCTGCAAAGCTGACCAGTAATGCACGCAAATGATAAAGTTAACAACTCTGTTTACTGCCAGAAATAAAAAAAAAAAAATGGCTTCAGGAGCAAATAACACTGATTCATACTGTGCTCAAGCACTAGTCAACAAAATCTATTAAACTACATGGGTGGAAAAAATCAAAGCAGTTTTGTTATCTTACTTGTGACACCTTATTTAAATTTCAGGCATTAATTCTTTATATCAGCATAAATATGTAGCCTTCTACAACTTTTATGATGTGGTTACAGACACAAAACTGTTATAAGTAGAAAGCAAGAGCTAGTTCAAGGAATTTCAGACTTTGAAATCAGCCAGATACAAAGCTAAAATTCATATGTTCCTTTTCAAGTTATGAATACTTTCACTAAAACATAAATATTTTAACATATATTATTTTTTTCTGACATTCAAAATTGTAAAGTCAATATGGCAGAATTATTGTTAAAAGCACATATTTACAAATATTCTTTTTCCATACATAAAGTATTTGGCATAATTATAACAATCTTACTGCATACACAACTGTTTGCTTCTTTTTCACATAATGGTACACTCCTTATTAAAATTTACCAATTATGTACAAAAATACTTGAACATTTATTATAGAAAACCTCTATAACTACCATCAACAGCTTGTAACTGCTGAAGGTTTAATTGAGAGAATATAAAAAAGTGGTCACTTTCTTCCAGTTAAACTATCAACAAATCAAACACAGCTAAAATCAACATAAGCTTCCCAACAAAAGAGGGAGAATATTTTTAACAGCATGATTTAAAATTCAGTTCACACATCTGTTCCCAAGCACATTTAAACAGTCAGTAAAAGAAAGAGGATACAAAAACTACATACAGAAGGTGCTTTTTTTTTCCCTTCCCCTCCACATTCCTACATCTTGGCTTTAGCTTTCCAAAGCTCTTCAGATGTCAGTCAGTAAAATACAACCTAAGGCCAAACACCATTCTCCTACAATAAAGATGATGGTGATGAACTCAAGCTAAAAAGCAAATCCAAAACCTGGCTCCAATGGCACATACACATTGAAAGAACTGTTCAGAATTTTTGCTAGATTTTTACAAAATTATTAAGGAAGTTTGCAATTAGTTTTTGCAAAGTATGGATAGATATTCAGGAATTTGTATATTTAAAAATCTGATCATTTAGTGAATTGCCTTTGTACTAGTCAGTACTGATTCTTCTACACAAGTTAAAGGAACAGTTCATTTGTACCTATTTCATACACAGATTATATATTCCAGGGTGAACTTTCAAAAACAGCAGAGAGCCTCCACTAGCAAACTGCTAGCTTTAAAAAAAACCCAAAATTAAAACAACAACAACAAAAATACATTAGCTGGAAGAATATAAGTAAATTGCACCTCAAAAAGAAAAAGGATGTGTCAGGTACAGTAATACATTAATGGCACAAAATCTTTTCAGAATTTACCAGAATGGTGCTGTATGCTGAATGAAATGCAGGTGTTTATCCATCTTAAAAATGCGTGTTTCAAAAATTCCAAACTACGTTCTTACGACAGTTCTCTGCAGTATAACTTGCATTATATCCCAGTTTTTCTACGTACATTTAAAATGATCAACCTGTTCATACAAGAAACGACTTTCAGCCTATTTTCAGAAATAACCTAGTCTACAGACTACTTTGTTAGAAAGCGTGCATTTATCTCTAGTAGTAAAGATCCAGTCAGTATATGCTGCCTTTTGTAAGAAGCATTTGGCTAACTCAGATGAGAGTTGTAGGGTTTTAGATTCAATTTTTTAAATAAAATACAAATAAAAGTATTTATCGGTATTCACCACCATAAAATTAAAAAAAAAAATCCTCTCATTCATGCTTTCTGTAATATCTGGCAACCTAAATTAGTAATTTCATTTCAAATGTGCAACATAATATTAATAAGCATTTCAAAATTACTCAAAAGAAAAGGTGGGCAAAATATTAAAGTGCCTAACTAAATGAATTTTACCATTCTTAAAAAATATTATTTCTTAAACAGTAAAGAACTGGTTGAACTGGTTGCAATTAAATAGAAAAGTGATTTCTCATAGCTGAGAGACTTTGCGGGGCAGAGGCCTGGGCCGGGGAACCTGCTCAGTCCTCCTGTTGCTGTTTTCCAGATTGTTTGGCCTAACCAGCTGTGGCTTGGGTGGCAGTGCCGGTGGGTCTGCGGCGGGCGGGATGGAGAGGCTGTGAGGTAGAGGAACGGGGCGTTTCAAAGTCCGCTCGTACACGCTGTAAGGTGGTGGCGTTTTGCTTTCTTTTCTCACAGGCTCCTCAGAAACGCTGTAGCTTGGGACAGTCACTGTTGGTTCACTGCCTTGGCTTTCAAAGCCTGATGTCTCTGATGTGCTACATCGGCTGAGCGAAGAGATGCCGCTGCTGTAACTCCCTGACAGCGCCGGGGAGTTGGATATGAGCCCCGAGGAATGATACTCCACTGGAGACGGTGTGAATGATTGCACAGACCCCTGCTCAAAAAAAGGGAGGAAAGAAGAATTTACCTGGCATATACGAGGGAGAGTGTTTCTGTGCTTAGACTGAGAACATACATAGATACAGCACACAGACTCTGAGCTTTGATAAACATAAATGGTTGTCCCCCTGTTTAATCAAGATCCAGTGAGAAACAAATAATTTCAATAGTGCCTGGGTACACCTTAGACAGTGCTCATGCCAGTAATTCATGTAAGTGGGAGTGCAATTGTATTTAAATGTTATCTTACTATCATAATACCCTGGAAAAAATCTGGAAGCCTTTAAAATGCACTCGTGGTTTTCCCAGCTGTAAGTGGAATGAATCACCTGGCACAGGGCATACCTGGAAGTGTCCTGCCCCCTAATGCCAAAGCACAGGACTTGCAGCCCAGCCACTGCTGCTGCTGCAGGCTCTTATATCCCAAATTCAGTTTCCAAAGCTTTTCCTCATAGCTTTAGTGCACTGTCATGCGGTGAAAAGTGCATTTACATCGTGGAATCCTTTCCAAGTGCACCATAATACCAGTGTTGGAGGGGAAGCACAAAGCAGATGCCAAGGTAAGAGCCACTGCTGGGTACCAGCCCCCTTCTGCTTCTGTTCCTGCGCCCATTCAGGAGCAGCAGCAGGATGGCAGGAGGTGAAGGCATCACTGCTGCTGCAGACAGCACTTTGATCCACAGATCCCCCACCCTTCCTCTCCCCCATCTCTCAGGCATTCTTTGGACACACAAACACAACACACCACGGGGGCTATACAGAGGGCACAGGTGGCCAGGGGTGGCATCAGCAGCCTTGCAGGTCTCTCAGGGATGGTGAGGGACAGGGAGCTGAGGCCCAAGCAGCAACAACAGTGCCGACAAAAAATAAAAGGCAGGGACAATAAAGGTCTATTCAAAAATCATTGAGCAATCATATTCCAGTGAAGCAACTTCAACTGAAAACTGTAAAAGGTTAGCCCACACTTTGCAAGTTGAAAAGCTTCTGCAACATATCTAATTTTGCCTTGAGTCATCTGAGACAATCCAGACTTAATGGCCTCAAGCACAGGATAAAAGAGGGATGGAGAAATCACATTAAAGACAAATTTCTCTCTTCAATTCTTGTTAGACTGGTTGGCACTTAGCTGCTCAGCCAGAGGTAAGAGTGTCAGCCATGCAGAAAGGGAAAGGAGAGGGAAAGTGGAGGGAAAGGAGAGAGGCAGGGGTGTATAGACTACACTGACTTTATGCTGTTGAGATAATTTTAGTTATCCATCTAGGACTGGATCCACAGAACACTGAAATTAATGGGAAAAAAAAAATCTTCATTTAGATTTTGTACACTAGGATGGCCTTCTCAGGAAGCACGCTGTTAGAACAAAGGCTGAAAATTGAGCCCCTGTATATGGCTATGGAAAAGCAGAGCAAGTTTTATTTAAAGCTCAATACACAGTGAAGACATTTCAGACATTTTGAGGAGCCTATTTAACTACTTGTTTCATGTTCCATTCCTCCGCCTGTGAGGAGGCTGCGCTGCACTCCTACTCCACAAACGTTCAAGGTCAAGGTTTTCAAATAAATTATATATTTGGCTCCAGTTCCAAGAACACTTGACACTTGGATTAAGTGACCATAGATTTAGGACGTTTGCTTTTGTCATTCTAAACAAGAGCAAGTACGTGTAAAGACTGCAGGGGTTAGCCCTTGTTTCCTGACAGCAGTGCAGACTGCTTTTACCAATAGCAAGTAACAGTCTAGACACCAACAATCTGGAAATTCATGCTCAAAGTGAGATATAACAGCTCTCCTAAGTATTATGGGCCAGCATTCCTCTCCCAAGCAGCAATACAGACTTCGACTGTAAAATACTTAAATTCTTTCCAGACCTTTAAAAGGAAAATGTTAGGACAAACTTCAAGCATCCCTAGGAATCATCAGTATCAAGTCTGCTCAGGAGAAAAATAAAGACTCACTCATCTTTGTACAAGATCCTAATGCTCTAAAGAGCTTCCTAGTAAGCAGGTGGCACAAAACCTGGAATTGGTCTCATTTCAGCAGAAGGGACACAACGGTAATAGGACTACAGGCACTCCGATGGCGAAGACAATTGCTTTGTGTTGACCCTGGACCACTGTGCAGACACAAGTGGAAATGCTACAGCCTTATGAGAAGACAAACAGGAGAATGACTATGAACTTGCGACTGGGGACCTCTACGGGAAAGGAAGTATTGTGGTGTGCCACTTTCCTACTCAGGCAATGTGTACCTCTGCAGTATTAGTAAGCATTGGATTGCTGAGGGACCACTTCAGCAGCGTTGCCTCCCTTTGCCCTTGCACCTGAGTGCCTGATGCACCAGTCATGTTCCGTTCTGTTTGCTCTCTTTCCATGTTGTCATCTCTTGTATTTCTAACTGCATAATTGTGTCTGCTTCAATGGGATGGTAAAGGCTATCCATCCCCAAGACTAATGTTGTGCAGTCTGTCAGTGCTGGGGTTTGCCTGGAATAAGCAGGCCGCCACTGCTGTGGAATACACAGATTTCTGAGTCAAGTTTTACAATAAAAAAGCAGGTCCCAATATGTGGGTACTAACACACTCAAATATCTTGAAATAGAAATGAAACCTACTCAATTTAGCCTGGATCCCCAATTGCTTTGGGTGCTTAACTGCTAGAGAAGATCCAATGCTTATTTACAGCCTGTTCTTAATGTTTTCTACTGGTAGGCGTCAAACTACTTCCAACTTCTTACACAACCTCCCTGGATCATTCTGCAGAGGAAATGGATGTTAAAATGACTGAAGCAGGGGTTACACTCTAACACATCCTCTAATCTAACAGCTCTGGATGCTGGAGGAATAAGAGGAATGGGTTGCACAACAGGTTCTCCTAAGCTGGCATCTCCCCTTTTTCCACTGTTGGAGATGGAATTCTGGACTAGGTAGACCATCAGGCAGCTCTGACATGTATTTCTTACTCTCTCTTATGTCCACTGACTCTGGTTTGATTATTGTTATAGTTTCAAAATCTTTCATGGTTTGGGGCTTGGAAGTCAGAATGAGATGGCTTGTAGATACATAGTTCCCCACTACCTGCTCCCAGAGCCAGCTAACTGTCTAAAGCCTAAACAAAGGGACAGCTGATAGCAACGTAATGGCTGGGGACAGGATTGGGGGAGGTTTTTTTTTGGGGGGGGGGTGGGGGGGTGGGGGGTAGGGGGTGGTGTGGGCAGGGAGTACATCACTCTTTCCCCGATTCAGGAGGTGGTCATAGAGGAGTTTCTCAGCGCTCATTTTTTGCCAGTGCGCTACACCTTTGTTCTCTGTCTGCTTGGGTGCCCAGCCTTCACTTGCTGGATTGGTGGCAGCAATGGGAGAGGGGCCAAGCTCGCCCTGAGAGGATAAAACCCACCATTGCCTGGATTCACTATGGACTCATCAAGGGGGTGGCACCATCTGCAGAGGAGTTGGTAACTCCCCCCCCAACACTTCTGGACAAACGATGGTGAGACGGTCCTTGCACTGCACACAGGAAAGGTTCCAGCCCATCCCTGTTGCCGCCATTCCCACGTGAGCTTCAGGATTGGCACCTTTCCACCCACGTCTTTGCCTCACCTGAGTGCATGACACTCACTGCAGCCACTGCCTCCTGCTGCCTGTGAATAGAACTGCACTGAAGAGGCAGAGACAGGACTTTATTTGTTGAAAGTTTCGGTTATAGTGTTGATGGCTGTTCTGTTCTGGCTTTGGTTATACATATATATATTTGCAGTAAGGAACTGTTATCCTCTTTTTTACATTTCCTGATTAAAGTCTCTTAATTTCAAAGGTTGTGGTGGTTTTTGAGAAGAGGCCCCCTTCCTAGTCCAGAAGGATTCCTCACTTTCCTTCATAGATATCTTGGTCTCTTTTGAAACTGAGACAATTATTCATGTAGGTGAGAAGCCTAATATTGAAAGGCTAAAGATTCTGAGGATTAGGTTTCTGGCCTGCATTTTTGAAAACATTCAGAGTTGCTGCAATTCTTACAGCTACTTGTTTTTGTAGAGGTATATGATAATAAAAAGAAAACATAATATAATCCCAAATAATGTACATTAAAGATATACTATCTGCCCCACAACACACAAGATCTGTCCCACAAAGGCAATTCACTGCAATAAGACAGTACCTTCATTGGTGATCTGCCAGCAGGTGAAGGGGAAACAGAGGCTATGTGTCTTGCTGGTGATGCTGTAAAATTAGAAAGATTTCAGTGCAGTCTTGGCATTACAATTTTCACTAAGAAATCTTTTTAAGTGGATAGGAGATCATTCAATACATAAATATTATCTCTGGTTCCCTCTAGGTACTTGTCCAATGGCTGTAAATAGTTTTAGAGATTTTGTTTATTTTATTCTGTTCTCAGGATTATCTTGCAGTATGCAACCAATTATAAGAAATGTCAGCATCTCCCTTTTCTGATAGATTTTGTATCACTGTAAATGGGTTTATATCTTACCAAATATAACAGAATTGAAAAAAAAAGAATCAGTGTAGCAACTTTTCACTTTTTGTTCTTCAGAAATATATTACATATTTGTATGTTGAATAAGAAAAAGCTCAATACATAATATAGTTACATCAAACATTTATCTGCAAATATACTAGAAACGTGCCTGGACATACTCTGAAGCATAAGTCTAATATTAAAAACTGTATTCACACCCATGAGAACAATTATATTGTTAGGATCACTTAAGCAGCCTTTAAGTGGAAATTAATCTTTTGAAAGGCAAACGTAACAGAACTCATGTACCTGTGTGATTGCTGTGCATTTTCTGGCCAGTAAAATTCTTTGTGGTTAATGATCATTTCTGATTGCTAACCTCCAATTATCATAAAATCAAAAGACTGAATTTGATCATCCTCCCTAGAACTAGCATGAATGGTCTGAAACTACTCAGTCATTAAGTGAAGGGGCAGACTATTGGAAACAGAGAACTGCAGGGACCATTAATGAGAGGAAAATACCCACAGAGACAGTTCTACAGCCTTTCATGTAAGAAATCAAATAATAAGCTAACCTGCCCAAGAAGTTAAACATTAATCAGAGTGGAAAGAATCCCTCAAGTACTGGAGCTTTGCCTGCAATGTCCATTAACTCACCAGTCTGTGCAGGTCTTGGTGGTACAGGAGGAGATATAAGCTTTCCACTTTCTGATGTGTTTCTGGCTTCCTTTCCACTATCCAGGCTCCAGCTGCTGGGGGTGGTATTTACAGCTGGAAGAGAATGAAAAAGCTGTCATAGGCATCAACGCTTCCAGTTCTCTGACTTGCCTTTATCTATGAGGGTAAAAATAGACAAAGTGAAAATGATAAACAGCTTATTAAGCATGCCTGAAAAGCTGTCATGATTACATCAGCACTTGCAAAGCTCTTAAATAATGGCTGTCAGTCTCCTGGATGCCCAATGTATGTGTCTGGCCCTTAGGTCAGTTTGTGACTGTATAGTAGTGGGCGCCATCAACAGCAGCAGCAGCTGAGATAGCACTCTGGTGCACTGCAAATCCAGCCACAAAGGGAGATAAGCTTGAAGCCTGTTAATGTAATCAGTTTATCTTTGCACCAGACTCCTATTTAGAGGTTTCCAGGCAGAAGGGAACAGACTATTCATAAACTGTTTCCATTAACTCATTTTATACACAGAAGGAACTAGACAAAGGAATTTGGCCAATTCCAATTGACCTCTTTCATAAACTTTCCTTGCTAAACAGTCTTTTGTTGCCTGCATAGACTACAAATTCAGAATTGAAAGAAGGTGGAAAGAAGGACATAAAATTAAGCAAATAAAAACTGGAAGAAATTAGAAGTGTCTGACAGAAAAAAATATCAAATTAAGAAATTATTTTGGACGGAGAAAACTTCTATACACTGTTTGTATTCATGGTCAAGAACCTCTTTTGAATCATGTAAATTGACTATCACCTTGACAGGCATAAAACAGGCCGTTGTATTTGTCTGTGTTTTGCCTTTACCAAATTCCATGACTTTAACTGAATGATCCCATAAGGTCTGGAACAGCTTCCTTGATAGAACTGCATTATCTCACCAATATTGGAAAGAAGCCATACAGACACAACTTTCATTACATTCACTGTTAAAAAAAAAAAAAGGATTGGGAAAAAATGCTTCAAACCCTCTCCCCTTCACCTCCTAAAAAATCCCTCGCCTTCAAAGCCTCAAACTTCTTGCCCTGCCATGGCAGTTTCCTTCTTGTTTGCTTATTTCAGCTGTGAGTAGAGAATCGCATGCAAGGATCCTGTGCTTATTTGCAAAGATGAAATAAAAAGCAAAGTATTGTTACTACCTGATGGCATCAACTATTGCTATTATAGCAACACTAAGAACTCTCAGGATTCCAACCCCACTCGCTATAGAGAAAACTTAATACAATAAGTATAAATAACATTGATTTCATATCTGTAACAATATTGTTCCAGTATAATTGCACATTAGTTGACCCTGGGAACAATGCACAGAATAATCTGTTTTCTAGAGGATCATTTTGCTTTTTTATTGCCAAAATATTCAATGCAGTGTTTGATTTTTTTATTGTAAGCTGTCACTTAGCAGCATGGCTTTACCCTCATCCTAAAAATCACTTGGCTCCAGATCTAGATATTTCAAATGCCTGAATCTCTTGACAAACTAATTTTTTTCTTTTAAGTCACCTAAGCAGTCAATTCTTTGGACTGCTAAAGCCTCCAGAAGATATTATTTTAACAATTTTGTGATGTACTTGGCTGCATAGGCCAATGGAAAAGTTTTGCGATTTCCATGTTAAATTATTTCATATGTTTTTCAGCCTTGTGAAAAATTCCACCTGAGCTTTCATAAAAATTTGGACACAAAAATACCTAAAAAACCCAGCTCTTATGGAAGAAAATCTGATTCCTGGTCAGTGCTTGTTACAGTATATTCTTAAAATAGTTATTTTCTATACACTGATTTTACTTTATCCTTTATTCAGCATACCACAAAGGTTCCATAATGAAATGATGGAGCATATTATGGATGTGGAGCACATAATGAAATCATGGCACAATAACTATGCAGACAATATTGGATTTCCCCATGCACAAAATTATAAAAGGCAGTATTTTGTCTATGGAAATTCATATATTTCTCATTTAATGTAATTGAAAACAAAATGCCCAAAAAGCAACAAACCGCAAACTGCTCTTTTCAATCAAAGTACAACTAAAAGCATACTGACTCATATTTGGTAAAGATGCCTTGCAGGTACCAAACTTCAGGACTCTATCCATATCTCTTAAGCTTCTGTCTGCCCTAGTCTCCAGAAGCTGGCTCATTGTCCCACATATCTCTCTCCAGAAGCGGAAAAGACAGCTCTCACAGGCAGCCTGCTGCAACCTGTTGCTCCATCACCTCGCCTTGCAAACTTCCAGGCCTTTTTTCAGTGCAACACTCAGTTCAAACATCACGTTCTCTCCTTCTTGGCAAAGTGTTTTGAAACTTAGATTGTCAGCATAATTAAGTTAGTTAGAATGTTTTGACATGTGGAGATGACAGTATGCACTCAAAATAATTGGAATTCTACAGGAACATGATGGATCAATTAAATTTTCATTGCTTCCAAGATTGGTATGTTGCAGCATCTCCACTCACCTTTGTCAGGCCCGGGCAGATTGGAATCACTTCGTGGCAAAGCACCGTCTCCAATATGATTAAACAGCATTCTCTGTAAATGAGAAAAGCACGGTTTACACATAGCTGCTGCTGTATTTCAGTAGCCTTTAAGAAAACAAACATATTTGTTGCTATCCCCACCACACAGATCTACTTTGGAGGTAGAGATAAACACGACTTAGAACACAAACAGTTTAATAAAAGTATGTGTATACAGTAGGCTAGTTTTTTGAAAACTGTATACACTGAAATCAGAGGGAAGATTATTATCTACTGAGTTCTGACAGTTTCCAGCACCTTCAAAAGCAAAATAAAGCTCATTCCTCAAGTGATATCTTGTAAGATTACTAAACAAATAGAGGGATAGATTTGCAATAATTTCATTACAGAATCAGGATCTGAATAAGGCATAATGTTTGACTATTAAAGTTTACGGCTACTACCTCAGAAAAGCTTTGTGTATTGCTTTCCAACTCTGGCTTTTTTGGTAGCAGTGTTGTCAGTCACTTCTCTTGTAGATAAGAGCTGACTCATTAAGCATGTTTGTCTTTCCTTTTCTGAATATATTTTTTTAAAATCACAGTAGATTTTTGAATCAATTTTAAAATTCCACTAATTACTTTTTTTGGCAGTATTCAAATAATCCATAGTCACTAGTGTGTCTTGATAATAGATGTAAAGAGCATATAGTTAATCTTGTAAGTAATTCAGATGTACCTTCCAGAGGAAATGAGAACAAGATAAACTTTACTCTTTTTTTTTCCCTTACTTTTTTTTTCTCTGTTTGGTTGGGTTTTTTTAAAGCAAGATCAGACAATCAGTGAAACCCAAAATCCTACTATTGTTTCTCTTCACAGAGGACCATGCCAAATTGGTGAGGCACTATGCTGTGGGATTCCACAAGATGGCAAAATCAGCTGCAAAGTCATCGTCATTAACCTAACATGTTGCAGCTACATGTTACAAAGTGAGGAACAAATGAGTGCCCAATTCAACTTGACTTTAAACATCTCATAGAGAGAATGCTTTGGTAGATGCTGAGCTACACTATGTTTGCCTTATGTCCCACTAGAGTCATACTGGGTCAGGAAATATCTGTTTTCCTGGAATTACCATTAAACTGAGGTGTAACTACATAGGTACTTTAATGTGACAGAAAATATGTTCCTGTCTGGTCTGGATTGAATTTTCACTTCCTAGTAAGTCTGGAGTACATTAGGATGTGGTAGACAAATGCTGAAGTCTGTTTTCTGTTGTGAAGGTAAAGAGCAAAGACTGAAAAAGCAACTGAAATTGGAGGAGATAAAGAGACAAAAGCTGAATGAGATACAGAGAAACAAGGACATACTAAAAGAATGAAATTTAAAACCATATGGAAGAACAAGAGCAACCACAGGATGTTTAATGACACGCAAATAAAACCCCCAAAAAATGTGAAATTCAAAAAGCTTCATTAGGAAGAATAATAGTGCAAAAACTAAGGAGGCTTGTTGACCAGTCAATGACAGCAGGCATTCCTCTTCTGAGTATGGGAAGAGCTGGAGAGACACAGTACAATCATTCAGCAAGAGATCACAAAGCAAGCACAAATGGATGTTGACTGAAAACAGCTGTACACAACCTTGAGCATCAATTTCAGTGAGGGAAGCGGATGCAGTACTGCTCTGTAAAGTCCTTAAATAAGATAGCTGTGGCCTGAAAGGACCTCAAGTGGAGGAAGTAGCCTGTGTATCTTATCTTTCCCAGCTGAAACACTAATGTGAAAACTGCTTTCATTAAGCTGTAATAAAGTTGTTCATAAATGGGTAGTCCTTTCCTCATTAACTTAGCATGAAGCTCCAACCAAGATTGCTGAAGTTAACTGGTGTTAGAATAAAAGAAAGGACAAGGAACAGTTTGAGCAACTAAATTGTAGTAAGAGTTGCAGGTATCTCTAAGACATCTCCTTACAATTGCACTGAGGATTTCTTTTCCCCTTCTTAATCAGAAGGCAAAGAATCAGGATTTTGTTTCTGATCACAGTCCATTTTTACTGCAATGGGATCAGAGCACCAGAGAGAAAAATTCACCTTTCCCCAGAAAGATATATCCTCATTTATGGTTATAAGGGTAGAACGAAACTGTCAGACCTTCTCACCTTTGAAACATACTTCACTGTATGAGCAAGTTAATTTTCTACTTACCCTCTCATGGGACACTGAGGGTAGAGACAGATTGGGAGATTTTCCTGCTGGGCGAGTCTCAGAGAGAGCGGAGACTGGGCCTACGAGCTCCTCAGCCTCCCTTATGGAATCTCGGATAGAATGGGGGATAGAAGTCGCATTCCACTTGGCAAAGCAAGAGTTTGTAGTCTGGGAGCAAAAATGGGATAATTTTTCTTTGCGGCAAACTGTAAAACCGCTTTATTTAAAGAACATCTCCTGATCTCTCTTGTTTTGGCTCCACTACCACTGAGAAACTGCCCAGTAGATGTTTCTACTGTGAGTAGTTCCCAAAAACTGTCCTTAAGTCTGGCTAAGCTTCAGTATTACTTCTTAAGTCCTCAGGAAACAGCATGAGGACTTAAATAGAAAAGAGATAAAAAATTAAACAAAGAGTCAATTCAATAATTGAAGAAACAAGGGACAAGAAAAGAACTAATGAGAAACCAATAAATAATTTCTAAAATAAAGGATCCTGGACTAGCAAGTTGGTTTTTATCAGAGACAGAACTTCTGGTAGAAATGAGTGTTGAATAGAGGGTCTTTAACACTGTACTTATGTTCTCATCTTTCTCGGCTTCAGCAAGAGGTGCACTGTGTGATGGCAGGGATTAAAACAGCAACTGTAGTAAAGCACTTCAGGAAAATAGGTCCGTTAATAAGAAAAGATGAAATAAGAATTCAATATTGGCCAGCTCACTAAACTCAGTTTGCATTTCAGAATAGTCAAAGGAAACACGTTTCATAAAGACCTATATAACAGTATTTTAAGGTAAAAAACACAATTCATCTTTTTTCTCTGGAGTAACAAAATGTCTATCCTTTTCTTTTTCTTTTCTGAGACTACACTGAAAAACAGGAATTGCCACATAGAATGGGTTATTATCTCACAGTGGCTAGGATTAGTTTTCTCAGAAGTAATAAAGGGGAGGTCAACAAGGACAACTGCCACAATAACAGTTTTTCTTGTTTTTTTTTCTTCTCTAAATTGAATAAATGCTGTTGCTCCACACAAGCAGGCTGTGTCATCTGGTCAGTCTCTGTATCTCACTCTCACTGCATTGAATAAATGTACAGAAACAGATCTAAACCTAGAGTAACCAAGCAGCAATGTGGTCAAGTACCATGTATTCTACTCACATCTGTTTCATATAAAGTATTTTAGAGTATTTGCTTATAAAAAAGATAAAAAAAAACACCTGAAAATCAAGAACAGTGAGCAGACACTGAATCTGCTCAAAGCTGAACATGTGCCTTTATTGTCTTCAGAGCTATTTGTGCTCTGAGGACTTCCAACAAACTTCTTACCTGCGAAGTTTCCGAAGGAGTAGGGTAGATGGCACTGCAGGGCCTCTCTCTGGGAGACAGGCAAGAGTTTTCTCGGGAATGCTTATGTTTGTCAGACAACAGAGGAGAGGCTAGAATATAAATGTGTCAAGTGATTAAATTCATGCAGTGAAACTTAGACATTTCAATTCTATGCTTATGACAAAGAAATCCTCTGTCCCCAGTAATACATATTTCTCAAATAATTGGCCAAATCTGATGGGTGACCAGGGATATCATGTGTATATCATTCAGCTGTGTAATGTATCAAGAACCATTTAATATGGTTTACCACAGGAGGTTTACCACTGACCTCTGGCACTGGATGGAGCAGAACTGGTCACATTAGGTGAAGCAGAATGAGTAGAACTCAGGCTTGAGGTAGACGGACTAGGCTGCAAATAGAAGAGATGCTGTTGTTACTTCATCACACTTAGTGGTTTGGAAAACAAAAATTTATAGCGTACTTTTCACTAGAACAAAGACCTTGTAATTTCTTACAGTAGATTATCAGTATTTCAAAATAGCCAACCAATAAAAAGAGCATTAATCTAACTACACAAAGATGTAGCAAAATATTAAATAAATATAAATGTAATCAATAAAGTACCATAATTACATGCCATTGTGACAGCTGGACAGAAAAGTCCATATAAGGTCAGATGACTTTGCATCATAGTCCATTGTGTCTGATTATATTTGTAAAAAAATAATGCTTCATTTTAAACAGAAGAAAACAGTTATATAAAAAAAAAGTTATTTCTAAGTTAATGAGGTTAACAGCCCATTTAAAGATTTGTTTTTTAAAAGAAGTAGCAGCAATAACTTTGTGACTTTGGAATGAAATAATAGAAGAATTTATTTAGTAAATAGTCTTGTAAGAAAGATTCTGTGTAGTTTGAAGAATAACAATAATATGTACCTGCATGTTAAAAACTTCATCTGAGCTTTCTGACTGCCCAGTGATATTGCTGACTTCAGCAGAAGCTTGGGATGACAGTGATGAAGATGAATATCGATTGACAGCTGGGTAACTCAAGGGGCTATTATAAGAATAAAGAAATACAAAATGGTTAACTCTAATTGTCAATCATAATTTCTCATGTGAAAACAGCATGTTTATTAATCTTTAGAGTTTAAATGGTGGCGGTGAGGGGGGGGTGGAAAGAGGAGAAAGAATGAGAGAGAGAGAATATATACCAGCTATTCATGGCTGAAGATACTTCAGGCAGACCATACAAGAAAGTATGCACATAATAAAAGTATTTTATGGGTCATCTTCCATGAGTAACAAAAATACATCAGTTACTAGTATTTTGACTTGCCTGCGTCGTGGTATTACCCTGGCAGCATCAGGGCTCATAGAAACAGGCATGGAATTCCGGCATACACGAGGACTTCCATTTGGGAAATGAATAGGACTAGCTTGTACACAGGCAGAAAATTCCTGGCAAGTTATTAAAAGAAGATTAATTCAAATGAACATAATATCATTAAGCATTTTGTAAGATACAGAGAGTCAGTTCAATAGTTATATTTGTGCTTTGGGTTAGGTGCATCATTGGTATGAAATATATTTAAACTTTTCGCTGATGACAGTAAAATGTGACTCCTTTTCTCTGCACAGCATGGGAAGTTTATGTTTCTCTTTGCTTTGTGGTACTGCAAGAAGGCTACAAGCTGTAACGTGGACAAACAACCAAAAGATGTCACTGTTTGTTGCTTGGGAAAATGAAACAACTTAGTGCAGCTGAACAGTCTCCTGGTCCATCTATGCAACTGCTCACGTACCTGTATTCCCAAGCTTGACTTCATCACAAAGAACTGATCTACCAGCTTTTTGTGCAGTGGCCTCATGTCCTGTGGCACCACCTTCTCATGCACTGCCAAGCCAAATTCTAGGATCTGGGCCTGCAGGGAGGGAAGAATATATTTTGATGCATTTCCTTTAAGCTTTCATTATAAATTAGGATGTTAATAAAAGAAATCTAACAAAATGCACATTGTCTTAAAAGCATCGATCTAAATCCCTGAAAGACCTGTAATCAAACAAGGCCTAGGACCAAACGTAACCAAAAGTAACAAACAAGAGGGTTTATACCTCTTCCCATTTTACTATTCAGTTTACCCAAAGGTTTCACGTGTACAAATTAAACTCTAATATAAAAACTACTATGGATAACGTAGTGAAAAATATGGCTAAAGAGCAACCTTACAAAGGAGCAGCTCTAAACCCTAAATAAAGAACAGTTGTAAAAAGCATGAAACAACAGCAATGGCCAGTATCCACCAGAGCCCTGTAATATATTTGCAATGAAGCCCACAGTCCCCTATCCTATTCCAACTCCCTGGACTCCATAATGGTGGCTTTATGTATATTCTTGACACAAGGCGTGACAGGCTTCAGTATAACTTTACGCAAACTCTAATTTTGCTCAAATTTGGCCACAGGCATTCAAAATATTGAATTGGTTACATGAGGAATCAGATAAACTCAAATTTAAAAACAAAATAGCTACAGTATGCTGTAATATCTTTGGATGAGAGCTCCCAGCTGACATCTTCAGGCAGCCGTGAGCGGGCACGCAGCTGCACAGCATCACCGACCCAGGGTCAGGACTGCAGCACATGCACAGCCCTCCAGCCCTGCCGAGTGCTCCGCCTTAAATCATCTCTGGGTGCCAGATAGACTGCTATTACTTGAAATTCACATTTTTGTTACAGGAAGTCATTAACTTCAGTTTTACATTGTAAAGGTTAGTGAGATTAACTACAGCTTGAAAAAACAAAATTGCAATGTAAATACTATGCATTATCTGAATGACATTAAAGCGTGCTCAGTCTTCTGATTTATACTGTCTGAGGATCTGTCATTCAGCTGATCTGACCAAAAGATATCACAATGCTGACGTAAAATGGAATTTCCATCTTGCCAAATTCCAATACTGTGACTTTTTTATTCCAAACTGGCAATAAAATGTGACATTTCAACATGCTGAATAGAACAAAAATAGGTAAATATCAGTTAGAAAAGCTGAAATACTACATAAGATTTTTGATTAAAAATCTTTTTTCCAGCATTTCAAATGGAGTCACTTCATGTTTGAGACTGCTGGGTCATTATCTTCCAAATAAATGAAGAAATAATGCACAAATCATATAATGCATAGACTACTCCTTTGCTTAATTTTATCACTTGGCATTTATTCTACTGCCTCCCTACTTTGCCAATTACTTTTAAATACCTTTCACTGCAGTAAGATTTTTCATGCTCTTTTGCTCTTATGGCAAACCTTGTAGTGAAAATATTTGTTCTGTAATATTGGTAAAATACATCAAAGAAATATTTGCTGAAGCTGTCAAATGTTTCAATGAAATAATGTTTATTCTGTAGTAGTGTTAAAATATTTTTGGCAAATACTTGTGTACAATCATGACAGGACCTCATTCAACCCTCTCATTCAACCTTTAATTTAGAATAGCTTGAAGTGATTAAGATGATGATGGAAAAGGACTAGGGAAAAAAATATTAACATGACCCAGAAATCTGCTTGTATAGAAAGTTACTGTCTACTTGGAATCTAATTCAGAAAACGCTGAAGACCACAGAGCAATTATTAACCTCTGATATTTTTTATTTTATTTGGGGACACTTTTAGCTAGAAAGCTGAGCAGACCACCTAGTCAGTCTTTTCCCCACTTTACCTGCTCGAGCATCAGCTCTCTCAACCGTGTGATCTTCTCTCCATCCTCTGGATGGTTCAAGATATATTCTTTGATGAAGAATGCCTAAGCAGAATGAAATCACAAAGTGACACAAAGTGAGTAAAAACACATCTCCCTTGGTTTGGTTTTTTTTTGGTTTTTTTTTAAACAAGTTTCTAGATAATATTTTCAAATATTTTCAAAGTTCCTTTCTACTGCAGCAACAGATAATACATGTTAAATAATTGACACATATTCATAGGTGGAGAGTACAGGCAAAAAAATGTAGCCTCTATTGAATGGACTTTTTGAGTTGTTTAATATCCAAGACAGATCCCAAAGCAAATTTTGAAACCTGCAAATCAGAGTTGAAATCAAACAAAGGTCACCTGAACCAATTATCTCTTCCCCAATAACTGTGACATAGAAGTTTCAATAATTTAATAATGTAACAATACATTTAAAAATGTAACAATAATTACAAAGAGCTTAATTTTCCTCTCTTCATACTATGAGCTTCCTTATCCTTAAATGTGAAGATATCTTGACAACACTGTGGAATTGTATGTTATTATATGTATTGGAGCTCTGACATTATCTTCTTATTCACTCTTAATATAAATAATGTTCTGAAGAACTCACTGTGACATTCATGTCAAAAAGATACACTTTTCGCTTCAGGAGCATCTGACCAACATCCAGATGTGTTCATGAGCTTACATGACTTTCCAGTCCATTTCCAATGCTCAAATTGCACCAGCTATAATACCCCAAAGTCATTTTACCCACCAGCAATAGTCTGGTCATAGCACTCGCCCTTTGCTCATGGTTGCATCTTTTTACCATAACTCCTGTTCTACCCTGTAAGAGCATTTTACTGAGTTTACAACTCCTGACACTGTTCTGTACTTAAAATGCCCAGCAGCTCATTTGAAAGATTTCTAAAGCTTTTAAAAAATGCATTTGTCACAAAAAGTGTCTCTACATATACCTATACATACCTACACATGGCTTTCTACCCATAGAGTTGAGGGGATAATAGTGGCTGCCCTGGGCTATGTTTTCCTTTTGCACCTGTCTCAGCATTTCCCTCATACACTTACTAGTTCTCCATCCAGCTTTAGCTCTTACAATCTTTGCTATGCAGAAGCATTTGTAAATATGGGGGAGCAGCAAAGCTGAAGATAAATACACACCCTCCTCTGTTTCAGTTCCAAAATTTCATGCTGTGACAAACCATAACAAGGAAGCATTGAGACCTATTAGGAAATGCTGATGCCATGATGAAGAATACTTATTTCACAAGGTCCTTTCACTACAGATAAGTAAACTATAAGAATTTGTGTTTAACTTGTTAAAAGGAGCCCTCTGATAGTTACTAAAATCCCAAATCCCAAACTTCTGCCAGCTGACGAGCTTTTTTGCCCCTCAGCTACAAGCTTAATGTTCTTCCAATATTGAGCAGGTGGTATCCCAGTGGTTTTGGGCTAAGATTTATAAAGATGTGAGCTTGCAGTTGAGAGATATTAGTGGGCATAAAAACAAGTCTTCATGTTTTTCCAACAATATTTAGAAAATCTTTTTAAAAGAATCAATGATTCATTTTTTTGCATACATAAAGGTGCTGCACAATAACTTCTGTAAATTTTCCTGGACTATGTTCCTGTTGAATCTAGTGAATGTATAGCTTTAACATGCGCAATACCTAAGTACTGAATAATTAGAGAAGCTGCTTTTTTTACCCCCATCAGGAGAGGGGACCAAAAAAAAAAAAAAAAAAAAAGGAAAAATAAAAGAGGAAAAAGGGGGAGGAAGGAAGGCAGAATCAAGAAGGCAGCAGATGGACAAAGGACACTTCTTAATGGTTGGAAGTTGGCTGAAGGAAACAGAGATACTGGTAAAGACATGATCATGCTTACCTCAAGACCAAATGCTCCAAGACTGACTGAGTTTTGAGCTTTGTACAGGGCAGAAGGAAAAAGCATTTACGGAAGAGAGGATAACAAGAAAAGTGGAAGATAAGAACTGGGAAAACAACAGGAAGACATAGAAAAACTGAAAAAGGAACATGCAAAGAGAAGAATGAGGGTGAAATGGAAGAAAAAAGCCTCAATTATTGCTAGCCATTTTGATGTTTACAAATTGTTGAAAAGTCCTATTTTGAATATATAGTGAGAGGCAGAGGGCAGAAGGGAACTGAAACACTGTCTAGGAGATCAAGAACTGCAGCTAAGAACAACAATAAGCAATGTGCTTGTGAAGAATGGAAGGCTATGCAGAGACATTGAGCTGGCTATGCAGAGACACCAAGCTAGCTCTGACACTGTTAATTCAAACCAGACATAGTTCTGACATGACTGTATTTCTCCAGGGACTCCCTCCATGGTGCTTTGCTATGCTAAACAGTTTTGTTGTTGTTTAAAGGCAGTTGGGAAACACTGAACATGTTACTGCTTTGCTTTAGTCTCACAATTTTCATAACATTGCAGTTTTGATGACAGATTCTAATGCTATACCAGACTCAATTTCTTGTAGTTTAATTTAGATGCAGTTTTATCAGATTTAACACTGTTGAGTGAGCAGCGAATCTTGCAGCCTTTAAGACAAGTGGACAGAATGTTATTCAATGTGACATTTTCAAAGGAACAACCAGCAGACTCAAGTATTTCATAAGACTATTAGGAGAAAGAGGAAGATCAAGTTGGGCGGAAAAAAAAAATCCTTTCTTTTTACTGTGATTTCAAAATTCCACCAAACCTTGTGCAAATACAGCATCCTAAACATTTAAAGTGATTCAGAAATTATAAAAATGAGCAACAACTTTTCAGAACAAATCCAGTGTTAGACATTTCTTAATTATATGTATTTTTTCTCCACAGAAAATAGGTTTCCTTAAGAACTTGGAAAAGAGAAACAAGGAGGATCTAGAAAATCATGATTTTTCAAGATAATAAATTTCTCATGGAGAATTTTTTGTGCATATATATGTATATAAAAATTAGAATGTCAGTATAGAAAAGTAAATTAGCTAGTAAATTGTTGGCCAGAAGTAGCTCCTGACCTAGAATAGGTTAGAATGCATTAAAATAAAATATTTACAACTAACTATTTAATTGAAAATCCCCAAACAAATCACTGAAGAATGGAAGATAATCGTGAATTGACTTATCACTGGAGTAAGTTTATGGTACCATCTGCAGCAAAATAGTTGTTTCAATAAACTATACATCTTTAATATCACCTAACCCAAAATAGATATAATTATGACTATTATTCATATAGTGTTTTTTGTCCTTAATTCATACAGAGGAGATGCATCTATACAGAGAAAGAAATTGGATTTTTAATAAAGAGAAAATAAATTGCTTACCTCTTGGTATCTAGCAACTCCACCATTAACTGCTGCATCAATGACCCCATTCAGACACATTGTGAGAGGGTTAATGTTCTGCATCTGTCGAGTTTGACACTGACTAATCAGTGTTCTCAGCTGCAGGTTCTTATTTTCTAAGACTTCAATAGCATTTTCCAGGGGACTCATTTCCACCTGAAAGGGCAGGGAGCAGCATTGCAAACAACTTAATCTTTAGTTGAAAGATAAAGTATATTACAGGTAGTTTTTGATTTCTTAAAAGAAAACTGTTACTCTATGTTCTAGAGTACTGGGACAGAGAAAGTTCTTCTCACCTGGGCTACACTCTAAAAAGATATGCTCTGTGCACAGAGAGATTTGACTTTATTGTGTAATCAATGACCAAAATAGACAACCGTCCCTCTCTTGCAGATTCATTATCAGACCTTGAGAGATGACTCAGCCCTTGTTGCAAAATATTCATACTTTCAGCCTGTGGTGGAACTCTTGGAGTTCGGGGTTAAACTCTCCTTGGTAACTTTACCTAAACTAGGCTTAAGGTCAGACAGCTTCAGCAGCCTTAGGGCACAGAGCAGAGCTTAAGTATAGGCAAGCTAGTTTCCCCACACAAAGTGAAGTCAACAACTAGACATTATGGATGAGGAATTTGAATGTAAGCTTTGAGCTAAGATGATGACCAAGTTACAGTCAAGGGCAGTCCTTGAGCCTCATCTCTCAAGGGAGAGGAAGCTTTTCTCACAGGTAGCATGAACTGCAGGAAAAACAAAAAGCTAAGCAATGGGAAGAGAACAGGCCTGCAGCTGCTATAATTTAGCGAAACATACAAGTACAAATCTGAGTCATGATCTTGTACATGCCCAGGAAGACTTATTACAGTTAGCTTTTGAAAATGGTGACTATAATGGTAACATGATAGTAAACTAAGGGTCTTCATATTAGGGGTCATATTAACCTAGTAAGGACTCAGCAGGAGTCAACTAAAAATTTTTCATGTCACACACAATTTTTTAATTTTTACTAAACTCCACTATTGGTTTTCTATGTGAGAAAATCAGGATGGTGAACAAATGACATTTTGTCGGTCTTATAAAAGAAAAACACAACAGAGTTTTAGAGAAAATCAGTTCTACTATGGTACTCTTATATTTGAAGGGATTATTTTAAGACTGGCTTTGGCAAGAAAACAATTGACCACTTAAGAGATCTTTATAGAAGGATCACCCCTCTCAGTACAATGTATTTAAAAACTTAAATACTTCAGTGTATTTAAGGATTTTCTAAGAAATATAACATGGAAGGAGAAGAAATTGCCATGTGTCAGTAACAGATTGCTACACTAGACCCTATTCCTACAGGTTCTGCTGAGTAGCTCCTGGCATTTATTATAGTACAGGAACTTGGAGAAGGTTTCCTTATCAAGCATACTGAAATATATGTTAAACTATAGATATTCTAAGTATTAAATGTTACATCGTGCTGAGTTTTAAGAAAGTAATTTGCTGATGTTAAATGTCTAATTTTTCTCAACCTCTTTTTTCATCAACTGTTTAAATGAATCATAAGGGTGGTTCTTAATAATACTTCTTAAGACAAGAAAAATCAGAAAACTCAAAATACTCTGTAAATAATTTTGTTGTAGCCAGTTTGAGACCTTGCACAAAGAAATTATATATGGGTAATAAATTTTAAAATAGTTCATCAAATAACATACGTTTAAGGAAGTAAACCAACCCACATATGACTAAGGAAGTAAACCGACCCACAATATGTATTGAGATCAGTTTCACACTCACCACTTCACGCTTTTCCACTTCAAACCAGCGAGATATTCCAGGTAAACTCTGTACCAAGATCAGTGTGGTTCTCTCCACCCATAGACTCTACAATATACAAAACAAATTTATTTCCCTAATTTGCCATCATATTTTCCTTAATTATTCTGTTTTGTTTATGAATATATACATTAAAAAAAAAGTACTAACATCCAAATTCCTACTCAAATGTCTATCCCGTAAGCTGATGGCATTTACTTTCCTTCTTACTTTCTAGGTCCTACTACTAAGCCGTAATTTCTGCTGATTCTTCACTTTTAAACATGGTATTAATCTATATTATATGTTGTTCCCATTCTCCAAAAGTCACTCACAACTGAACTAACATTTTAACATTTCCTTTCTGAGATAACATCTGAGAAGAGCAAGAGTTCAGAAGCAGAACAACTTACAGATTACAGTGTAATCAGCTCTCTTCTGTGAAGTCCTATTTAAGATTCCGCAATGCATGGCTGATGGGACACTCATATGTACCACTGGTACATGCACATGGTTTGTAAAAATGACTAATCAACACATAGGAAAGTGCTTACAGAAAATATATAAAAGCTGTGCATTTAAAACAAAGCCTAAACTTAAATTAGAAGACAATAGTGACTCAATCTAGCTAGTTTACTACCCTTACAGTTCTTTCCTCTAACTTTATAACAGAATTATTATGGGATAACTCTTCTGGTCTGTCTGAATACCGGAATATATTCTGCATCATGAGTGTTCCCTCATCTGCCTGAGAAACTCTTCTGGAGATTACTCTGCTCTCTCCAGTTCTGCCTTGTATATATCATGGATGCCAAAAAGCAAATGTGTAAGTTTTAGATTCCTATTCACATATGCAGCTAGACTTCCTCATCTCCCACATATTTTTCGTATTATTTTATTCAAAATAAGTAGCAAAATAGTCAAACCTGAGATACCATCTCCTCTAGAGAATTTGTTATACCACGCTCAGTTGAGTAACACAACTATAGATGATGTTTCAATAAAACAGCTGTTGTTACAAATAAATCCATAGGTCCAGTAGTTCAGGAAAGGGCATGGTACTGTACCTTGAATTCATTTTCCTTGTCCTTTGTCCCTTTGTGAAACGGCCTGTCATATCGGAATCTCCAGATGTGATTTACTTTGTAAAAGCTCTTGATGTTATCAGGAATGCCATCTCTCTGCAAGACTTCCTGGTTTTCTGGAATTGGAGTCACTGCATAAATCTGCAAATCTGTATGTAAAGAGTTAAGGCTATCCCACTTCACTCAAATTAGCAAAGCATACTGACTCCTGCAGCATTACAGAAAACTCTTTAAAAAGGGTGTCTTATGAAATGCTTCCAGACTATTAATGGTTTGGGAAAGGAACCGGATAGATTTTTTGGTCGTTTGGGATTTCTTTGTACTGCTTTGTAGAAAATGTCAACTCTGTTTTAGAAATAGAGCTGTTTGTACGGAACAGTACATAGAGTAAAGGGATTTAATTAAATATATTCTTACACACAGTATGTCATGCCACGCTAAGGTGATGTACTGTAAGAAGATAAATCACTGTACCTTGAACTGATACACAATTATCACAGCAGTGATAGTTCTACAAGTATTTTTAGCTAAAGAAAGAATGTCAATAACCTGTCAAGGAACTTTTAAATAAAATCAACAACTAGAGAAAAAAATTCCAAACAGAGTGACTGGGACAAAATTCAGGGTAATTCCCATCTACCATTTGTTTCAGGGGAGGCACATGGTGATTGAAATTGGCTATAGGTGTACCTACATTTTTTAAAAGCATGAAAGATGTAACTGCAGAGTATGGCTTTGTGATTATGTGGATACACTGTGCTTCTGCCTGAAAGATGGTCTCATCTGGCTGATTAGCATGTTGCATAGCAATGGCATGTGGGAACTCATTCAACATTCGCTGCTGGAAGGCCTCCAGCCTTTCATAGTCATGTCCTCTGCAAACAAATTCCTTATTCTGAACAGAAGAAGAAAACAGAAATGAAGAGCAAGTTACATGAAAATAATTGGGATCCAAGCACATGCTCTTAAATAGAGACTTTCCAGTCAACTTTTGCTTTATTTTAAGAAGGGAAAAAATAAGAAACAAAAGGCAAGAATGAAAATAAGGAATCTAGAAAAAGCAGTTAACTTAAAAGGAAGAAACATTACCATAAAAGGTATGTTTTATTCAAAAGTCTGGAAAAATAGAATAATTATACTATAAAGTTTAATAAGAATCTGAAGGGAGAAATTTTTCTTAGTGGAACAAAGTATGTAACTAGCATGACATATGAGACTGTATAAAACATGTAACAGAAATATAACCCAAAAAACAGTTAATGCAATGAAACAGGTAGGAAATCCATTCCACAAGGAACTAAGAAACTTTCCTCTGATGTTACACAATTCGGAAGAAAAACATTGCATAAGAAAATGGTAGAAGGCATTCAATTTGCCTTATGCTCGAAATGTTTATCAATTACCAGTCTGGTAAATTAAAATTATCTAGTTTTTGCAATATGAAGTAAAAGAATACTCCTGGTATTGAATTCTGGGAACTTTCATGGGAATTGTCACAACAGTGACAGTATTATTGTTGAACTAAAATTAAAAAGTGAAATCTTTATTATGAAGTTTACTCTTTATTCCTTCTACAGCAAACACAGGCTTAGAAACTGCTTTGCCAAAAAAAAAAAATTAAACCAAATATATTAAGTTTGTTCTTGTTGGTGTTGCAAGCATAAATCTGTGCTGTGTGCATTTAACTTGAAAAATGCATAAGAAGTTGCATAAGCAGTGAAAGACCAAAGGTCTGAAAGTACTGCACTGTTCTGCAACTTCTTCCGGTACTTTTACTTCATCAGTAGCCATTAAGCAATCTAAACATTAAATTCTTCCTAATTAACTTTTTCAATTTCAAATATAACATAAGTTATACTCAGATGACCACTAAATAATATCAAGAACTATCTGTAGTACCACTGGACTGTATTTCTGAATTGCTTTTAAAGGGGAGAGTTTCATTCTATATTTATCATTTGGAAATTGTTATTTTCCCCATCACTACAGTAAAGACAAATTGGGCTTTTTAGGCCTCCACCATACAGAGGAGGTTCCTTCATCAATTATTTCAATTACCACAGAAAGAGAAGTTTAGATTATGATCGCAGCGGCCCCCTGAATAAGACATATTCTGTCCTCTTCCCAAGGTGGCAGTCAATGAAGTTAAACCACTGCAGATTGGGGAAGAGTGGAACAGTGTAAATACAACTAATATTTTCAAGGGCATTTCAGTAACTTCAGAATCCCAGATTAATGATCAAGAGCAATAACTTCATGTATATTGTCAGTTTTAGTACACTGGTAATAAATGAAACTTAGCATGTGGAATTTCTAAGTCATTAAA
Organism: Dendrocincla fuliginosa; assembly: GCA_035047845.1. NCBI lineage: Eukaryota > Metazoa > Chordata > Aves > Passeriformes > Dendrocolaptidae > Dendrocincla > Dendrocincla fuliginosa. The sequence goes on along the minus strand of JAWWMO010000043.1, from coordinate 26,235,171 downwards.
AAAAAAAGTAACTTGGGAATGTAATTACTTAAATGCTAAATTACTGGGGATACTTCTTCTGACAGCCTTTTTCTGAGCACCAACCAGAAGAAACAGAATAGGATAAAGGGAACAAACTACCATGAAAAGATAACATTGGTCTGTGGAACAGTATAGGTGCATGGTTTCCAACATAAACATGAATATTAAGTTTATGGTGGATTCTAGAAGCCTACCATTTGTCTTTCCATTAGTCAGGACTTTTTCTTAACCCTGAAAAATGACGGTAAAGAATTTCTCACAGGATAAAAACTTATATATGGTATGAACAAATTTTCACATAAAGAAAGTGATTATGAATGACATAATCTGCCTCCCAGAATTACTCCATTCTCACTTACTCTCAAGAAGAACGGGAACTTTTTCCCATAGAATCCAACTCGGAAAAATTCTGGCTCCAAACGCTGTTGATCCATAATTTTATCATACAGAGATGCTTCCATCATCTGTGTGAGATTGATAAGAACTGCAGTTAGTTTTTTTTTAAAAATATATTAATAATTATCATAAGCTATCACAAAAGGGAGGGTCTTTCAGCTCCAGAGTACCAGAATTGCAGTGTATCTCTGAGCAACAGCAAGGACATTCAGAAGTCTCTGAATGCATTACATTAAGTAAGTATACCTCTTTAATGACCTGAAAGTTTCCAAGAATTAAAAAAAATCCTTTAAAATATGAAGTACCTATATTAAGGGGGTAAAACAGAAAGACAGTTTGAAGCACATGACCCAGTAATCCGCTAATCATCCAAACATATGGCAGTAATGTGGTCGGTTTGATCAGCAAAGCCTAATTTCCATATTCAAGACAATTGTGTCCAAATGATTCCAATGATTTACAGAACAAATCTGAGTTACTTTAAAATCTTACAACAGCAATTAACATAATTTTTGATCAAAACATCCTGTTTTATTTCACTCAAAATACTGACAGAAAGGGACCTTAATGTCAGTTCCTTTTTTCTGATGTTATTTTCAGCAAAGTTTTTAATACTGTGAAAAAACCACCAGACAGTATTAGCCCTATTTTAGGTAATGAAGTTATTTAATACAAGAGCTGCCTAATTATATTGCTATGAAGAATTCCCACACCTCCATTTTTGGACTAACATAGGTGACACAGATATAGTAGAAGGATACTTCAAACACAAAACACATTAAATACTATTAATTAAGCATGCGTAAACTAATCATTTTATTCACACGATGATAGTCAGTTTGCTTTTGCTTATAGAATTTTGCCATTGGCATATCTAAATATATATGGAATAAGCAGATCATAGGGAATACTGCCACATAGCTCTGTGTTGAAAATTTTGCATAAGATTGTTAATCAGGTCTGGATTAAAGGGGCTTCAGTCAGTCTTAGCAGCAAGCCTCCTGCACAGAAAATTTTAAAGGGAAGCTGTAATACAAAATTGAATCCATCAGAAGCCAATAAGGAAAGGGAAGAGTGAACAATCCTTAAAATACAGTATCTGAAAGAATGAGAAACTATGCTTAGAATTCTAAGAAAAAAGACACAACATGAGTACTGTGCCAGGAAAGATTCATCTTGACTATATAATACTAAACAGACCGTATTTTTAAGCAGTAAATTAAAAAAATTGCAAAGGTGTACATTGCTTATGGCAAGCTGTTTGCTGAAAGATATGCTGCTGCTCCTAGTGAAGGACTACATAGATCACATTCCCTGGATAAACTGTAAGAAACCAGCGAAATTGAATTTGTAATATAATTTTTCTCAATAAGCATGCACAAAAAAAAGGATGCTATACAGGTAGAAACATTGCAAGAATACTAATTTTATAATAAAATAAAGCAACCTGGTCTAGTGGGAGATGTGGAAAGGAGGCTGGAACTAGGTGATCTTTAAGGACCCTTCCAACCCAAACCATTCTATAAAGCTATGATTTTCCCACTTTTGTTCAAAAAACTGACACTCCTTTTTTCTAATCTTTACTGTAGAAAAAAGCTCCCTCAGGGTAAAAAGCAAGATCGGCAAAACACACCTAAGGACCATTCAGTGGCAAAATTAATTTTCCAAGTAATATTTTATAATCCAAACTAAAAAGCTTTTGGATTCCTGGTTAATGAAAAGTATTGAAGTACATTACCCTCATCTTGCTGAGGTTTCTGTAGTCATAGTAGCTCTCGTACTGTTCTGCAATTTTCCTGCATAAGATAATGCCATTTTCCCAACACTGCAAGCAAGTAAAAGATGTTCAGTAATTAAAACAGTGTGACAATTTGTGGTTTATTAGCAGTCTGTTCTATCTATACTAAGTCATACTTCCCATAACTGAAAATATTTGAACAAACTGTCCACTAGACTTACTGACAACTGCTGAATAATACCAATGAATTCTTTGAAGGATTAAAAATATATTCAGAACTTGTTTCATAAAATTATTCTTATTGGACTATACACAAAATATCAGAGCGATAAACATCTCTTTCAATACTACATGAGATGATTCAACACAGTATGATTTTTACATTTTAAAATTGTATTCTTAACATATCTTCCTTAATTTTTGTAGGTTGGAAAATATCTTACTGCATCATGTAAGTTAAACTCTATAACATAAATACTGAATTGTTCGAAAAGCCTGATAATCAATGTCCTTTTGATTACATATCCTAGGCTTACATAGACTTTACACTAGCTACACAAAATTGTAATGCATTGCTCGTTTATCAGCCAGACAAATCAGAAAACTAAGTGTACATAAAATTTTAGACTACACAGAATAATTACTCTGGTTTTATTCAGAATAAGCGTTCTCAGCGATGACAATGAACTGTGGTCCCCCAAATACATTCATTATTATTTTCTAAAAGATACAACAGGATATTGAAGGTGTAAACATAGTCTTTGTAATCCTCAATTGGTCACTAAGTGAATTTCAGTAGGTTTATAAGAGTCATTTTCACCAGCTTTAAAAGAGGATAAATTACACTATCTTTTATAAAGTGCTTAGAAAGTTACAAAGCAAATGGCTACACAAGTGCAAATTATTCTCACGTGTAAGTGTGGAATTTTTAGGATACAAACACTGGGTTAGAAGAAACCTAATACATCGCTAACTAACTGCTTAATCAAGCAATGACACTTTTCCTCAACAGAAGACAAGGCTGCAACCCTGGAACAAATATCCTAAAATTAACAAACTACCCTTCCCAGATCCACTCCATAAAATAGGACTATTTTACCTTTCCCCTATCAAAGTTTTGAATGATGGTCAGATGGAGACACTCCTTACGTTGCCACTCTGTTTGCATGGGGTAGTTGAGAAATTCCCTGAGCGGCCGGTCAGACCACTCCAACAGCTCATCATACAGCAGGAGTGTGTAGGCAGCCTCTACAAGACAAAGCATGGCAGGGCACTTATGAACACCAAAGAGGTAAAACAGACAAATAAAGTACAGAGAAATGTGAATGCTCTTCTTGAAATGCACCTTTTTAATGGATTTATTTTGAGTATAAGGTAGTGCTGGTTTTGGACAGAGTTATTATCTACAGCTATAATAAATTCAGTTTAAAACTCTCACATGCTATTTGAAGTTGAGCCACTGGGACAGCTTTCCTACAGTCTGACAAAACAAAGGGGACAGAGAAATTAAGAAACCATTTCCTGCTGAATCCCAGTCTTCCCTACTGCTAAGGAGAAACTCTCAATGCCTCTGCTATCTGAACACGAGACAAGAACCAGAGGATGAGGAACATTAGTAGAGAAAGAGGAAAGGATACAGATAGGACTGTGGACAGTCCAAAAGAGATCAGGGTTGGGAGGGAAATAGGGAGGCAGATATGTGCTTAATAGAATGAATTATTTCCATGGAGAAATAAATCCCTGATAGGTCAGCATTAACAGTTTGCCATAACAAGCAATTTAGTATGTGCAATATTTTTCTCTATTTTTAAAAATTTTATTTATTTTTCGGTTTGGCAGGAATGAAACCTGTTGTTGCTTTCTGGTCAGAGTGCTGTGTAGTAATATTTAGATCATGCTTGGTAGAGATTATCTGGGAATATCAAAATTATTATTTTTAGTTTGATTTCAAGAACTCCTCAGAAACAGTATACTAAAATAATACTAAACAAATCTCCCTATTGTAAAGTCAGACTTTGGCCAATTACAAACCATCAGAATTACTACTGGCTGTGACAACTCAATTTGGTTAACTGAGCCTATATATTATTGATTTCCAAGTTACTTTTTCACATTTTATGTTTCCACTCACAGGATCACTTTGCATGAGTGAGTCAGTGCAAAGATGGGCCATGTTCTGGAGACGTACTGCACCGGAGAAAGAAGTTCCCTATTGGACTTATTTTATTGCAGGTTTTATAGGTTGTACATAAGGCAAAAAATAACTTTAAAGTACTTTTTGTGCTAAGTTAAGTTTTCCCCAGACAACCATATTCTACTTCTGCTTCTGCTGTATGAGTTCCTATAACGCAGGCGACTAAAGCCAAACTCCACAGTGTTTTTAGTAACAGTAATGTTCCTCTTATACACCCAACTAAGAACCTGTGGATGAAGAGCATCACTGCAGCAGATTTTTGTGGGAGAGTGTGCTTTGAATCCCAGTGTTGCAAAATGATGCCATGCTGCAATAAGTATGTGCTGTGCAGACCAGCTCAGGTTGAACAATCTTAATTGTGGCATCAAACAGCTTTTAGGCTACTTGACTGGGAACAACCTTTGTCATAATTTTAAGCTACAGTTTTGTACTCTAAATATTCAGCACATTTAACTACAAATTTTAAAAATCCACAAAATTGATAGCAACAGATCATTCAAAATCATAAGGAAACAAAAGACAGCAGAACATAAATACATGCCAAGATAAGTATTGACTATGACCCTTCCTTTCTAAACTTGGGATCCAAGTCCTTATTTTTAACATAATTTTGTCTGTCATAACAATTTTTTTTAAACTTACAATAAATGCACATAGAAGGTTTCTAAGATAAGAATGACCATACTGGATGAAAAGTCTGAAGGGTTCCTTTACGCAGCATCCTATGTCTGGCAGTGGCCAGCATAACAAATAACATATTGGTACCTCAGGGAGAAGTCTGTAACTATTGACTTGCAACAAAACAGTAAGGAGAGATAAACAGGGCTGACTCACGATGTGGGAAATTCAGTTTATACAGGAAAGATTCAAAACACTAGACATCTCTAAGGTGGATAGATACAAAGACAGTTTCAATACAGTTCTCAGGTGACTGAGGGAACACAAGAGGAATCAGTGCATTTATGTGCTTCAGCCTCAAAAGAGGTATATTTATAGCTGTAACTGAGTGCTGTGTAAACAAAGATTTGAACTTATGGTATGTATTAAAAAGGACTTTTTTTTAACAGAGGATTTTTAGAAACAGTCCAGTAAATCATACCATGGAAAGAAGAATCTTTTTAAGGGCAAACTGGCTTCATCCCTAGAATGAAACCAGGCAGTTAGCAAACTAATGCTGCAACATGTAGGAATGCTGCTTAAGTATCAAACTTTTTTTCCTAACCCCATGTTCTTTAGATTAGCAGATATACAAAAAGTCTTTTCAATGTACAGTGTTGTCACTGATAAGGCAAAGCAATGGACTACATAAGTCTGTGTTCTACTGGAAAGGCTTTCTCTACCCCAAGGCTATGGGTGTGATATATCTCTTCTTTAAGACTCTTATAGAAAAAGAAAATTAAAAAAAATCAAAGTGGTGAAATCCACCATGGCAAAGAATGTAAAAATAACACATGTTAATAATAAATACAACAAACTCCTGAAAATAAATTTTGAGCAAAACTGTTTAATATCATAATGGATGGCAAAACAATTAAAAAAATTAGGTTCATATCACTGCTTATCACTGCTGCAGGTGAACATATTTGTGTCAAAGGAACTCAACATTCCTCAGAGTTGCTAAGATGTCTTATGTAAAATCAGGAAATGAATAGTTTGTCACAAAATTCAGCTGTGGCAAAGAGACTGCTTGATAATCAAAACTCTCTTCTGACTCACTACTGCCAGGTCACATGAGGAAATTAAAATCTCTCCTTAATATATGCTGCTATCTAGTCTACATTTAAATCCATGAACTGCAAAGGGACTGTGGAAATTCCAAGTGAACAATCTTTCTTATGGACAGCAGAAAAGCACAAGGAAATTTACTGTGTCAATAGGTACCTGTAGCCTGCTTACTAATGGCCCCCTGGCCAACTAATCTGCTTTTAAGAAGCGAAAAAATCTAGAAAGATTCTGAACGTATGCAATTGCAACTGCAAACACTGGGAAAAAATGGAGGTATTACAAGGGTAGGAAAATATTTTGGCAAACAAAGACTGTATGATTAAAAAGGACTTATGCCTAAATGAAGTGCATTTTCAGTTGTATAAAAAACAGCTATGCACAATATCTTTCTATTTCTTCATTTAAAAGATAACAGCCAGCCCTGGCACACCACATCAAGCAGAGAGCCAGCAGCATTACAAAGAAGTGTATAGGCTCAGACACAACCAAATGAACTCATAAAAACTTCCTCTAAGTTTTACTCCTTTGGGGTGAAGAATATCACACATTTATTCCTAGTGTGTATCAATAGCAGTAATTTACATTCAAGATGGCACAGCACACAGTAGAATTGTGGGGCTGAAAAAAGATGTATTTTGGGAGACATCAGCTGGGCAAGAAAACTCAGCTGTTGCCTGGGTTGGTGCATCCTGCCCTGAGGATACAGCTTACAGGTTTGCAAAAGACTGCAAACCACAGACCAGTCCTAAATATCTTTTTCTAGTTTGTACTGAGTTACCTGTGAAGTTTTGTGCTTTCAGATGTAGGTCATAGAGCTTATGAATATAGCGAATATACATTTCTTCCTTGTTCAATTCAGTCTTGTAAAAATTCTGAAATAAAATTGAATTTTTTTAATTAAACGGAGTAGTTAATAAATTTGTGACAGTGGTTACAAATAAAATACTTCAAGCATAATGTTCTAGAAATACATGCATAGATTTGAAAGTTTCACATGTATAAAGTCATTACACAGTAATGATGCAGTAATACAGTACGAAATAGTAAATAAAATAACAAATTTTCAGTAGACAAATCAACATGCTCCTGAATGTTTCTTTAAGTTCGCACAGAACATAAGAGGAAGAACCCAACAGAACTGAATTCTGACAGTTCTTTCTTTATAAATAGTATAATAGACCCTTAGGCCATTTAACATCTTGCTGAAAGCTCTGTGTTGATTTTAAAATATTAACAGCCTCTGACTTTCGTAGTAATTTTTAAACAAAGTATCTACTGCCTGATATGTCTACTCTTCTTCTGTCATAGCAAAATGCCAGAAGGACTTTGGTAACTTTAAGAAAAGCTATTCAGTATTGTAAACAGCACAATTCTGAATTAAAACTGTGGTTTCTTCAGCACTAACTGAAGCTGGTAACTGCTGCATAAATACTGCATTGTGTCATTGAAACGTGCCAATTTGCACTCTAAATTGATATCCAGGAGAAAATGTCTAGTAGTGGCTAAAGATTTCTGGACATAAAATTGCTATTTGTTGTTACACAGATAAAATATGGGCTGCAATATCATAATTTTTAGTTCAGAACTTTCATTATTTATTTACAAGTCCTAAAGCAACGTATGAAAAAGTTATAGGGAGAGGAGCACAACCCTACAGCACTGTTCACAAGTGCTGCCACACTCACAATGGAAATGCAGCTAGTCCTCCTGCTAGCCATACTCAATGTACAGGATACCATGCTGTGGTTAAGAAAAATTTAGGGGATAGAAGAGTCCTCACTGATCCTCACTAGCAACTGGCAATTTCTGTTCTATTATTTAAATCACTATTTTGAATTCTAAGCAGTTTTTCTCCTAATGTACAGTATTCTTACTCTGTGCCACTGTTTCCTAAATTGAGTTATTATCAAAGAAAAAGGTGGGAGGAACACTATGAAAACAAGCAAACAAAAATTTATAGAGGAAGTATTTTTTAACTGTTTTGAGAAAATAACTACATATCAATAGCTCTGTAATGACATGCCCCCATCTGCCTTTATAGTCCAGACTTCCTTTTTCCTCCCACAAGATGTAGATCAGGAACAGATGTTTCTCTTTAGAAGAGAAAAATGAAGAAATATCTGTTTGTATGTTCATATCTACCTGTTTGAAAAAAAATAGTCATTTACAGAACAGAATTGTGAGCAACAAAGCATAAAGATTAAGGAAAAATATGGCACTGAACTGCAGTACTAGACTTCTTGACTCTTACCCCTAAGAACAACAGGCTCCAGTGCTTGTCACAAATCTTAACTATACAAATCAACTGGCGCTTCTATGAAGCTCAGTTCCGACAATGTCCCGTTGGTCTGTAAGGCAGACCACAGCATGACAACCCAGTCACAGCTCAGGAAAAACATCATGCTAATACAGCTCTCATGTGATTTTTCAACAAACTATTGAAAGATGCAAAATATAATAGATGTAGTCTTCAAAAAGGGACATGATGTAAAATGTAGACTTCCCTAATTGATAAAGATTTCAGCTTGAAAACAACATTCAAACAGGCCAGGTGGACATGTTCTACTTAAATGGTATGATGCCATATGCCAGTGTAGAGCATCACAGGAAAACATCCTCTTTCTAAAAAGAAGGTATCATTTTCAGTTAATAAAATCTCTTCAATTGAAACATCAATTGAATATCAAACCCATTGAGGACCAGAGATGCCTGAGAAAAAGTCCTCAGTGAGCTACCAAAAGCTATTGAATATACTTTCAATGCTTTTGTACAGCTCTGTGATGACAGAGAACTTTCATTAGAAATTCAACTTTTAAATTGGACTTAGGTGATTCCTGTGCATAAGGAACTAACTCCATCAGACACCTCTTAAACCATGTTTCCTTTCCAAAGAAACATTAATAATGTGAAAACCAATGCAGATGATCAGAGGGTGGTGAGAGCAGGAGCAAAGTTCTTAGTTTCTCCTTTCAGCTAAATTATTTCTGCTGATACTTACTCCTCCCTGCTTATTTCGTGATGTGGTATAATTCCAGATAATCTGATAACTTGGTTAACTTGGACAATTCTATTTTCTGGAAGAACAGCAAAGCAACATAAAAATCCCCTTTTCAAGCCATCCAGTCCTCCTATCTTTGAAAGTCAGAATACCTTCAAAGCAGTCATGGTACATGACAACTAGAGATGACAATGAGTTCATCCATCATCTGGGTAAGAAAAGGTCTTAAAGTTTTTGTGCTACTTCTGTAATTGAAAGTTCTTTTCAAAATTTAGCATTTGTTGTTTCTCTGGTGTGCAATTAGTATTAAAAACTTGTTTGAAAATTAATAGGCTAAGCCATCCACCTTAGCCTGTATGAGTCATTGAAAATTCCATTAAAAAGTAATATGGTGTTTTGGGGTTTTTAAATATTTTATTTTTCTTTTTGTACAAATCTTGGATGATTTGCTAATAATAGATTAAAACTCCTTAGGGACAGAAATAATCCAGGTGCTCTACAGAATTCACATCAAGCCAGATATTTTCCCAGAAACCCAGCTTCTCTATGGCTTCATAATAAATATCATCCCTATTTAGAGCACTGTTTTTCTACTGAAGAAATCCTTTGTTCTCTTACGTATAACTGCTACTTAGAAGTGATACCAAATTGTTTCACTGACGTCAAAAATGCATAATTACAAGTCAGCTTATTTTGTATTTTTTTTTCCCCTGGCTAAAAATATAGCTTTTCAAAACATTCGTCATGAAAATGGAAACTTTCCAAGGTTAAGAGAAGGCAACAAACTTGTCAGTGGAAACTGGCCTAGAATCAAAATGCAACTTGTAAACAAAAATGACATCTTTTTTCATACTATGAATTTGCACTGCTGGTTTGTTGTAATGATGATAGCATGGCAAGAGGAGGTCTTGAGCAGCATTCCTGGCTCTTTTACTGGAAACAGAATAGTTATCCTGCAGTATTCAGAACATATCCCATATTGTATAAAAACCAACTTGCATCAGTTATTGGGGAAGAAAAGAAACAGGAGAAATCATGCAAGTTTTATTGGGTTTGGGGAAGGACAAACGACATGTTTGTTTCTATGAACTCAGAAAACAAACTTGGAAAATAATTTGGTGGTGTTTATGTAGTAGGAAGAGACTTAAAACTGAATAAAGCTGTACTGGAGACCTTTCAGAACCCAGCTATATAATGCCAAGGAAGACTAGCTCCCCACTCTATCAATTACAGTGATCCCAAGTGCAGTATTACTCTGTAAAATTCCACTCAAATTGCAACAAGCAGCAAAGTACCTCCTGTTCAGAGGTGTATCTGTATACTACAAAATGCTCTACTGAAATTGAAAAGGGAAAAAGTATTATACGAACCAAAAGGCTAACAGTGCAGCCAATCTTTTTGCCATCCACTTCTCCCATTTTCATGCAGTCCCTAAAAGAGAAAATAATGAAAGTCAAAAGGAATTATGTGTATCCTCTTACAGTGAAGCATGCTTCAGAAAATAGACATATTTGACTTGTCAACCTGAGTGAAATAATGATGCCCAAAGGCATTTGGGTGAACAGCTGAACCAAGCAGGTAAGGGATTTCATGCCTCCTTTCCTAGTACATTGAACACCTCAATTTTCAAGAAAGTGAATGGGTTTCTTCCTGGCTCTGTCATTGATTTGCTAGATGACTTCTGGAGATCATTTGGTTTCTTCACACCTTGCGCTCAGGTCATGTCAGCAGAAGCCAGCATGGTTGCCAGAAAAGGCAGTCCGGCTCCCCTCCTGCTCTCAGGCCCTCGTTCCCAGTCCTGCACTTCTGCTTGCAAAAACCTTAGAAGAGATGCAGGTTAGGCAGCACTTTTTGCTGGGTTAGTTTTAGTCCAGATCTGTCAGATCACCAGAACAGATCAACACAAACACTTGTGTCGGCACATGCAAGAGGATGATGTGAATGAGTAGGGATGAGTTTTCTTTCTTTAGATGCAGTGTACATCTAAAGTGGTCATGGAATCACAGGATTAGTTTTCCTCTGAAAAACCAGAATTACGCTGATCTCCTCTGTAAAATGCTCAAGGATCCACCAAATTTTCCTCAGTAGCATTTCTATAATAAATAAAATTTAATGTTTGGGGAAACAGCAGATCTGGCCCCAAAGTCAAAAGTTAATATGGCATCATGCAGAGTTTATTATCAGACAGGGAAAAATAGCAGTATAACCATGCTGGAGTAAAAGAATAACAGGCAGACATCACCATGTAGTCACTGAAAGAAATTTAATGTAACTTTCAAAAATTCTTGCGTACATGAGCTAAACAATAGTCCCAAATGCTCTCATAACTACCAGCACACTATTGTTCTGAAAGACTGAGAGTCCTGGAGATTGTAATGCAAGTGATCCCTGAAGAGGAATAGCAAATAAATTTCAAATTATCGGTGAAGATAGCAAGTGGACTACTAGGTCTCACCATGTGTGCCAATGGAATCAGGGAGGAAGCCTTACACTTAAGCTCTAGAAAGTGCTGCAGTTGATGGCAATAAGGAGGACTAGGCTGACATGTGGCGCACAACTGACTGAGAAAGTCGCTTTTAGTCTCACATCCTGAAAGGGAATACATGTCTCTCATTTCTCTCTCCTTTGTTCATGTGGTACAGTCACAGGTGAGGTGTTCACCTAGAGATCATATCTTTGTATACATACTTATTGTGCCAGCTGACACTACAACTAAGCATGATTGACATAGTGATAAGAATTTTACATATTGTGTAAAACAACTGTCAGGTGATTACTATTAAGCTTTGTGTCTTCAGACTTGAGTCACTAACCTACTGCCAAAAGATACTATATTCCTTGATAGGAAACTCATTCATGCCCCTGGATTTTTACACCATGGGGAGACTATGTGGTTGTTTTCATGATGCTTGTTGCATTTTCTTGTTGACTAAGCAGCTGCTGTCAGAGATCCTGAGCGCTTATAGTTGATGTACCCATGTGCAGTTACCATTTGAGCAAAATAACCGTATTTGTCCCCTTATACTTTAAAGATGACAACCCTACTTCTAAATTGTGATAATCACTCACCTGTAGTCCAGTAGCCTCTCCATAAGGCGAGTCACAGTGGCGATTAACGAAACGCCACTTTCCCTCCATGTTTCCCGCTCAATTTTCTTCAGCAGACTGGAAAAAAAGAAGCAAGAAAAATGTCACTGTTTATTTTTAACTGTCACTATGACAACCTCTCTGCTTTTACCAATACCTTAATACCTTAGCAACATCTCTGACAGTGATATTTTCTTTTACAAACACCCTCCCAAGAAGCACAATTTGCAAACAATGTCTTACCTAGGATAAGGACCAAAAAGTGGAATTCTAGTCCAGGAAGCATTGACAAAACAAATGATTTTTATATTAGCTGCATCAGGTTAAAATATATCAAGCACCTAATTTTCATAATATATTAATATCTCAAAGACTTAACACAACTCTTCCATAAAATTTACATATTCATTTCATGTTGATGCATCAAATAATGGGGAATTTAAAGATGTTCCTCGAAAAGCATATTTATCAGCTCAATATACCTTCTTAATGGGACCTCAACTCTTTTAAAAAAGATTTTTCCTCCTCTCTTCTCTAATGTTTCAGTATGCATGAAATTTAGGCATAGGGGAAGGATTTCAATAAGGTGATTCCTCCTCTTCACTTAATTTTTTTCTGAGAACATACTATCATGCACATTAGCTTAGAGTGTCATAAGACTATTAAAAACTGTTGTCTTGATTTCTGACACTAATGTAAACACAGATTACACAGTGAAATAAAAAAAATTTCAAAATGGCGTTGTAAGTGGAGCTGTCAGTAAAACTATACTTAATATAATTTTATTATTATTCTTAATATAATTCTGTTACAGGCCTCTGATTTTCACTGCTTAAGTTTATCAAATATTAATTAATCACTTCAGCCTGAATTTCCCACAATTCCCCTCTAAGAATGAGCATGGAAATATTTATCTACAGAGCTGTGTTACTTTTATGATTTGGCACAGGAGTTGAGATGGATGACACGTCCATGGAGATATTTCAGCAGTCTCCCTGAAAATGCACTCAGTTATGGTTTATTTAGAAGCCGCTGAAAATGGCCACGTCCATATACTCAGAGCCTTTCCAGAGCTGTTAATGGCATGGCCAAACCTTCCGTGTGCAGTGGGCAAGCTGTCAGCTCCACTGCCCTTCATCTACGCTGAGCATGCTCAGCCCTACAAAACTCCCACGCCCCAATTGCACCAAACATGTAACAGCGCCCAGAACTCCTACATGCCAACTGCACTAGCTATACACTCCAGCTCGCTTCAGCTCCTCACATACCAGGGGATGTCACAGATCCAATTCCCCAAACAAAGTTGACCTAAATTAAGCTGTGCTCTGCTGGAAGTGAGGAAGAAATACTCATCTTCATTCTTATATAGATCTTAGACTCACTTCTCTTTAGGGGGCAATCAGATGTCTTTCCCTCCCATTCAGAGACTGGCTATCTGCCATTGCTAGCATACAGATGCCAAGGCTATCCATAACCAGAGGAGGCTGAAGCACTAAGGTGGCATCTCTGTTTTTCACACAGAATACCCAGGCTACCTTCATTCACTTTTGAACACCTTACATTCCTTGCAACTTTTTGTGTCTAACAAGAAGTAAGAGTAGAACCTGTTACATTATTAAGCCTTGATTACTGCACTGAGTTTTCCTTTCTATTTCCTTTCATCCCTGTGTTAAATAGGAACATTTCAACCTGAATTTATAAAAATAATGACCTATAGTTCCTCTAGAAAAACAGCAAAAGTATAACTTCTCTTTTAATCCAGATGGTTTGCATCTGCATTTGCCTTATGCATTTTCTTTAAAAATTTATTGGCATATTCATTATAAACATACAATTTCTAACAATGGGTTGCGTGGATGCATTCAAAGTACTTATTCAAACTGAATTCAATGTCATCAGTTGAACAAATTTATGACTTGCCTTCTGATGCATACCTCCCTCTCTCCCCCACACATCCTTCCACCAGAACACACAGAACAAACACTCAGAATGAAAAAGCTAGTCAAATATATCCCTTGGCTGTATCTAGGTAGAATTGAATCTCTGCTCTTACAGGTCCCAAAGCAAAGCCAAAATGTTATGTTCTACAAAGAACTGAGAGGGATAAACAAAATAGGAAAAATGCAGTAATTGACTCTGGGGGAAAAAAAAAGCAGTTAACGTGGGAGTTGAGAGATTTAAATTAATTTTCCAATTCAGACAAAATAAAGCGTCACAGCCACTGCAGGTACCAGACTGTATCCAAAGTAGGTATGTGCATCCCCTGGGCTCCCAGCTGTACCTATCAAAACTAAACATGCCTAATTTTCAGAGAAATAGGTAATATTGTAGCATTTGCTTTCATTAAAGACCCCAAAACCACTTCTTGCTGCAAAACTGTACATTCCACAATCCACTCTAATATTGCTTAGTTTAAATTACCCATGGAAGAAGTCTAAAAAACTCCAAAATCTCAGGCTAACTGACCCTGTCTCTTGCATTCGGCTCTCTAAACTATCCATCTGATTTTCATAATTTTCCTTCACATACCCTAGAACACTATCTCATCCTCCATTTTAAATTAATATCTTCTACAAGCTCTGCTCTTGAGAGGCGTTAATGTATAAAGTCAAATCAAACTTAGTAAAAAAATAATGATAAATACTATTTTCACAGGCTGGGAGTGAACTTGAGCAGTTACTCTGAAATTTCCCAACGAGTTTAGTTTTAAATTCTGCTACAACATGATAGAGACAACAAGTATACTAATGCTGTGAGACATTTTGCAATTTAAATTATTATGACTATGACTCCGGCATTTAGATTTATAAAAGGCTCTCAGCATTGTTCTAGTTTAACATCAACCAGTTTAAATCAAACTAAAAACCTTAAAAGATAGGAATTATATATCATACAAATATGCTTTCTTATAGAATTTAAAGTTATTTCGGTGACAGACACACTGATGTATTTTGCACAAGAGAATGTATTTAGACTTCATTTTATAATTAAGGGCTTTGCCTTAATGTTTAATTTTGGAGTTAGAACGCTGCTTTACTAAAATATTGAAATCAACATACCTTTTATTATCTTTATTCATCTTATGAAAAATGTCATGAATAATTACAAGAAAGTTCTGCTTTCACGAACTGTACTGCTGTTTGCCATTATTCATTCAATTTCATAACATTCTGCCTAATCTCTCTACCCACTTTTGCTTCTGTACATGATAAATATTTAGGAACTCTCTTTTCTTCAACTCAGTGCAATTACAGATTATTACGTGTTTGCTATTCACAGGCACCAAGACTTGAATGCTCTTTAAGCAAAGACAAGAGAGCTAAAAATAATATTTAAAGAAGCAGCAACGGTTAAGAAGCAATATAAACAGAAAAAGATCATGGATTTCATAGTATTGAAGAAAACATTGCAGCTTGGAATCCTGGAGAGGAACAATACATCTCCTACTAAAATAAGCACACCAGAAATAAGTGAAATCTTTCACTTTGGTGGAATTGAGTTCTGAGGAGCAACAGAGACAGTGTTCAGTTAGTTATTTTGTACCTGTACTCTGTAACAATCATTTATTTCAGTCACTAGGATAACTCATGGGCAACTTTAGGGACTGCAGCACTATCATTAGCTTTTCCTATTAGGGTGAAATGATGTGCCATTTATTAAAAAACAGTAAAAACTTAACCAGTAATGTATAAAAGAAAATAGAAAGAAATAATCTAATCAGAATAAACAAAAGTGTTTACATCAAACAAGAAATCAACAAGTGACAATACTCAGAGGAGTAAAGTTTCTGACAATAGAAAAGTACTTATTAAATGCTTTTTGTTGAATTCTCATGCCTTGTTTTCAAAATGCTACATCTGAGCTCTACCTGCACCCTATGCAATTATGAAGCATTTCTTGCTTTTCTGATTTTAAAATTAGTAGGTAGAGAATGTTCTGTGATATAACAGATTTAGCCTTTCCCAATTATAGCTGTATGCAAGAAGTACTGCCAGACTTTACAGATGCTGTGCAAGACCATGAAATGTTTTATTCTTCAGATTTTAATGAAACAAAAAAAAAAGAAAAGAAAAAATGAGATTCACAACTGTTTTAAGCATTACTTCTCTACAATGACATCAGCATCAGACACAACCAACTGAACTCAAGGAATTAGCGTAAGATAAACACGTTACTCACATACTGTTGAAGAGCTCTCGGTATGTTTCGTCACCTTTACCTTCTGACATTAGGCTGTCCAGTTTGTCAATCAGCTTTGCTTCCACCTGCAACATATAAGTGTGGTGTAAACAGCTTCTTTTTCCTTTAATGAGATTAGAGAAAATGAAGGGAAGATCTGGTTTTATGTAAGGGACTTTGCTAAATGCATATTTTAGAATTATTGGTCAATCATGTGATAAGTCACTTCATCTCTTTGAAGCTGTTATCATTTCCAGGGTTTGTCAGGCTTTCTTTTTTTTTTTTTGGTGGGGTTTCTTTTTTTTTTTTTTTTTTGGTGGGAGGGAGCTAATTTAAATTGAGTAACATGACTTTAAAACTACAGGCTGAGTAGCATTTGCTGCTGCTAAGGCAGCTATCTATTTATGGAGTCAGAGGAAAAGCACACAGCCCAAATAAATTGCCTGAATTCTCGTTGCAGGGCTGTAAGCACAAGCGATTTTCTTAGAATTAAGCAAAAATACCATGTTTTCTGACCCACCACCCACTCTTTATAAATTAATATTTATAGATATCTGTACTGCTCAGAATACTTGGGAGCTCAGACTTACTCTTCCAACTCTCCTTACCTGCCATTGTATTTGATTAGAAATCAGATTTGCTGGACTTACATATTAGCTACCAAAGAAACTTAGTAAATATCTGGTGGTTAATGATGCATATTTTTATGCATCCTTCAATGCATATTTTTAAGTGTATTGATCATAAAAAAAATATAGAGATGATGCTACACAGTGTGTTAATATTTCAAACCTCCTTTTTATCAGTAATATTAGCATCCACAAATCTAGGGGAAAACCCAAGCTGTTGTCAAGTTACTTTATTAGAGAATAAATCTATTACAATTTACACTTAAACCTAAGCTGAAAACCCAGATAAGCAGAACAAGTGGATTTTTAAATTCTCACTTCTTGTTAACATTTCTAGGATAATTTTTAACGATAAGCTCATATATTGATAGTGAAAAGCCACCTACTTACATCACACGCATTCCTATATTCTTAATAGTTTGTTTTGTGTTTCAGATACAGCTCTAAGCATTATGACTGCCTGGGAGTAATTAAAATACTTCTGCTTGCCTTCATTTTGAAGCAGCACTGAAAAATGGTTTGAGGCAATCTGAAAGAACTGAGTGGGAGCTGCAGGAGCAGATGGCACACTTGGTCATTCTTTCCTAGCCCATTAAGAAAATGTTTGAGCAACAAGAATACTTGGATCCTTACAGAAGAACATTCCTCAGAAGGAACATCTGATCTTTTTTCATACTAACTGGAAGGGAAGCTAGTTGAATCCTATCTAACCAGTAGTCTGTAGTACTGTAAAACAGAAGTGAAAAATCACCACAACAGCCTTGTCAAAAACAACTCAAGTTTTGTTCTTCACTTCAGCAGGCCATGGATTTTATGCCTCATCTCACATTACCAACATGACAGTATTAATTGGAGAATGTTACTTGCCCTGCAGAGAGTAAAAAGGAAAACCCTTGTAATCGCTCTCCAGTAGGTGGTTGTGGCTACCTTCTCCACCCTGAACCACCAGTGGAACTCCAGGTTCAAGTCCACGAGGACTCTCCAAAGCGCTTGAATTTCAGTCTTGTTTTATAAACAGCTTCATACAAAGTACCTGTTTAAAGTTGCCACTTCGCCTTTGCTCCCAGTCCATCATGTCATGGAAAATGGGAATCATTACATTTCTCAGGTCTGGCTGAGGGATCAAGGTCACTTCCAGGAAGGGGCCAATCAATGCTGGAATAAAGTGAAGCTTGTGTTCCCCTAAAATGAAAACAAACATGAACTTAAATGTGAATTGAGTGTCCTGTGACTTATCAAGTAACCCAAATACTATGTGAAGAATGAAAAAATAGTACTCCAAATGTCTACAGATTTTTTTTTTTAAATCCCATGTCTATTACAGCATGGACAATACTCTTAAGCCCAAAAAGTGAAACCTGTAGATAATACAAGAATATAAGGCCAACATAATTTATCAGTTACTATTATGCAATCCTGAGTTCGATAGGTTAGCTGTATCCCAGTTAGCCCTCCCGAAAGAGAACAAAGGTAGACAAAGCACTATCTGGGAATTTCATTTATATTTCACAGGAATGGTTTGGTTCCCAAGCTCTACATCTTTGTGTTTACAAAATGGTTAACTGTCTGATATTCTGTGGTCATTAAAAGAGGCAAGTACTTTGATTTTTACCTATCTTTAGTCTTGGGTGTACAGAAGTGTATATATATGTTTCGATTACAGGAAAAAGAAAACATGACTTAGCTGTTCTCAAAACAAGTAATTTTAAAATCATTGCTGAACATCTTCCATTATCTCACTATATTCTGCTTTGTAGAAAACTAAGTTCTTGTCAGAAAAGCTAGAAATGGCATATAGTAAAGGTGACCACTCAGTTTCGGTTTTCCACAAGTAAGACTTCTGATATCTTCAAAACAGAGGGATTATGTATCAAGATGCACTGATTTTCCCAGCTGGGAAAGAATTTACATCCAGCCTACCTCTGGTATTCCAGGGGACAGTCATCCCTGTTTGCTGCTCTGTTCAGTGTCTGTGTTTGTGCAAAAGAAAACAAGAATTCCCTTTTCTGGAAACATCCTAGGATGCATATCCATATGTATATGCATATCCATATGCATATCCATACAGTAAGGTGACTGTAAAAGGATCAAGGCTTTCAATGACTCTTACTGCTACAAGAACTGTAGAATGTAGAACTAGCATAACAGCAATTATAATAAATACCCTGACTATAGTATTTAATTGGACACATAATAAGCTCCTTATTGTACCCCACAAAATTCACCCATATGGAAAGGCACTATTTCCCTGCATCCCAGGTTTCTGTTCAGCAGAAAACAATGTGAGTGTGGAGATGATGTGAACTAAGGCATGCATGCAGGAAGGAGATTGGAGTGGATCCTTGACATACCAGTTTAGAAATACCCACCACACAGCCACATAATTTAGAGGGATGCCTTAGAGTAAGCAATGCAAAATACTGCAAATAAGTAAAATATGCTAAATATCAAATGCTAACAAGATATTAATAAGCAAATATTTCTTCTTTTGAACATGTCTCTCGAGTACAGGCTGATCAGAAAGGTCAGTTTTTCATACTACATCTCTTGCTAAGGAAAAAATTTATAGAATTGAGATGACACTATCTCAGAAACCACTGATGATAGTTGCCGTATCTTTAATGAGCCCTTTAATGAACTATTGAATAACTGAAACATAAAGATGATAAATACAGCATTCAAAGCTTCTATTCACTTTTGATTTCTTTTCCCAAACAACATTCAATTGCATTTTTCTAACACTCATACTTTCAAACAGTTTGCACAGTTACTGCTTAAAAATATAAAAATGTTCCTAAGTTTAAATCCAAGCATGTATTTTTTTCCGTGTTATCCAACGTGTCCTTTATATGTTAATCGCTGACTTATTTATGCCTTTATATTTTAGTGCAACTAAGGCTTCAGAGAAGACTTGATGCCAATCCAGCATCTCAGGAGAGCTTCAGAATTAAGATATATGTCTTTTCCCTAAACTGTTTGGCATCAGGACTAAAATGAAGAACATAAGTATATTTCAAGGCATAATAATTCTGCCCCATAAGAGTAGTACTTTCTTAATTTTCTCTGATGGTATTCTTTCAGTTCTCTGTGAAGAACTAGGGATGGTTCAGATACAGTAAAAAGGCTCAGAAAGCTGAGTTTAACTATAAAGGGAACTATGGATGACAAGCTTTTTCATAAACTTGAATCAAGACTTCATGTGAACATCATTAGCAACAATTCCTCTACCACTGAGAAGTGTATTTAATAGGTGAAAAAATAACAATTGTTTTTAATTTTATGAGCTACCAATAATGTGTTTAATTACTTACCTAAATTTTGCCACATACTGAAGATTTCACATCCCATTGTTACCCGCATGTCACCATATCTGCAATGAAGCAAAACAATGAAATATAATTTAATAATATCAAGTTCATATGCCATTCTGTGACACTATTAAATAAAATGTCTCAACTACAGTCCTTAAAAAAACCCACAAAACTTTGAAAGTGACAATTTCTTCCAATTTTTTTGCTCTTTTCATTTTACACAGCTAAAATCGAATTTCTAAACCCCTAAATGCAGGTTTACCTGAAATATTGTCAAAATGCCATACATCAATGCTATACATGTAGCCATGCTACAACATGGCTATTTTGCTCCCAGTATCTGAACCAATTTAGGCCTTTGTAGGAAGGCTATGAGCTCTGCTCAATAGGGCCAGAACCAATTCTCATTCTAGTCAACAGACATACTGCTATGTTATCATTTTGGTGGGCCGTTTTGCAACCTCTCATGTCTTTCATTTTGAGAAGTTTTTGACCTATTAGAGTTTTCTAAAAGCTGACAGCAATACTTACTTCTCTAAAACCTTTTTCTTCTTGGAAGGTGTGAACATCTCTAGTTGCAGACATAACTGGTTTATAAAAATGACAGCAAGAAAAAAGTAGGAGTCCCATATCTACAATAAACATATGGCATTTGGTTATTTCACTTTCTCAATACCAGAATTTCTGACCATTCAAGATGCATATTTTCAAATCATAGAACTTATTTCAGTGTCAACCAATAAATTACTCAAACTGATTTTGACTAAATTTCTTTGCATCCAAATACACTTTTCACCAGCCCCAAAAGGTTCAGCAGAAATACATCTATTTTATAAATCCTAAATCTCTTAAATGTAACAGTTTCAGAGTTAGACTGGGTTTTTTCAGTCCTTCAAATCAGAAAACCATACTTCTAAAATTTGGTAAATATCAAGCTATTATGCCTTTAAGTCCAAAAATCAAAAAATTCTGACACCTCAAAAGCTATCACATAACAGAACTGACATTCCCTGTCCATCACACTTTATAATAGTATTTGCAAGCCTCACTTGCTGCAGCCTTCACTGGACAAAACCAAAGCCAGGTTTTGTTAGCATATTGTAAATATACAGGTGTTTTGTGCACATGCTTTATGAATTAGAAGTTGAATGTTCTACTTAAAAGACTTAGAAATAAAATTAAAGACAAAGTGAAATACTAATACTATTATAACCCCATTATAGATGCTCCATGGCAGGAGGAAGAAAGAAGTGTAGGGGGAGCCATATTCCAGATACTGCAGTTCTGCAGGACAGCAATAACCATTGCTAAGCAAGTTCAAGAACAGAGATGCCTTGTCTGCAGTCAATTTCTTTATCAGTTTTAGTCTCTGGATTTGTGGAACTTCATAAGGAATAAGCTTCCACATGGCCACTTATGTCAAATAGATAAATCTGTATTCCTTCCAACCTATCTAACGCGAGTCTCGATTTTCAGAGAAGCATTCACAGCCCTGCTGGAAGTCAACAGGAGCTCACTCTTCTCTAGGAAGGAAATTCTGCACTTTTTATGATGCAGCAATTGGACTAATGGCTCTTGGTTGGTCAGCCTATTCATTCAAGTTTCCATGGGAATGGGTCTTTTCAGACACATTCCTAGATCTTCTCATCTGAATCCTAAAAGAATAATCTGTAATTCACAGTCTATCATAGGTGTCATATCTCACTATATGAGGTACTCACTAACATATTTCACTACGTTCACCATGAAGTGTCATTCTGATTTTAATCATGCAACATGTTAATTGGTCTTTAAAGAAATGACAGAAATGCAAATATGCATTTTTGATAAATTTCCATTGATAAAAAATGGAATAGCTTTTCTTTGTGTAGTAACTAAAAAATAACAGACAACTAAATTTGGGGTTATGATCAAAAAAATTTCTATGCAAAAATCTGAATAAGTAGTCTAACATAGAGTCTGAAATAACAAAATGTAAAATAGAAAGAAACTAAAAATACCTCACAGCACTCATGATTTTTAAGACAGTCCTGGATTTAGGAAAAAAACTTTAACTGAGCACTTGAAATTGCTAATTTAATGTATGTTTTAGCTGTTTAGATGCTGGAGCTAAGTTTAATAACCACCAAGCCACCAGATGATGTAGCAGCTATTGTATCTATCATTTACTCTACCTTGTAATCAAAGTTTTCATTTAAGAAGTTTTTACGAAGGGCATCCGAAAGGTACAAAACTGTAGTAATGATCACACTGGGAAGAAAAGAATGAGAAAGACAGGAGTTTTCAATAAGTAGAAATTCATATTTAATACTCAAAGCCAGACAGTTTTCCAAAGAAGAAATGATGTAGCATGTCTGGTGGCATTAAATACTACATTTTCAACATATACAAATATCTGACTATTAACAGCACCTATTGACAGAAAACATGCATTAAGAAAAAGATCTTAAAAGTGTGCTGTAAGAATGTGTGCTGAGAACAGACATTCTATATAGAAGAATAATTGATTGATACAAATCACAAATTTTGTTCTGCAAATAATTCTGATAATCAGATTTAATACACACTTTGTCCTTATAGCATTAATACATACAGTCGTGCAATTTGCTCTCAGTTTTCTTTGTACTGAAAATACATGCATATAGATTATAAATGTAAAGTATGCAATAGTTGCAAGTATTCAATTTGTCCACACACCTGTGGACAGTCTTTTTAATGACAACAGCAATCCTGTACGAGCTCTGAGAGAAAGATCTCTGTGCTCTATGTTGTAAGCAGTCACACATTGCCCTACATTGACAGCTTCCTGAATTATAATAATTTATCTTAAATAAATAGATATCATGAAGATCCTTTAACAGTGTTTGTCACCAGAGGTCAATGACAGCTTTGTTCATTGTAGCAACCAACTTTGGTAACGTAGAGAAATAAAACATCCTTAAAGATTATTTAAATAGACCTCATTTCAGTTATTCAACTCTTAAACTAACCTCTGCAACACTCTCGTCTATCAACATATTTACTCAAACCAAAAATCCATATAAAGCATTCAATTTTTTTTGAAAGTACTCAGAACTGGACGCTTACAGGGGAGAAAAAAAAGATAACCACAGAATGATCTTTTTGATGATATACTCATGTATTTTATAACAATCAACTGTTTAAAGATCTTCTGAGGAAAAGGTTATAATTACACATTTCTTTTAATTACCCTCTGTCTACTATTAATACATCTATTTCTTTGAACATAGTTTTTGACCTGTATGCTGTTACAATGCTAAAATTCGTTTCCTTTTCCATACTTTGGACTTAATTTTTTTTAACTGTTTTTTTTGCAATGAATTCAGGACAAAAAAATTAGTGACAGCAATATATATATATATATGTATATTCTAAGGTTATCATAGCTTTCATCTTCACAAAACTGAAGAGTGATATGTTAGCCAACACACCTATGAGATAAATTATATTTTTTTTTCCCAGCACTTTTGACACTGTTCACATCTATAAATAAAAACTGGCTATGTATAATAGAGGTGTATTACCATTTCAAATGTTTGCTTCCATGTCTCTACTTTCAAAATTACTGTCCCTGCCAAACTTTACCTTTTGCTTTGATGTGCCTGAACACCTGTAACAGCCAATTCTGAGACTCTTTTTAGAACACTGCTGGAGTCTCAAGTTTCATTTGTTCCTATTCCATTGCTCAAGTGTCATTGTCATACATATTATTTTCTCAATAATTATACTGTAGCTTTTCTATCCAAGTAGTGTTCCACATTTAGCACTCATCTATATAGTTTACCCCACTTTTTCACTTATGGGGAGTTACAGCCTGTGTACAGCATTCAGTGTTGCAGCGTGGAAGACAAAGCAAAATGCAATACAAGCAAAGCTAATAATCAAGGTGGATAAGAACAGAGCCCTGTCATTCTTGCTGTTGTGTATGATTTAATTTACAGCCCATAGGTTTCACAAAATGGAAACAGTTTGCATACTTCAGGAAGACATTCTTAGAGAAAAAGTCAGTTCATCAGAATTATTGCTATATAAAATTGCAGCCTAAGTCCAAAGTAATAAATCCCTGAAAAATTGTATTCAAAGAGAAAATTCCACAAGATCTGTAATCCTACTGCCAAGTTTACATTACGTAGTTCTATTTCTGTCTGAGACAATTCCTTTCTTGCCACGTTCCTTCCATGGCAGGTGAAACTGGAGAGAAAGATCTGCTTCTATTGTTACAAGAAGGTGAATAAAGTAGAAATCTTAAATGCAATTTTCAGAATATTTTTTGAAGAATTTTCTTGAGATAACAGAAAAATTGCAATGCAAGTAGTTATTGCTATAAGGAATTTAGCTCAGGTTTTATTTATTTGGTAAGCCAAACATACAATATGGATTAGTTGACAAAATGTAGGTCTGTAGCATGAGAGTGTATATGTTGTAGATAAAACCCCCTCAAAATATCAGACTGAACATAATAAGATGAAGACACTGTTTTTGACCCACAATCTATTATTCTGAATCTACAACAATCTAAAATCAGGTAGGACAGAAAACAAGCTAAGGTTGGGGGTGCTCTTTCCTCTCTTCCTACAAATAACATAAGTTCTATTAAAAAAGCAAACACGCACAAAGCAGAGACAGCAGCCAGAGGAAAGCTGCCTGATCCAGCACAGTACTCACATTCCAAGTTGCTTCCCAGCCAACAATTTCCAAACAACAACATTTATTTGAAATCCATTTGAGTATCAAAGTATAAACCACAGAGTTTGTGACAAGACTTGCTTTTCTTCCTCTTGCCACCTGCCACATATTTGTTCAGTCACTGACTGGTTTACAGAAGAAAAATCTCTGCTTTTAGCTATTAAATTATTCTGGGCTTATATACAGGATGCTAACCCAAGGTCTGGTCGGGCCACTCTTGATGGAGTAGCTTCTCCATGCACTTTCAGAGAAAACCTTTCTGCAGTAAGCTGTTTGAAAAATCCAGAAGTTCAACAATTGTTTACTACCTGGGCTGTGCTCTGCCAACCTGGCTTTGTCTGGGCAGCCAATGGTAGAAAATGAAAACTTTCCTTTTCCATGCTAATATGGGACAAATATACAACACTAGCTTCTCATTTCATCCTTTGCTGTTTCAGAGTGAAATCTTCCTGAACACAGAGATGTTTGAACAGAAAAAAGTTAATTACATATCTCATAAAGAAATGAAATAAACCTCAAGCCATGTATGTGTATGTATCTATTGTTATCTGTTTATAAATTTATTCATAAATGCATACCTATGTATATGTATACTTTCTGTAACTGACTCAATGTCAGGTTCAGCTGTTAGCAACATTTTGTATTACATAAAATAAAAATGTTGTTAGCAACACTGTGTATTACATAAAAGCAACCTTTTTTGTTCATTGTAGGAGTCTCAGACTCCCACTCCATGAGAGCTAACAGGATTTTTCAGAGCAGCCATGATGATCAAACTAATGCTAATTCAATGTCTTCCTTTACTGTGTATTTCATTTCAGTTACTTTCTAAAAAATAATAATATATTTTATTAATTACTAAATTTGATAACCAAAAGAATTCTGTGCTTAAAGTCCCTATGCCCAACTGTCGGTATACACATTTGGAATTTTAGTATGAGCAATATACTGTGTAAACCTTACTTTGCAGATCAATTATTTTACTATAAATAATACTATTCGTAAATCCATTTTGTATGCTTATAAATTCAAGTTGAGGATTGGATGACCTAGCATGTCTACCATTCATCAAAAGGCTGAAAGGATATACATTGTTAATTACACAGAGATCTTGAAAATTAAAGCTTCCTGCATATCAAGAGCAGCAGAAAATTAGTTCTTTGTTCAATAATACATAGGCATAGTATGTTATGAATATCAAACTTCTGCTCAGCAAGTAATAGAAACTCCTTTGCTCTCCAACTGCCTCCTCAATTGTTAATGACACCTGACATACCTGGAGTTCAGCTGTTAAATGCTCTCAGAAGGTGCCAGAAGCATTAGACAAGTCATTCTTTTCCTAACCTTAGGATAACTGAAGCAAGTGACCACTACACAGTGATTTCCAGTTCAGAAACACTGTGAAGGTCTTTTCCAGAAGCTTCAATTCTGGTTGGGCATATTCTGTTATAAAATTTTGTATTTCTCTCTGGTACT
This sequence comes from Dendrocincla fuliginosa, assembly GCA_035047845.1. NCBI lineage: Eukaryota > Metazoa > Chordata > Aves > Passeriformes > Dendrocolaptidae > Dendrocincla > Dendrocincla fuliginosa. The sequence continues at coordinate 26,208,710 of JAWWMO010000043.1, read as the reverse complement.
AGGCAACTGATTCAGACATCTTCCTATATTATGTGGTGCTCCTTTGCAGTTACAATTAGTAGCTTTGCTTAGACAGCCAGCAAGCTAGCTTACTACCTAGCTGATGTAGAAAGTCTATCCTTAGAATGAAATTAAAATTATATTTTCTGTAGTATACATAAAACCATATTTAGTAACATCCATTTTAGAGATATCAGATAACCATAGGTAAATATCTTTGCTGTCTGTATGCTTTTTAGATCAAAACAGATATTACATGGTTATGAAGCTTTAAACAGTTATTTCTGTCTCATTGCTCGACTGCTAGAAACAAATGTACATTAAGGATTTTTTTGCATGTTCTTCTCCTTCCATTATAGAACACAATTCAAAAAAAATCTATTTTTATGCTTTGGTGCTAAGTTGGCCTTTTTAAATATTACTTTATTTCTCAAATTTTAGAAGTCACTTGGTAGTTTATAACATTAGTCATTAATACTTTTTCATGTTGGGCATCAGAACACTCAGAATTATAGATCACATATGTGTCATCATGAAGCATCTTAATTTCTGAATAGCTACAGATTTGCTTTCTTGAGACCACAGTATCTTCCATTTTGATTTTTTTTTAAATCCCAGAGAGCATCTAAGTATCAGATGCTACATAATTTCTGAAAACACTGGAATGAAAAAGAAAGAAACAAAACTAGAAGTTGGGGGCAGCAATTTTTTTATATGTAAATACCGTATATTGTAAGACTTACAGCATTGTAGAGACCTAAAAATCTTTGAGGTAATTGCAGTTCTGCACATATAAATAAGAGAAAAAAAAGAATTTCTCCTCCCCCTGGGGAAAAGCTTATTACCTGATTATATCCTTGCTAAGACTCATTTCTTCCCTAGGCTCAGACAGGCTAAATCTCTCTTCCTGTAAATACCAGACAGTTTGAATTTTTATATCACTCTGGGGAAGGGGAGAGAAAAGACAGTGCTGCTGGTGATGTGACTGCGGGGATGGGTGAAGCTCCCAGGACACACACTGCTTTCATGTTAGCTACAGTTTCGCAGGTAAAAGGTCAGACAGGAGAGAAGACATGGGAAACATGACAATTGTTTTATTCCTGAGAAGCAGGAGTTAGAAAAGACACAGACAGTTAATGGATTACTTGATTCTGCTCTTAAAAAGATGGGTCAGACCTTCTAGCTTTTTCTTTTAGACATGAATGGAGCAAGGAGTTCAAGTTTTGCCTTCAGTCCCAAAGAGTCTCAGATGATCGGAAGTGCTCTGGCTCAGCAAGTAAAGCTCAGGAAGAACAGTTCACAGTGGGGCAGGCAGTGCCCTAATTTTGCACCCTGCCTTTAGGCTCTTTCCTTTGCACTTAAAGATTCTGGATTAGGACAATCTAGCAAAGCTATTACTCTGACCCTTGCTTCTGAACACCTCGAGGAAGCTGAAGGAAGGCAGCCACTGCCATGGCAATGACTAACACGAGTTAAAAAGCTCCTGCTCAGAAACAGCTCTGGAAAAAACAGTGCTCTGCAGCTGAGGAAAGAAGTGGATTTTCCTTTCTGCTGCCTCAAAAAGGAACACAATAGGAACACAGGAATAATGAAGCTTCAAATTTCACTACATATTTAAGTACACCTGGTCAACCTCCTGTTTCACAGCAATCCAGCAATCCTCCACTAAGGAATGAATGCCCAGCAAAGCAATTACTGAAAGCTGAATTGGTAAAGATATGCTTATATCCCATTGCTGGCAGTGGTGCTTATGCAATCTTGTGTCATCAGGATCAGTTATCCCATCCCAGTAGCTTCTTGTGGCTAATGCCCACCAGGAGTTACTGCCAGCTTCTGCCTATCTTTGCCTGATAGAACTGGACACAGAGACACTGCTCTAGATGGTCAGAAACATGACACGGATTAATAAAAGGAGATGTGAGATGGTAACTGAAATACTGGTGAAGGTAAATACTCCTTTTGCAGAACTTGGTATCATCATCTCTAGCATATCTGAACATCACCAACCATGAAACACGTGCCAAGGTCATTCCTAAATCTTAGTTCTGTACATGTCAGCTGGTGCAAAGCCATATGCCAAGCCAGTTTTTTCTGGAATATAGAACAGTTTCTTAGATTATATATTTAGTATAAAAGTTCCTATAATTTTCCCTCTTTCCTGTGTTTCACAATTTATTTTTTAAGCCTGATAACCAGATGCAGGCTGGTATCAGTCATATCTTATTTAATGTCAGTTAAAGAAACAAATTATCATATCAATTCTTTAATTAGCAACTTCTTTTCCTCCTGGAATTCAAACTTGGCAAGATTAGCAACACTGAGGTAAAAAATGAACAAAAAAGTATCTTTTTCAAGTCATGACAAAGTTTGGACAAATGCTATTATCCTTGCATCTCCACACACACACACACAACAAACAGATCACGAACACAAGTGTTGTTAAATTGTACCAATAATACTGAGACTAGTAATCTGTACAGCACCACGAATTTAAATTCTCCTTGCAGCCAGCAGACACAATGCAGAATAAAACCGAATTTCAATCAGCAATGCAATATGCATCATGAAAGTTTAAGTCAATCCTACATTCTGGATTCCCAGGTCTGCCCAACACAATCCCCCTCCTTTGCTGACACTGATGTTTGTATAATTGTGTTGCCTGTTCAGCTGGCTTATCTAATCTAAAGCTAAGACTGCAGAAAGGATGGGTGGTGATATAGGTGAAGTAAACTCAATAGTTTCAGATCCATTGTAATTACTTCTTAGAAATGTTGGGAACCTGTTTCTCTAAAAATAGGCATCAATAGAGAAAGAAGGGCTGAAAAGCAGATTACATCTGAAAGTCTTATTAAGCAGTGCAAAGACTCCTATATGGCTTTGTTTGTGCTGTATCTCATTTCTTGATTTGCAATTTTTCATTTGTGATTTCTCTAACAAACACTAAATGAACAAACATGCAAAACCATCATTAATGATATTACAGCTGATAATTTCTTCTTGAGAGCAAACAGATCTTTACCAATTCAGCATTTCAACAAACAGATTTGAAATGAAGTTCTGTTGAGACTTGTCATTTGCTACTTGGAAAACAAAGCTGTTGATGCTTAGCAGCTTCATTCTGTAAAAGTGTTTCTGAATTTCCAGTTATATGTGCTTACTAAAATTCAGAACAGAAAGAAGTACAGAACAAATTATGAATTTGTAGGTACAAGAAGCCCAGAGATTTCAAATCTTGAATTAAAACATGAAAAACTGCAGCCAGCATTATACTGAACCTTTACTACATAAATCATGTAACTTTATTTTTACTATGACCTGTGCACACTACCCATACTTTTTATTAATATTAAAAATGCCTTACTTGTTTGCAACCAAACGCATCACTGTCCAGTCTTTTGGAAACATCTCTGGTCGTATTAGTATCCGAAATACTGTGAAAATCTGCAGCAGGAAATCCTTTGGAAGGAAAAGAAGCAGTCATATGTCTTTGCTGCTTTAAAAAATATTTTAATCAGAGAGAAAAAAATCATTATAGAAATAGCAGAATTGCATTTATTTTCAACATAGATACAGGACTGAATGTTTTTGGTTGGTTTTTTTTTTCTTTTGTTCCCCAAGAAAGCTTCAAATAGTGACTTAATCTATTCTTCTTAAAAGGAGGAAAATAATATAATGTGCGATTTGATTGACAGCAATGCATAAGAGAAATGTCAAAGATGCATTTGGGTTCCACCCATACACTTCCACAAACGCGATCTCGAGAACAATTTGCAAATCAAAAAAGCACTTTACAAACACCAGAGAGTTCAGAATATGTCCTTAATCATGCCAGGTTTTCATCACTTTCAAGATTTATTCTAAAAGTGCCATTATTTGGTGGGAAAGAAAGAGAGTGTAAGGACAATTTTATTACTGAGCTGGCAAAGACCAGTGACTCCAGTAGTGACACCCAGACCTCCTAACTGGTACCGCAGCTGGCTGGCTGTGGCAGGTCACCCCACCATCCTGCCTCATTTGCTGAATCTATAAAAACAGTGAACACATGTGAGCTACTTTGAATGCAGAAAGCACTGCTTGAAAGCTTTTAGTGTAATCATCCCCTTTGTCATTTAACTGACTAATAAATAACTAAATTATTCCTCTCAGCACCTTTTTCTCAGTTTTTCTTTTCACAAATAAAACTAATAGCAAAGGCAGTACTTCTAGAGGGCCTCACTGATTGTGTGTAGTATAGTGCCAGTATTCTTTTAGTAAGAAAATGGAGCTTTTGACAACACGAAGAGCATGAGGCAAGTGATACGCTAACAGAATCAGTGCAGCACCTGACCTTGAAATGTTTGGTATTGATTCTGCCCACATCACTTACAGAGGGTTAACCCAAAACACAGATGAGATGAAGATAAACTAAAGAATACCAAATAATTTTAAACACCAAAATATATTCTCAAGTGCATTTATCCAAGTGTAGATGACAGGCATTGCACAACAGATGTCTTTCATTAGAGAATCACTGTAAAGGGGGATGAATGCAGGCGTTGGGAAAGGCAGATGAGATCCCCAAGCCCACCCACGAGAGAAGATTACATAATAGAGACAACCTGTTTTCTGAGCAAGATGCCAAAAAATTATTTGTATTAAGAGTATAAATGATACTCATTAAAGATGACATACAGTTTGAATGCAGGTGACCGGCTTTACAGATAAACAAGGATCTCTATGAGCAACACATTTATTCCAGACCATTTTTCTACAGCTTTGCACCTTGTACTTTAATTTCAACCCTTCTACCTGCCTTCTTGTTTATTAGAGGTTAACTCCCTTCCTTGCACTTTGTGCCATAATCCCAACAATATGGCAATGCCTGGAATGTTGCTGCATTGTCATCTCACAATAACATCCCAAATTCTCCCATATTCCATTTTTATCCTGTCTGTTGTCCAGACATGTTAGGAATCTAACTAAGTGACGGCTGAACTGAGAAGCCAAATTGCTGTCGTTGGGAAACCATGAAGTGATTTGAAGACTTAAAACCTAAAGGTCCTGTGAATAGTAAACTTAGTGCCTTTGAGACTCATAGGCCACAGCTGAAATTTGGCAGCTTGTTCAAAAGTCGTTAAGAGAAGAATAGCAGAAAGAGAGGAAGATCATATGTACTTAAGATCTTTAGGTAACTAGGCTAAAAACCGAGTACGTATTCTATTTCAAGGAAACTTTTAAACAAAGGAAATGTAGGAAGTGGCATTAAATTTTGAAAATTAACACCAGGCTAATTATTTCTAATTTAAAGTAAAAAAACAGAAAATTGTGTCATCAATTTAATGATTAGTGATATTAGATACAAAATGTAGATTTAATAACAGATTTTAACATTTAGAAAACATTTTTGCCAACAGTATAACTGAACTAACATTTGGTTGGTAGAGTACAGATATAATTAATGTCTCATATGCCTTCTATCTTAAGAGACAACAAGGAAGTAATTTTGTCTTTTTACATACTCTAAATACCATCTCTTAATATTCCTACCTAGTGTACATAAGCTCTAGTACTATTTATAAGACATTAATAGATAATACTATAAGCTTTAGTACTATCTCACACTACTGAAATACCTTCACACCTGAAGGACAGGATGCCATCCAGAGGGACCTGCACAAGCCTGAAAATTGGTCCATGGGAATCTCTTAAGGTTTAACAAGACCAAGGGTAAGGTGCTGCACCTGGGTCAGGACAACCCTCAGCATCAATACGGTCTGGGGCAAGAACAGATCGAGAGCAGCTCTGCTGAGGAGGACTTGGGGGTTCTGGTGAATGAGAGACTGGGCATGACCTAGCAATGGACACTTGCAGCCCAGAAAGCCAAATGTGTCCTGGGCTGCATCAAAAGCAGGGTGGCCAGCACATCAAGGGAGGGGACTGTGCCCCTTTATGCTCATGAGACCCCACCTGGAACACTGCATCCAGCTCTGGGATCCCCAGCACAGGAAGGACATTGACCTGTTGGAGGAAGTCCAGAGGAGGGCCACAAAGATGTTTAGAGAAACGGTGCACCTCTCCTACAAGGAAAGGTGGAAAGAATTCAGCTTGTTCAGCCTGGAAAAGAGAAGGCTTCAGGGTGACCTAATTGCAGACTTCCAGTACCTGAAGGGAGACTACAAGAAAAATGGAGAGTCCACTTGCAAGGGCATGTAGCGACAGGACAAGGAGGGATGGCTTCAAACTGAGAGTAGGTTTAGGTTAGATACCGGGAAAACATTCTTTACTCTGAGGTTGTAACAGGTTGCCCAGATAAGTTGTGGATGCCCCATCCCAGGAAGTGTTCAAGGACAGGCTGGATGAAGCTCTGAGCAACCTGGTCTAGCGGAAGGTGTCTTTGCCCATGGCAAGGGTGTGAGAACTAGGTGATCTTTAAGGTTCCTTACAACCCAAACCATTCTATGATTCTATCACTAAATAATATCACAACATCACAGTTTGGTTTTCCTTGAGTAGCAATATTAGCTCAATGAAATTCTCAACCTGCGATTAAGGGAGAAGCATGGCCTTCTGAAAGACTGAAAACCATCTATAATTTAACAAAACTGCCTTGGAATGTCTTGCACGTTTCCCTGTATGCACATAAAATTCTCTGCAATGCAGGTCATGCTCTTCACTGGATTTCTCAGGGTACATCTATATAGTATTTTGAGTCGACAGTCCACTTTGAACCTAATTGCATGATTGTCCATCACTTTGGTTCACACTGCAGAGTTACTAGGCTACTTGGTACAAAGATTTTGTAGACCATCCAGAGTGTCAAAGTGCCAATAAGAAAAAGGATGGTTTGATGGTTTCCCCTGCATGGCAGGGGAAGAATGGCAGCTAGAAATGAGCTTCTCCACCAGAGACATTCCCCATGCCTACAGATTTCTGTCACAGACTGTGTCCTAGAGATCATTGGAGAACAGTGGAATAAATTGCTCTTGGTTATTAGGGTTCGGCACCTACCTTTGCCCTGCTCAGGCTCCTTTAGCTGGAAAAGAGGGATTAGAAAACTAATAAAATTTATACCCATGCCTATAACATACTGTCTTTTCCTTCATCAGAGCTCTCCATCTATTCTGCCACATTATATAGGGTACACTGCCAAAGAATAAAAACTAGGCCTTCTGACAGGTGCTTATCTGTTTTGTCTTCTTTTAATCTACTAATTAAAAAAATCCAAACATATTGATCAAAGCCACCTTCCTGTGGTCAAAGCTGCATTGTGCTAACATATACTGGGTTTTGCATTCACTTTCCCACTTCTCTCCTCCTATTTATAACTTTCACTGTTACCTTTTGTCATAAATTATATTTGAGCTTTTTCACAGCAGCAAATATCTGCCTACAGGAGTGCCTCTGTTCTATAAATTGCTGTAAAATATATTTACTAGAAGACAGTATTTTGTGGTGAGCAAGAAGAACATATCTTTAAAATAACATTGAAAGAAAAAAGGAATCATTCAAAATTACTGCCTTGTAAAATTCAGTGTTTCAAAAAGTGAGTGAAGTATAGTTCCCGGTTCTAACACTCAGCCATGAAACCCCTGTCACTTCTTTTTTACTTCATGTGGATGTTTTCAAATATAAAATGATTTTTCTGTCTTCTGCTTTGTGTGGAAAAACCTTTTCTTAAACAACTGACAAAAGCAGTCACCATAGCAATTACTTAAGATAAATATATTTACAAAATAGAGGGAGTATTTCCATAAGCAACCACTTGCTTAATGCATCACTCAGATGCATGTCATTTAAAAATGTGTACATGTCATTCCTTCAATGTCTCCATTTTGTTATTCTATGTTTAACAAGCTGGAAACAGCCTTTAGCAATTTTGGTATAGACTCTTTGGAAAAAAATTTAAAAACTGCAAATATAATTTGATAGGATGAATGGCAACCTTCATTTCTCCTTTGCAAGTACTTTTATGAGTGAAATTTTTTTTGGAGAAGTGCTTTGGTGGGGGTGTTTTTATTAATTGTACTGCAAATGCTGTGCAAACATACATTCATGCAAGTACTTGACATAATCACCTCTAGAATCAGTCTGGAAGAAAAATGAAAAGTCCTGTGATATCAGTGCCTAATCACTCTATAGATAGTTAATCATAATCAGAAGTAGTTAAAGCCAAGAAGCAGAACACACAGCAATTCAGAGGTCTAGGTTAGACTCATCTAAGTCCCTTGCAAACCTTGTATCAGATCTGTAACGTGTAACGTGGCTTCAGGAAGACCCAACTCACTTTGACATCACTGACTGGGGGCAAAATGAAGAGTCAAAAATATTGCAAGCTCAAAGAGTTACCACTGAAGTTTAAATCCTTACTAGCCACAAGATTATCTAGAGCTACGATTTCAGACTTTAAAAAAAAGTCTTTTCACAGATATTTACACCTTCTGAATTTTCATTTAACTATACTGACATAATTTCCTAAGGCACATATCTTAAAGCAGTATAAAATACAAGGAAGTTCCATATTTGGCAATCAAAGAAGAAAAATAAAGTGGCGAGATGGTTTAGATAGCCTAAGATAAACAAAATCATCGCATGATTAACAGCAGAGTCAGCCGCACACACTAGCTCTCATCTTTCCCTCTTGCTCTCAGTGATATTTGATATTTCCAAGTGAGGGGGAAAACCAATATATTATTTAAGATTCAGGAGAGAAGACAATGCTGCATTAAGGACAATCAGACTGCTGCCACTGAATCACTGGTGGAGCTGATGCTGATTCAATGAGATCTCGATGGGAATAACAAACTGTGGACTTGAGTTCTTAAGACCTCTGTTTTGATAGCTGATGGCAGTGGCTACAGCTGCTTTCCATATGTCTCTGCGTAATAGTAGGGTATGTGCGTGGGGGGAATTTAAATGTGTCAAATCAAATACCATTCAAGAATTAATTGTACAGATTTTTCATATTCCAAAAGGAAGAAAAGTCTGAATAAACCCAATACTGTATTTCACAGATACAACGAATAAAAATAAAGCTTGAAACCTCCAGGAATACCTGTCCAGAACTTAAACAAAAGGGAAATACTTTCGCTAAAAGAAAGGTCTACACAATATATACTAAAATTTGTCTAAGGATAGCAACTATGTTAGGTGAAAACAGATGCTGTAATGCTCATATAAAAATTGTCCACCCTACCCAGTATCCTAGGTAGTGCTCTTGATTCATAACTTCTTAGCGGCATTTTCTATTTTTCAAGCTTAAGAGGATCATCTCACTAAAAGAAAAGGCATGCACAAATGGTATGCTCTCTTCAGAACAGTTCTAAACATCTGTCAGGAATTTAGGGAAATCTTAATGAAACTGGTAGAAGCTGCCTTGGAAGAGCTCTGCAGCTACTCTTTTCATAATTAAACTGGGCAGACAGACATTGTAAGTCTGACACGTTCTCCTGTCAATGGACTTGCTGCACAGGTAAGAAAATTAGAGAGTTAGTCGAATATGAATTTTTCAAGCTGCATGTTTGCTATTGCCATATATAATTTAACGAATGAAACACATAAGCAAATCTAATAAACAAAACAAAGCAAACCCCGACTGCTTGACAGGAAGAATCAAGACGAGCAGTGTAACCTTAGATGACACCATCCTTAAAACAGGCTTGGAGATTAAGTTCATTGCTTAAAAGAAATTACATAGTCCCCTCCATCCATATTCTCTCTGCTGCAAGAGTGGACCCAAGTATACAAGAAACTGTGTGCAATAGTTAGCTAACCTGAAAAACAGATTTAAATACTTAAGTGATTCATCAAAGCAGAGCGATATCTTAAAGGGCGATAAATCAAAAAGAGAAATAAAGAGACCTAAACAAGTGGAAACACAATTCTGTTACTCACCCTCAGATCTTCCTTTGTGCTGAAGCTATCAAGAAGCTGTTGATAATGTCTATCCGTCATTTGTCGCAAGAGTGACAACAAACATGAGACAAATTCACCCTGTTCAGAGAAGCAGAGAGTAGAAATATTATATTTTCTTCACTTGCGCTTACACTGTTATAAGCACTTCAAAATAATTAACAAATGCAAGGAAAATTAATCTACAATTAGGCTTCAACTCCACATTTTGTGCAAATACATTAATTCATCTATGCATTTCCTTCCCATTTAAAGAAATGTTTTCCCCAAATGCAGTTTAGTTGCTTAGCAAAATCTATTTTAAATAGTTCCAGCAGGGCTAAACCAGTAAAAATTTTAATTTGTGATTTGTTTCTCTTGTATCTGTTTTCAAACAAATTACTTAGATTGCTAAAATTACAACCTCTTTAGTCAACTCAGTTTTGAAACAGATATAAACAAACATATTTTGCAACAATTCTGGGAAGAATGTTATTGTTTTCCTTTAGGGAAGAAATTAAGAGAGTTAGCTGGGATTTTTTCAAAACACTTTGTCATCCCAGAAAGAAAAGATTTGTCAAAAAGAAAACTCATTTGTAGGACTGAACAAACTTTGAAAATATTTTGGTCAGAAGTTTCATTGGGCCTACAGAAGAATTTCTCACTAAAATAGCAGAGAACTGCACGGGGTATCTCCAGCGAGCAATCTAATGACAAGGACATTATAGGGAGGCTCAGCTTCTCCCAATCCCCCTTTCCTGTCTGCTTATGCACTTTGGAATTGGGTAGAAACACTGAATGGTATCAGTCTGGTCTGACAGCAGAGTGGATGAGGACAGGAAAGAGTGGAAGGACTGGTTTAAATCCCAGTGCTTAAAAGGGACAATTTTGAAATCTTACAAGCTTGCTAAAAAATGGGAAATACATTTCTGGCCCAAATCTACCAGACTGGAAGAACAGACAGGTACGATAACAGTACTATAAAAGGGCACCTTTTACTAGTCTGTCAAGTCCAATCTTGGGAAAAGTTTCCCAGTCTTTCATTAAAATCCAGAAAATAAGACTAAATACGTTTTCACAGGAATGGCTGTTCTGGATTTTACATTGGAAGGTCTAATTCATTTGTGATTATAGCTGGTACACTCAATTGTGTGCGAGGTGATGTCTTTCACTGGCAACACGATGATGATAAAATAATAATTGTCTTGCCAAGAATAAGATTCTACACTGAAGTAATCCCAAATTAATTACCTCCCTGTAAGACCACTGTGTTTTACGGAAACATAGCATTCATAGAAACGTAATCTCAAAACAATATCCCGAGGCTACAAAATCTTTTCATCCTCATGCTCTGTGCATAATGGTTACAGCTGCTGTCTTGTAAATATCTGTATACCCGACTGCTGGCTTGAGTGACAAAATTTGAGTGGGAACCTTTTGTGTGCTTCCTTTCCTGCTTAGGCATTTTAAGCAATCCTTTGTAGTCACCTTTCTTCTATGTTACCACGTTTATTTCAGCTTACAGTAGTATATTAAAAATCACAATCTATTATAGAGAGCTGTACTATTATAGTTGATAGAGAGATTAGCTTTAAGAGTTACCAACTTCAACTAACTGTTAACTGACTTCCAAATCTGAGCTATTAATTCAAATGTAGGTAGCTATGCAGGCTGGTTTTTAAAATAGCAATGAACATTCAGCTTCATTTGTTGCACTTAACATAAAAATGTAAGTTGTAGGATTTCTGTCAGTGTTAGCCACAGGCTAACACTGAACCATGTGCAAAAGCGCACTCCACACATAAAATGACCTTGGTCAAAACCATTTACAATCCAATTCCAGTGTCAAAGGTCAAGCCAAGAAGTATATAAAAATGGCTTAAGTAGAATCCTTAAGTCATTTTTTGTGTCTCTTTTAAGAAGCATAATTATTAAAATACATAGAGCTCACAATTGAAATTAATTTAGGTTTTGAGGGATTGAAATTCCAAGATCTGAAACATAAAGGTTCACTTTAAATGGACTGCTTTCTGCCAACTTTTTATATGCAAATGCATTTTTTTCTTAAGGAAATTCAAAGGTCTAAATCACTGACAAACTAAAGCAGTAGTTTCACCATTGCATTAAATTCCATGTTTGTCAGTGCAACATCTGTAATACTGATACCCTGAAGCCACATCTTCTTTGTGCTCATTTGAAAGCGTCACATCCATCTTGCAGGTTACCATCTAACAACACTGCTCACTGCAAATCAAATGATACCCAGGCACCAAAACTACTTGGGATGAAAGAAACGGTGCAAAAAGGCTGATTTTAGGCTGCTTGTTTATGAAGAAAAACAGTGACACGTGGGCCCAGAAGATCACACTGAGATGAGTTGGGAACTACTTCCACAAGGAAGACTATGGTCTGACTTGAAGCTATGACAGAATTTTAACAAGTGTGCTACCATGGTACATCTCACAAAGAATATTTTGTGATACATGCAGTTTGAAATAATGGTAACATACTGCAACAGACTCTACTGCTGTACTCACACAGAGTACTTTATCATACTTGCTCTACAAATAGTTCCAAGAATCTGCCAGCATGTGTTGCCAGAAGCCCATACTGCATGATGTTTCTACATGAATGTATATAATTGCCTTATGCTGTGCTCTGAGTCACTTCCACATTAAGTATTCTTTGAGAGCCTGCGGTGACAATGACATGGCTTTTCTGATGCATTAAAGAAAATTTTGCAACTTGAAAGCACTTTCAGAGACCAATTTTTTGACAGTATAATAGAATTAGGCTGTTGTGGTGTTTAATGAAAACTTAATCTGCAAGCAAGCGGATATCTCATAAAAAACCAGTAAGCTCAGAGCTTTGCTATACTTACAGTCTAATGCTACTCCTCTTTCTTCAGCTTAGATTTTCTTGTGGTGGCCTGATATGCCACACAGCATACATATGTAATCTTGCAATTTAAATTAAAAACTCAAGACTTTTAGAAGTATAGTGTTCCTGAATAACAGTGATTAAAGCATGGTGTTACCTTAACAGAGCTCAGTCAGCTCCATAAAACATTTCACAAATAGTTTGTTCTCTGTGGGATAAAGTAAAAAAGAAAACAAACAATCCCCCCCCCCAACTCAACAATACATTTCTTCCACAGCTATTAAATGCTTTTGAAATGTTTGATCTCAGAGGAAATTCTGGTTTGAAAAGCAAGCATCTCTTCATTAACAAAAACTATTACAGCATAAATATTGGACAATTAATTAATCAATTAAGTGTATAATGAGATGGCAAGTAAGACAACACAGGATGTTCTCTGCACAAAGCACTAGCCTCTCACATCATACCGGGGTCGCATCCCTGGCTGTATCAGAACCAATTTGCCCTCGAAAAGTAAAGCAAAAACCTTGCTGCAAACAAAGCAAAATAACACTTCATTTTGTTTGATCAGTGCTCATCATAGGCTTTACTGTAAATGCCTGCATTTCAACCTTCCAATTTGCATGAGTTGTTATAGCAGGTTCATAAAAACATCATTTGCTAATCTTCTAAATCTAAACTCTATGTTCTACTTCATGTGATACAAAGCTCAAATGCTCAGCCAAGAGAACAACAAAATGCCTTTCAATTAATAAATCTGGATTTGTACAAGTTAGCACCATAGATTCTGGAGGCATCTTTAGAGTTGTTTCATCATAAAAAATGTACGCATTTTAGGAAGTAAAATGTTATTGATTGATACTCTCCCATTTTCAGGAATTCAAATTAAAGAGAGTTTCAGAAAGCTATTAGATTTGCCAACAAAAGAAATATACTGAAATAATTACTAATCTGAAAGAGTCTTAAAATACATTTTATCATTTGGGCTGGTTTTTTGCTTTTGGGGGCTGGGTTTTGGGTAACAATTTATAAATTAATTTTTTAAAAAATCATTATTTCCACTAAAAATGAGTAAAAACAGAGGGAAGGTTTTCATTGTTCTCATTCTCTGTTTTGTACACAAAATCTTAGCACTGTCAATACAAAGCCAATATTGTCACAAATCTACCAGTCCAACCAGTGACAATTGTGCACTATTCCATTTTAAGAAACTTACAGTCACATCTTGAAACTGGAGGCGCAGAGCAGAGCCTGATGGTTGTGGTCGGCTGGTGATCTCTAGTATGGTCCTTAATAGAATATCTAGCAGACTGTTTACAATCACATCAATTTCTTCCAGGACTGATTTTTCCTTAAATAACAAATAAAACATCTAAGATTTTAAAATAAAAAGATGACCACAGGCATATTTCCTTTAATGTAGTTTTATTATGAATGCTACATTCAAGAAACAAGGACTATTCTCTAGTTCAGATATTGTTTAATTCTACTGATTTTTTGCTAACAGTTTTCAATTAATTATATTGTACTGAAATACAGAGGACAGTTATGGGGATGACTTTGAATACGCAAGCACTCATCAAATTAGGACAGCTCTTTTTTAATTCATGTTTAGAAGAAAGCAGTAAATAATATACAAGAACTTTTTGGGCAAGATTTTTATAGGTAACAACCATGTATTTTCTGGGGAAATTGCCAAGAAACACTTAAATTCCAAAAAAGCAGAATTCTGTTTTCACACTTTGAAACTACCACCAGAAACAAGCAGATGGTAGTCAACCTTCAAGACCTGCCTCATCAGTAAGGACCAGCAACATTGCTTCCCATCAGCTGAGTAGCACAAACAAATTAGTCATTTATGTAAGCCTACAACACAACATCAATTGTTGTACACAACATCAATAAAAAGGAACCAAAGTATTCACTGCTAAAAGAAACCATGAATACCTTAGTTACATGCATGAAAATACTCAATAAAGTCAAGTTGCAGTTATTTCTCCTTTTTAATTCAGATGGACATATGTTTTCCCTGTTTCAACACTGTTTTCTGTCTTCATTGCAGCAGACACCACCATCTTATGCAGACCAATTTTATCCACGATTTAAGATGACACTTCTTCACAGAAACAAATGCACACAGAAACAAATGATAAACAAATTGTGCAACTTTGCTGACACTGAAGTGTAGGAGTGATGTGGTTTTCTTCTGGCAGGATTTGTTGTTGTTTTTGTTTGGTTGTTTTGGGTTTTGGTTTGGTTTTGGTTTTTTTTTTTTTCATTTATTTTGCTTTCTAGACAGCAAAAGCATATGATTGGTAAAAAAGACTGAAAATTCCTGTTTGGACTTAAGTTGAAGTGTCACGGCCGTTTTTTCTGTCACTTAATCTAGCATCAAACGACTGTTAACTTGGCTACTCATGAAAGCAGACGGCATACACTCTATTTAGGAACTGTTTCAATCATGAGGATCCATGCACAAACCACTATTAGAATGGCCAACAACCTTAATTTGCAAAGCTGTCTTACTGCAAATTCACTTGTTCCCTCAAACTCTAAATTATCTTGACTACCATGAAAGGAAGGAAGTTCTGATGCGATCCACAAAAATCATGTCCAAGTCACCAAGTTGTTAATACTCTCAATGACTCAAAGCTACTAAAATTAGTAGCTGCATATGCTGAACATTAGAGAGTTTTATGTAGATATCCTCTTGTTAATGTGTACGTCTCTGGCTTGGTGACTCCAAATGGAAGATTTCCAGTTAAGACCAGACATGTAAGTTTTTCTCCCAGTCCCAAACCACAGCTCTGCTTTAGCATCTATCACTTTATCTTGTGATGAGGTTTTATACTAACCCAGGAGAAGCTGCAATGAGAATGTTATTACACTGCCAAAGGTGCAAGACACATCCATATAAATCACTGATGGAGCAACTTTAATTGCTTTAATTTGTGAAATGAAGAAAACACATAAAACAGTTCTCACTCATGCATTACAAGGTAATGTATGCTGGCCTCGATATGCATGTACTGCACTAACTACAGGCAGTTTAGTTTTAATTGGCTTATATCCTGTTGCCTGCCAGAACCTATCATCCTCTTCACATTTGCCATACACCTGTATAAGCCAGCTCTCATATGCAGCTTTTACAGAAATTGGCCACAAAGTTTATCAACTAACAACCAAGTGCATTCCCCCTTGCAATACTCTTATCGATCCATTTACATATACAAAACCTGTGTCCTCTAAGCCCACAACAGAAAATGCACCCAAAAGAAAGTGGACATTTCTTTCCTTCCAGCAAAACACTCAAAAAGAGTCAAAGCTTGGCAGAACACTACATGCCACAATTAAAATACTCTTTTATGGAAAGAAAAGGGTCATGAGAAATCAAAATGACACATTTATGTAGATTCATTACAGTGAAAACTCTTTAAAATGCTCTTGGGCAAGGTCCAGTTTGTGTCATTAAATGTCATTGAGTCAAATAAAGAAGTTCAAGTGGATGTGACATGGTGTTTACTCACTGAGCTGTTCTTCTTGATGAGGCAAAATATGTTGCTAAGGATACGGGCACACATTATAAGGTCCTTCTGCTCTTGTAAATGCATGTGGAGATGATGTAAAACTACCGGAAGAAGAATGCATCGAGAATCTGGAAAAAATGAAATATTTTATGAATAGGAGGCTCTCATATAATCATTAAATGTTAATACAGACATAAAATGTGTTTTCAGTCCAAAACAGTGCTTGTGATGAGCAGTAGCTTTTGCTTGCTTTAACCAACATTTTTGGTAGGCAGAAGTTTTTACTTCATAATCATAATATCCTAAAGCAAATGTTTGAAGAATAAACAGTATGCTGAGATTCATGGATGGAGAAAAACACCACTAAGTGGAATACAATATATATAACAGAAATTTTTAAGTTTTTCTTGAACTGTCATGCAAAAACAAGTAGCACAGTAACACTTGCATTCAAAATGATGTGAAATTATGCTCTAGTGTTCCCACCATGTGACAGGACCCATTTACAAGCTGAGGTCACAACAGACCTCATCTGGAACTTATGTTAACTCTACAAATGAGTTCTACTTTATAAACAAGCAGTACTTTCAGAATTTTCATATTTCCAGATTCTTCACTCTTTCTGAGTATGAGCAATTTAAACTACTGGTGACTACATAAAATGATTTGCTTTTCCATTATCTCATTTTCTAAACACAGCTCTTTGGTGCTATTTTCAAAATAGCAGTTCAAAGATATTGTCTTGAATTCTCTGAAAATTATGCAACAATGTCATTAATATGCTACATTGTCCTGCTTCTTTGTCTTACAACTAAAGACAATATTAAATAGGAAGAACCCCAATACTTACACTTGTGATAATACTTTAAACTCCTAGTTACAACTTGATAAATTGAAAGGGTATTACCTGCTTACATTTTGTTGTTATTTTTAGATCTTTTCATAACTGAGAAATTATATTCTCGTAGAAATGTACTCAAATAATTTTCTCTATTAAAATTTTCATGCTGATTATATGCTTCATTAAATAAATATATATATCTGCTGGATTCCTTCGTTTATTAGTGCAATTATATCCTAAAAACTGAGTTATCTTGCCAGAAAATTACCCCTTCAAAATCATTTTGCCAAACAGGTATCACTTGTAGATTACTGTTTATTATAAACATTTCTCCCCCCTAAATTATTTTTCCTATTTTTTCCATAAGGGAAAAAAATATAGATTTATTCTGAGATTTTATTTGTTGAATGTTTCTTTCACTCACTGAAATAAAACACTAATCTTGTTATGCTCTACTGCTGTCTTATTTTCAGTGTCTAGTCATCGGTATAACACAAGGCAGAGAATGGTCAACGTGCAGACCTGTGTTTAGGGAAGTACCACCTTCTGATCCCTACTCATAAATCTACTTATTGATTCCTGCTGGATATAAAACCAGAGCTAATGCCTTCATCTGAAGCAATAAGGCAAGACTCTCCATTCCTATAAAAAAGTCTTAAAACCCTAGATTACAGGGGATGGCTCCTTTTCCCTACGTCCTGTGAAACCTTACATGTATTGAATTCTTGATCACCTGTAATCCATCATCGAGAGATGAGATGAGATGAAGGGTTCACTGTGTAAATCAACCTGTGGTTCTGTGGTTGGGGTCCTTTCCTGACAGGCAAGCAATAGGAAGCTAAACCCAGGCTGACAGAGCACTGAACCTCGTCTTCCATTCCCAGCAAATGCTAAATCACTACTCAACTCCACAGCTATCACAGAGCAGTTATGTAGCATTTTCACACATTACTGGTATAAGCATTATTGTTTGGGGCATAGATCTTCTGAAGACAGCAGGTCCTCTCTTGCAGCTACAACTCAAATCCCTCAGCCCAGGTGAGAAGAAATCAGAAGCAGCCCTGTGCCAAGGTATTTTTGCTTGGTCAACTCTAGATATCTTCCTGATGAGCCCACACAGCATTTGGTACCTTACCTGAGGTGCCCAGTATTCTGTGCACTGCTTACGTGTAACTGCAGCATCATGAACTCCATTTTGAAGTCCAGAGAATCTACATGTAGCAACACTTGATTTGTAAATGGCTAGCTCTTACATATGATGTGGCCTGCAGCATCTCAAGCAAAACGGAGCATCCTCATTCAACTATTTCAAGTAGCCCATTTTGCAAAAGCTTCATCAAATGAACAGAAACTTTGCTTTACCAAGACCAAACAGATTAGCAAAAAGCATCTTACAATGACTTGCAACTATACACAGGAGGCAACAACGTCAGTTATTGAAACAGTGACCACGTATGACAGTTTTAGATATATTCTTTATAAGCCCAGAATCTAAATACCCCTCTGTCTTGATCTGTGTAGGTGGAGACATGTAGTGGTATTACAGAAGAGGAGAGCTGGCTCATTCACCTCTGAGACAAACCAAGGACTAGGTGAGAAAGTTTGAAGAACACAGTGTACAGCATTTGTCTCAGGTTACTCTTTTTCTTACTAATTGTCAGCTGCAATGTCAGCCACTGTATATAGAAAAATTAATGAGCTCAAGGAATGGTGCAATAATAAGAACTCCCAGCCATCAGTCACTGTCCTAATTTTTCTTCTGTGCAGGAAGTCAAATTAGCTGACGGTTTAAAATGCTAATACTTGTCTTTCTGTATAATATTTGTAAAGGGCAAGAAAAAAATCATAACATGGAGCTTTTCAAGTACATGCTTGGCATAATTAGAAACAGGGCAATCTTAGACTCTGGGCAATCCTTGAGACTTTTCTGTGCAACATTAATATTTAATATTTAACACACAGCACAACTTTCCCCCTTGCTTTCAGATAGAGGTAAAACATCAGCAGAGATGTACACTTTCTTTAGTCTACTGTATCTAAAAATTACTTTCAGAAAGATGATATTCATTTCAATTACTGTATCTGAACAGATGGTCAAAACTACAGCCTGCTTGGAAAACCATTTCAAACACCCTTCTCCTTGAACAGTGAGAAGGAAGTTGCTCTTAGTTTTGATAGTTTTACTTGAACCTTTTCAGTTTATGCCCCCTTGTTTGGATGAAATACTGGATTTAAGGATGGTAGGAGAAGAAAATGCTTAAGCCAAAAAAACAGTTACCACTGCAATTCCAAAACCAAACATACATGCCTGTTCTGTGAATGTAGGGACATGTCACTGTTCTCAGAACAGTGAGTTTCAAAACTTGTGGAGAGAAACTGTCTTCAGCTGAAAGAAAAAAATTGCCTGTAGTGCAGAAGAAAAATACAGGCATGGCTCACAAAGTCTTCCCCTGGCCTGAAAACAAGCCACAGATAAGAAGAATCTTTTGGAAAGCTTTTACAATGTATCTTCTGCTCTCCACTCTAGAGGTTCTAATAAAGGCTGAATTTTTGTATGCAAGATAGATATCCACCTATTTCCTGCCAGGTGTGTACAGAAGCACATATACACAAACAACTATAAAGAATAGTACATTGCTGTGGAAGACAAAGTAAGTAATATTAATTAATCTGAAAAAGGTCATGAAGTTCTTGAAAACAGTATTATGGATCAAAGTGTAAAACCTCTATGTTTTGAAAAGAATTTTTTTTTTTTTTCCTCCCCCAAATCTGTGCTAACATATAGAGTTTAATGCATTTTAACCAAACTGAACTCAGGATTTGTATCAACAATTTAAATAATGATAGGGTTTTTGTATTTTTATAGCAACCGATTAGCTTGCAGTGATTACTGAGGTATCTTACAAGTCTCTTTAATGAGAAGATTTGAGTCTTTTGGAAAAAACAATGGAATAAGAAGGAAATCATAATACCTGGCTTCTAGAATCAAGCCTTCTTATCAGTTAATGGTATATTGCCTTGAGCTTGCTAATGACTTTTCTTTCCACTCCCAAAGGAAGTCTAATATGTAACAACACACGATGCAAGGCAGTTCAAAGATATTAAATTGTTCTAACTGATTGTGTCAGATATTCATCTCTGAATAACTACTGAAACACAAAGTTTCCTACATGTACATTCTCCTGCAATATACAGGATACAATTCTTAGATGAAGTCTAAAGTAGAAAAAGGTAGAACCACTGAAAGCTTTTAAAAAAATTATGCTCAAAGAACTCTTCATTTATTTATGCATATCCTGGTGGTTTCTGCAGGGCTTTCATCATTGCAATGTGTATATTTTGACTGCTTTAGATAGCAAAAGTTACTGTTTCTACTAAACTGCATCAGCCAATACCCAGACAGTGAGTAAATACACACTTAATAGAATTCTTTAAATATCTTCTATTTTAATTATTTTACTTCCAAATTACTTCATCTCAAATTTAATATTTGGTTACTTCCATGAGTTTCAGTTAGAATGGAACCAAAGAATGTTGGGCTCACCACCATTCAGCAGTTTTTTCTCCTGTATAGCAAATAACTATGCTGTTATATGGTTTGTGCACCAAGCATCACTTGCAATTGTGCAGCATTTTTATGCTACAGTAAGAGACAGAGGATCAAAAGTGCTGAATTAGCAAGAGTTTACACAAATAAGACTTAATGGATAAGTGAAAATCTGCTGAAGAAGAAAAAAAAAAGGCAAAAAATAATTTTAGCAAAGCTTTTTCTTTATAATTCCTTAAAAAGGATAACGCAAACTTTCCTCACAGATGTATTTCCATCAGTAGATCAAAACAAAACTATATTTTAAGAGTCTTTTTCTCTAAAAAACAAACCACTAAATTCAAACAACAGTATTCCTGTAAATGAGCAGCTTGAACACAGCAGTGCTTCAAGAATTGTTCCTGAGGAACACTATTCCCTTCAGCACCTGCTGGTCCATGTACAAAGCACACAGTTTGAGATCCTTACTTGCAGGCAGCCCAGGGTAACCTTACCTGGGTTACTGTACAGGTGACTCTCTACAGTTTTCCCAATACTCTGCAGTTTAACAGCTTGAAGGGACTCATCCCCATGCATGACTGTTGGCAAGCTGCCCAGAGCATCGTGAACCAAATTTGCCACTTCCCTTACATCAAAGAGCTTCGAAAGTTCAGAGTACACTGATGGGAATGAGCTGAGAAACACAGCCTGGAGGAACAGGGCAAAAATGGACAGTCAGATATCGCAGAATAGTTTTGACATTTATAGAATTTAAGGTAACTGTAGAATTTAAGTAACTGTAGAAAATTGCCTGGTTTTATATTTCAAGAATAAGTAGTAGCTTGAAAAAAGGTCATATTTTCAGAAGAAATATCCTCACATTTCTTTAACGGGCTTATACTTGTGACTATTTCCTTTAAGTGTTATCCCAAAGCTGTTGATTTTTCCCAGGACAAAGTGAAAGTAAAAAGTTCAACTTGGAACAAAAATATTTAAATATGCTTATCTCTGTGTGTGACAACATTTTTAAAAGGAGAGCAGAATCTAGCTAATACAATACCAAAAATATTTGTATGGAGTTGTTTTGGTTTGTTCTCTTTTAAGATAAGTAATACAACAGCCTCCATATCTTCCATTTTCCAAATAATCAACATTTTTATTTTAGAGTGAGACAGCACTGGTAGTCTTTGTTCACTTCAAGGATCCTAAAATTGGACTAGAAATTCATTGATGAATATGAAAACAAAACAGTGCAAAAGCAAGGAGAACAATGCCAGAGAAAGGAAGCAGGAAATGACATTCCCTTCTTCCTCTCCAAATCCTCCTGATTGAGAAGAGCTACTTACACCTCAGACCTTCCTCCCACTGATGGCAGAACTGACGACACAGGTTAAAAATACTGAAGAAAAATTCTAAATGTGGTTGTTCATATCATTTTGCTATTGTCTTTTCATTCTAGCTGCTTACATGATATGAGCTGGAAGAACTACCTCTCTACTCTTGTTTTCTGTGATTTCCCATTTTCTTGGCAGAACAGTTTTATTACAGAGCTTTAGAAATTAATAATTCTTAACAGAATCTTAAACACCTTTGGTTACAGAAATATGGCAAGAGGAAGGTATATTTATGAGCTGTAGGAGTTGGTAAATCTGTGGCACTTTTGTAGAGAGCTGTCTCCTGTGTGTTTTGATTCTGCACTTTAGCACTAGCCAACTTTATTATTCTCAACTGAAATAAAGGTATCAACTGAATATTAAGGCATATAGTTCATCAAGACTTAAGAGTTTTCTGCAAAGCATGAAAACTATGATAGTAGTCTTTTGTATGGCTCAAATTCTTCAGTGTCAATGTGGCTAAACTAAGCTATAAAATGCCCAAACCAGAGAAATTACTTTATTTGTATCCATCAATATAATTATTATAATTATAATTCAAAATGAAATATTGTATTTAGGACTATATTCCAAGCATATTTAGAAGCTGCTGGTATGAAAATTTCACACTGTAGGACAAAAAGCTGAAAATGCCACTTTGCTCTCACAGAAACACATTTCCTTTCCTGGACAGGCATACGTTTTTTATACTGGATGTGGAAAATGCCAATAAGCAAGGCACAGTTGAAAACTTACTTGTAGCTGGGATAAAGCACTAGCTCCCTTGCTCTCTTGAGAAAGGAAGAAGCGTACTGACATAAGAAGCTCTTGAATACAGCAGCGAAATTCCTCCTCATTTTGTCCACCAGTAGCAATAGAGAATAACCTTCGAGACTGAACTATGTATTTAAAGATATATTCCTGTGCCTATAAATGTCAAAATAAGAGATAAAATCATAAAGATGAAGATGCTTCTCTTTAAATAGAACACACACAATGCTTCTATCATTCAAAGAAAGACAAGAGTCTGAAATAGGACACCACATTACCCAATTCTGGCAAATCTTTCTATTGAAACACTAACAACATTTCAAAACCAGAAAATACTCAGAACTGCTCTTCCCTTGCCTTTCATAATCTCTACAAATCACGGAACACTGTTTTTTAACCAGATAATACAAAAAGACCCCCCATCAAACCAACAACAAAAAAAAACCCAACACCTCTACCACCAAAAAGAGCTTAGATTAAATTGCAAAACTGTTGGAATGTAAATTAAAAATACAGCTCTTTCTTATAAGCAAGACACCAAAGTTCACAGCAGCATAGAAAAATACAGAAGGGTACCACATGGATATTTTATTTCCAGACTGTAGCACCTGCTCCAAATATGATTATTGTGTTGTATAACTCAGCCCGATGGCACACTGTGCTCTGTTGATGGTACAAGCCAGGGCACCAAGAACCACTAAAACAATCATCTTTCAGTAGAATTCCCTGGTGTCAGGATGGACCAATTAGGTCAGCATACACCTCTGCCATTTCAATTCAGTTATGTGACGGATGTTAACATCACCAGTGCAGTCTATATTTGATTGGTTTGCCTCATTCAGTAAGCAACACAGAGCTCCAGAGTCCAGTGACAGCAAGCTTCAGTGATCAACTTACTGACAAAAGAGAACAATGAATAAACTGCACGGAAAAAATCTGCAGCTCCCTAGAATTAGTACTACTGTTCCATCATTTCTGTACACTCTGCTTCATTTCCTAAGTGAAACCTGCTGGTACCGTATGAATACATCACTCAAATAAATAATTGACAATTTTTATTACCTTTAGTACTTCCTGTATGTGCTCATGAAGCTCCACCTCAGTGACTCGATCAATATGCCACTTCAGTACTTTTATAAGATCTCTGCAATAGCATATCAGAAAGTATTACAACACAGAAGTGGGAAAAGGGTTAACTTTGCACATAAAATACAAACCAACAGCTGTCATATAAAAAACACCAACAAAATAAAAAATATATGACTAGATTTCACTGATCACTACGGACCCAGTATTACACCTGATTTTCCGTCTGCTGAAGACAACCTAGATCTCTGACAAAAAGGCAATAATGCCAGCTGTAATACACAGTAGAATGATTTTAACACAGTTTCTTTAACATAATGATTGATTCTGCTTAGTTTAGTAATAACTGTCAGTATTCAAATCAGATAGAAAAAGCACAGACTTCACCTGTATGCAAGCGCTCCTGCAAAATGACTTTCAATGTAAGTATCCATTACTGGCTTAAAGTGGTGAAACTTGCTGTCCTGCAGCAAATTTATTATGTGAACCTAAATGTGAGAGAAAACAAAAAAAGCAAAACCCTTTTTAATTTTTTTTTACTTAGTTCTTAAGTAATGTTAAACATCATCACAAAATGAAACTTACCAAACAATCAAATACTTTTGATCCATACTTTTGAGAGTTTTCATCTAAAATCCCAAATAAAGTGTCTAGTGTATCTTGAAGAAACTGATGGGAGGGAATAAAAGAGTTTGTTATTAAATAGGTAATTCTGTGACTTGGGAATACATTATTTCCCTTATATTATCTAAAAGCATAGCATGGTACATACCTTCACTATTTCTGAACCATCAATTTCTTTCAATTTTGAGAGGCAACCTGCAATTTTGTCTGGGTGGGTTCTCCATTTCAGCAGGTCAAGCATATCTCCTGCAAATACAAAATGAAGGATTAAAGTTGGAAGTAAAGGAGCATTTCAGATTTTAAATTTGACTATTACAGTCCACTTGGCAGAATTTGGCATCATTAAAACTAAAGCAAACATCTCCAGATTTGCTGTAATATGATCTTCTCAACAACAAATTTTCATTCTATTCCATAATTGCTCCACCAATACAAACATAAGAACAGGGTACCAGGTCACTAAAATCAGTCTCCTGTTGTAACTGTAACATGCAATCTTGTTCAGATATTTTTTAACTACCATCTTAAGAAAAGGAATTACTTTGCTCTCTCTCATCCATTCAGATGCCTTCCAGAATTGTTCTCTGACAGCTGGAAATTGTCTTCTAATTACTGTTTTGAATATATGTGAAATACTCATCTTCCTATACCTTCTTAGAGAACAACACAATGCCTCTAAGATCCTGCTTTATTAAAAAGCAACACAATCTGTTCTGGAAAATAAACTATTCTGAGCTAAAAGGGTGTCTTCAAACTTCCTCCAGTTTAATTCATTCTCCTTCACCTTTCTTGACCAAAATGATAACTACATTACAGTTAGGGTTACATCACTCCTTTCTATACCACTAGCAAACTTGTAAGTCTGCTCTAAATACCTGATATCTATGTTCCAGAATTTGAGGGTCTTTTAGATACACCATATTGGTGACACAAATATGTCTTTCTCCTGCCTACTGTTGTTCAGCTCCCTGGGTATAGCAGAATCCCCAGGGGTCTCCATTATTATGATCCTGCCTTTTCTGCTTTTAGATTCAATCAAATTTCTACTTTTTCTTATTAATTATCTAAATGAAAGTTACCTTGCTTTGTTGTATCGTATTTTGATTTTGTGACTCTCAACTGATGAGACCTTTCAATGATGTATTAGCAGCAAATCATTTCAGATTTCAGGGAAGTAACTTTCATCCCCACCCCTTTCAACCCATCCCCACTTCTTTAAAACAGAGATCAATCCCAGAGATTTCTTCAGACCTAGTAGTACTTTCCTTCTGCTCAGGAAGGAAATTCCTTCCACCACAGTGCAACCTGCCAGTTCCCTTTTAACTTTTATTTGCCAGTTTTAAAATTCTGATTCTAATCTGTTTCTTTTCTAATTTCCCATGTGGTGTGTTATTGAACTGCTACACTTCCTCTGCAAAAATAACTAAAAAAACTTGGAAAAGGAAGATTAAGAAGTTTATTCTGGCATGATGTATCTTTGATAAACTCATCTTACAGCACGTTCCAGTTAGCTACATGTCAATCTTTTTATCCATGACTTCTTGCAAATACTTGCATAAAATTCCTCAGGGGGTGATGGCCCAGTTAACATATCTGCCCTTCCACCTGTCTTAAATGTAAGTTCTACATCTAATAGTGTTAGAACATATGTTACTGCTTTCAGCTTCAGAAATGTACTAAAAAAACCACCTTGCTTGAAGATTCAGAATTTCATGTTCCATATCATTCAATATCCTAGAACAGTTTTGCAAACTTGGCTTGGCTTTTCAGCAGTTTCTCCTTGCTGAACGGGTAAGTCTGCAGTGTTCCTTTCAAGCTGTATTCAGTAAAAGTTACACATATTTTGAGCTGTTGAATTAAATAAATCCCAAAGCCCCTTTTTATTCAAATTTACTACTTCCATGCTTCACTACCCAGCTTTTCAGAAAGTCTCAATGCCTGGCTGTTTGAAGCAGAAAACTTTAATAACCATCCAACCTTCCCATCAGTTTAAGCTGAACTATAGTCTAGTTGATCACTGCCCGGCACTGTCTTAGAAGCATTCAGTGCTTCTGATTCTCAGTACTCAGCAAACTAAGAAGTTAAGAGCAAGTTTTCCTTTAGTTCAGAATTTCTACCACAGACTGTTTTCACACTTAAATAATATTTAAACAAAACCCACTTTTCTGTCATCATTTTCCTGGTTTGCTCCAGGGAAGTTCCTCTCTCCCACAAGAAATGAAGCAATATTTTTGACTTTATTAGTATTAAATAAATCTCCACCTCTATTCAAATCTTGCCAGGGGTGTTAATGGCAAACAACCCACATAAGATTCCACAAATACTTTGCTACCTTTATTGCTTTTGACAGGCACAAATAGCTTTGATGCATTTACATGTTACTTTTTTATTTTGCTTCCAGCTGTGCTAGCATGGAAATAGAGATACTTGAGTTGTGTGTAGAGTGATGAAGGATCCCACACATGCATCCGATATACATCTCAAAGATCAAGGACAAATGATAGGGGTTATTATTCTTTCTGTCAGGAATTTTTCAAAGCAAGAATTACAAATCCAGTGAAGTGCATTTGTCTTTGGGATAATTAAATGTACTTCTACACTTTATTCTGTTTAAGCCTCAGCTCAAGCTGCCGAGTAACAAGACTAGCTGAAGCTGTCACTTCATAGCAGGAAAAACACTCCTTTACAGGTTTGCTGGAGGAACTTGGTAGAAGATAGTTGACACTCAATATTAGGGATTTGTTGGGGGATTAAAAAGAAAGAGAAAGCAAATATAAGACACTCACTTCAAAGCACTTATTTCAAGGGAAGTGCTAAGGAGGAAAGTCACTGCTGAGATAACATTAGTGAACAGCCCAAGCATAAATGACATGAATAGAAAATCTGACATGTGAGTCACAAGGGGAACGGACAGCAATGTGTGATGTATTAAGAAAAATGAGGATATAAAATTGTCCCCAGAAATAGGCCCACTAGGAAAGCATAGTTTTGGAAAAAGGAAACACTATTCATTTTGCTGAAGAAGAAAAGTATTTCCAATGCATTCTCTTAATAACAATCAAGGTCTGTATATTTAAAATAGGCTACACATGATCTACCACCTCTACCAAACAAAACACATCCCTTCTCCAAGTGTGTAATTTAAATCCAAAGCACTAGGTTTAATAAAAGGTTTGGAATCATGTGTTTAAAAAGTGGTTGGGGATCTTTTTCCATATCTCTCATATAAATCTTGAGACATCAGAAATTGGCTTGTTGTAACATTACTGCACTCCAAGAGGAAAAATCCGAATTCCAGAACTGGCAGTCGGCATGCCTCTTCCAAAAGGCTGCTACTGTGGTTGCCAACACTCCCTCCAAACTGGGGTCACTCTGGAAAGCTTCCCAGTGTTACTTTTGTTTTATTGATCACTGGTCAGGCTCTTTTAGAACGCAGCTCGATGGATTACACCTCTGCCTTGCAGCTCTGCCATGCTCTATGGCACAGAGCTCTGCTGCCGAACAGCTGCTGACCAGGGATGAGGCGACCAGTGCTGAGAAATGAGTGGATGCCAACTTGCTAAAATATTCTGACTTGCTGGAAGGATCTTGAGTCCCCTGCAGGCAGAGATCCCTCCTATATGTCAAAAACTAAGTAACACAAAACAACTAAGGTGTTTTGACAACTACTCAGTAGAAAAATGCTATGTTCTCTTGCTCTTTTGGGGTTTTTTAGGATAATGAAATATAACTACTCAACTAAGAAGATAATATATAAAAGCTCATATTTTTTTTTGCTAACATTAACTGATTAACTATCCAGGATCAAAAGGAAAAATGCAGGAAAACCAACAGGCAGAGCAGAAATATTAGATAAGGATGCTTTCTTAGCAATATGTTGATGAACACACAGACTCCCTGGGTTAGAAGGTCTCCAAAAATTGTTTGGAAAAAATCCTAATTACCCCTCCAAAGTACCAAGGATAAGGAAGTTATGGATCCCAAAAAGTAAAAGCCAGCTTTCTTCCCCCAGTCCCCATAATTTTAATATGCATGAGAGCTGATGGCATGTGGGAACAATCAATGAGAGAATGACCGCTGAGTAAAATTTCCCAACAAGCCAGTAAAGCTGTGGCCTAATTCAGTCACACCCTTTTCAAGTCTGGGTTTGGGGTCCTCCCCCACCCCAGGGCCAGACAATAGTATAATTTTCTATTAATTTTCAGGCTGGATATCATTCTTTGTAAACACAGGCAAATCTCTGAGAAAGAAATTCAGAAAAATCTCCAAACTTAAAAAGAGATTAAAAATTAATCAGCAATTTTCAAAAATACCAATACAAATGTTTACTAAAAAAAAATAAATACACGGATCTTTTAACCCTGTATTTTTTAATACATACGCTACATTCTCTCAGGGATAACTGAAGTAATGCTCACATGACCAAATATCCACATGCTTTGCTCCATGTTCATTTTCTGAGCATGCAATAGATTTTGGCAAATTTTTGTTTAAAAGAATGGGGATTTGGAAACTCACCAAGATGAACTTCCCAAAGAAGATCCTTGGAGAAAATATGAGCCTGTCTATTGAAAATATTTCCACCCTCTGAAGTACTGCTGAAATAATTGTTAACTCTTTCAGAGCTGAAAAGGGGATCAATATTATTCAGATATTCTACACCCTCTTACTCAGAATATGGTTAAAAAAAGAAAAAGGAGGAAATTTTATGCCCTATGTCACACTGTTGTTTATATTAAGTGCAAAATAACTCCTGTACTGTGAACAAAAATTAGTATTATAACCCCAGAGAATAGAGCAACTGTTTATCAGTGAGACAATTAAGTTCTGGGTAGCACTTTCACGCATATGTAAGTATCAGTAGATCCACGTGACTTCCTAAAGGCCTTTAATTGAAGCAAATTTAGTCGCTGATTCCCTATTAGCAATCTTCGGGAAAATCTTTTACTGAGTAATTTTTATTATTTTGAAGGTGATTGCTATGACAGTACTAAACAGACGTGCACAAGGAAATAAAACACCTGCTGTTTGCACACAGTTCTATTTTGGACATTTGCTACTAAAGGGTGAAAATTAAGATGGTTATTTAAATTTAAAAATCTGTTCTAGTTTTTGTTAAACACCTATAATCCATTTGCACACTATTAACAATTTCATCATCATACACAGAAGAAGGGTACAGTCACAGATATGTTTGTTCGCTTAAAGTAAGGGAAACAATACAACAAAAAAGCAATATATGCCTAATTAAAACCAGCTATAGCCTAAAGCTGACAATAAGTATTTCATAAAACTCTACAACAAACATATTAAGAGATTTTCTAAAGCAGCTGGGTTTTAATAGTTGATTCCAAAAGTGCTGTATTTGATTCCAATATCATTGTAATCTAAAAAGCATTCTTGAACTACTTAAAAAATAGAGGTTTATCATACTGTATTTATTTCCATCTGGATATAAAAACTTATGAAGAAAATCAGTCTATAAAATAAATAGAACATAAGCTATTTTTGAGTATAGCGATGCTTGCTTGGCATGGAAAAGGCTACCTATCACACTCATTTGAATTTATCATGTTTTAAATAATCAACATATCCTACCATTTTGTGTGAGTTTAGTGGAGCAGAGAAAGGATGTAATCCAGAAGGACTCTTTAGTGCTTTTTACTGCTTGGCTGTTGTTCCCTAGTGATATTCCCTTTGAAAAGGGGAGTTTGAGGTAGCGACCAGAGTCCTGAAGGTTTGTGTTTTCTTCACACTGCGAAAAGAAACCAGTTAAAATAACTGAACTGCACAAAACAGTTGACCAAATCTTTAAATTATATGAATCATTATTATTTTTCTGCCAGAAACCAAAGAATTTTAACTATGCTTGTTGCAAACTTGGGTTTTAGACCATATCTTCATATACTGACATTGAAATGCAACAAAGAAACGACTCTCGTATGTGGAAACAGGAATTCCACAAAGCTAAAATATCTGTAAAACTTATAACACTGCATAGATAAATGAGCATGTTTGATTTTCCAGCTTGAGGAATTCAGTAACAGGGTTCACTTTGTGCATTTTAATCAAACTTACCTTTGTGAAAGCCATGATACAATAGTCAGACTTAGGAAAACCAGTACACTGAAACACATATCTAGATTCAATCGCAGTTGAAATCAGGAAGGTTACTATTAAACAATCAGCAATGGATATTTTAATGATGACAAGATTATCACTTATTTATAATCTATACAGACTTTCTCAGCATCTCTGGGCATTTAAAGCATGTTCCCGAGGAATCATTACAGCTAATGACCACAAATTCAATTTACCTTGTGTACAATGAGTTCGTGGGTGCCATCTGGCAGAGTCCTTCCATTTTCCTGCATCAGGGGCACGAAAGAAAAGCCAAACAACTTCTTCTCACCCTTTTCTTTTGCTGAAATGTGCATATAAATAACAGCACTTAAAGATAACAGCACACATTTTAGACAAAATAAATGTATGTAATACAACATAAGAAAGTATACTGGAAGCTATTTGCAGCTAATCAGATGGAGATTAACTTGTATTTCTGTTCTGATTTGCACATTGTCTCCTGCAATGGTTTCTTTTATCTCACTTTAAATCAGAAAGGAATATTCTGAAATGATTTGGTATTTATTAACAACAAATAACGTAAGCAACCAAATATGCAATCTTAGCAACATAAAGAAGTTTATCCACCTCCATTAAAGCTGTCTCTCATACCCCAGAATGCAGACTATGCACTCAGTCATCAATTTTTACCTCAAAATCATCTCTAAAATTTTTCAGAAAGTTTAAAAAAATTTGGAATTTTATAAGCAACAAGAAGCATTACAGAGTAAGTTCACGCAGCTGCCTTTTACCCGAGGTGTTATGGAAACTCGTGTGCTTACTGCAGCTGTGGCAGAGAGGACTCGCAGAAGTCATGAACAGCACTTACTGGAACAGTGCCGGAATTCACAGCGGATGTGAGCTCCTCTGAATTTATCCACAGGAATAGGAAGTTTCAGCAGCTCAGCCCACCTGGGACCATTGTTATGATAAAGCACAAAAGAATGGTACTCGCTGGCTGGTGGCTCTCCAGAGCCAAATGAGATAAAATCCTAATGAAATAAAAATACAATTAAAGACAGATTAGTTCACTGGTAAAATGGACTGCTCTTCCAAGGAAGACTATTTAACATTTACATTCATATCATAAATGCCAAATGTTCAGTATCTTAAACCTCTCAAAAATAGAAGCACTTTGTTAACATATGCCAATTAAAAAATTAGAAATGGCAAGGATCATTCACATCAATGAGAACCAAAGTGTTCAACAAGGGGTACCTGGGGGATCAGGAAGGCTTAAGGAACAAGTGTATTGTGGAGTCCCACGGCACCACAACAGTCTAGCCAGAGATGTCCAAGCAACAAACAAGATTGGAACTGAGACCAGAACAGCCCAGGCTCGAGATCTTCAGTCCTCTGAAATAAGCCTGGAGCCCTGCTATTATCAGTGATATGATCAAGAAGAAGCAAAGTGTTGACTGCTATTGCAACACCCATGATGGTTTCTCCACAGCAAGGTAGACAAATGAAGTTGTCTAAGTCCTGACTTAGGGGTACCTATTAATTCTCTGTAGGAAAGGTTACCTGTACAATTACAATCTCTTCTTTTGATTTAATGTGTTAATATACAAAAAAAGATATATATATATATATAAAGCATATATATATTGCATGCCATGCATTTATACATACAATCTCACTTTAGATATAAATACACATAATTTGAACCAGGCTATTTGTGTAGCCTTTCTTCATTTTGTCATGCCACAGCCCAGGAAATCATGCACAACATGTGAAAAAAGAACTTTCAAATAAAATAGGGAAAAAAATGGAAAAAAAGTTGTGTGCAACAGTTTGAAGGTGAACAGAAATCTTTTCGGTACACAAAAAAATCCTGACAAACAGCTATTAATAATTACAATATAAACCAGTGCCTGTTTGTAAGCCATCACCAGCAGCATGCAATCAAATTTGAAGAAGGAACATTAATTTATTTTTCATACTGTTACATGGTGATGATTTTGCATCAAAGACCCTTGATTTATTAAAACCAGACACAACATTGAAAATGATCAAAACACATTGTTCTGCATAACATAAGAAATTGCATGTCTACTAAGAAGAATTATTATGAAATCAAAAATTCTACAAAACTTGATCTTGCTTCAAGATTTTCCAGAATTTTAATGGAATCATTAGTTATTTGGTTGGCAATTACAGACATTTATCCCAGTCTCATAATTGATCACAGAAATAAAACAAACATTTATAAAGGTTTATAAAGGTTTTAAGCAAAGTGGAAACACTCTGAATACCTAATGACAGCAAAAGATAAACATGTCCTTTCCAAAGCATTTCTTTACTCTTCAATCAATGCCATAAAAGATGATTTACATCTGAAAAAGTGCACCGAAGTTAATTACAGCAAGGGAAATCACACAATAGATACCTTTAAAATTTGACCACTGCTGTCGACCACATGCATTGTCACTTCCACATTTCTGGCCACACTCTTCCCTCCTTTCTCAAATTCTCCTCTTTCTACCGTAATATATAAATCATTCCTCATTTCACCTATCAAAAAAACAAATAAAACACAAGATGTCCAAAAGTCAGACCAGTTTGCTTACTTTTTGCTTTTACTACTTAAGTAGATTTTCATCTTATAATCACACCCATAATTTATCAGCATTTTTGGATTTTAAATAATTGTTTTCATAAACCAAGAAAAAAACCGTATTTTTATCCCTCGCAAACCCCAAAGATTATCTGCCATAATAAACCAATCCCAGGGGCTTTTACTCATCTGTTAGGTCTGTTTGGTCTTTACACTGAAATCTCTAGCTATACTGAAGCTGGTATCTAGCTCCACCTCATTTAATTCTTTTAATATAAGGCAATATTAATGTACTTTCTTTCATTTGTAATCACTACAGTTCTCTGTTTAACTGATTACAACTTCTTCCCACTTAATCTCAAAAGAAAGTGTATTATTTTGAAAAATAAAAACCAAGAGGTTGGTGTTCTTTCCATGAGAAGGGCAGTCTTCCCAGATTGTGAGCATTCAAATTTGTCTTTGTAATCCAAAAGATCAACACATTTTATATTAACAGATTGTTCCAAAGTTTACTAGCAAAAAGTTAGCTTAGTTAGCTTATTTTTTTGCTTATTGGAAAGGCATCTGAGAAATTTAAATTTTCATGAGGTCATTCAAACTACAAATCCAATCCAGGCACTAAGTGCTACATGGTATGTACAAGTTATTAAATACTGCTAGCATATTTAAATTGAAACTTTTTGCATGTGCATGCAATATCATGCTAAATAGTCTGTCAGAACATAAATAGATCCTATGGATGAGATCAATGGTAATTTTATTTTAGTTTCAGCTGATACAAACCGTGAAGTTTATATTTGATGAAAGGAAGAAAGAATGGTTGCAGGGAGAACAGGACAGAGGGAAAATAAGTACTGGTGGTGACTGGAGTGCCATGGCAGGGAAGTCCCTGTTCTCTTTGAAGATGTTAGACCTATTTCTAAAAAGCATAAACTAATGCAGCTCTGGAAGAACATTACCAGAACTACTTTGAAGCAATTGGACTTCCCCAGTGCAATGCAGAACAAGAAAGGATGAACAGCATAGGAGCATCTTCTAAAATTCTTATTTCTGGATTTGGTAGAGAGAGAAATTAAGAATATATGCTTTATTATAGTGCAATGCAAGCTTGGTGAAAATGGAACACCATCTTTTAAAGAAGAAGATTTTCACTCAGCACTGGTGAAAAGAACTCAAATATGATAGTTTAGTATATTTATAGATGTGCTACTTAGAAGGCAACCACGAGATGGGTACTTGTACTGTAGGTAAAATTAATTAAAAGATATGTAACTTAAAAATAATTAGTGCATCTTCAATTACCAGTTTCATTTTAATTTGCAAGCAGAATTTGACTTGCTTGAACTTTTCAGGGTACTCTCACAATTCACACTGCTTGCATTTATTTTACTGCATGCAACTCCTCAGTGATTTTTAAGTACCAGAAACAATGATCTTTCTGTAGTCTGATATTTTTATAACCTTCTTCCATCACTGTGTGCAAAGTAATTAAATGGTTCCTCCAAAGCACAATCTAAACAATAAAAATTGTAAAAGAAGGAACTGCTAGATTATCAGACCCTGGAGACCCATGCCCATAAAAAAGGCAGGGGAAATCTGCTATTGTATTATCTCATTATCAGGTAACTACCTTCTGAAACAACTACGGACAGAGGCTAGAATACAGCTTGACAGAATCAACAGAAAAAATACCAGATGGTATTCACTTAAGAGTTTTGCGTGAAGTCAAGGATAAAAGAGCTGAATTACTAATAAGTGTGTGCAACCACTGAACTCTGGTTTCTGGTGGGAAACCAGGTTCAAAATAAGTAAAAGGTCGCGGTTATGCAGGTAATGGACAACAAGACTTTTTTAAAAAAAAAAAAACAAAACAAAACCACAAACAAATAAAACCCACTACAAAAGCAAAACCAAACCAAAACCCAAACACAAACCAATACCTTTTCAAAGGATGTTGTGAATGTAAGAAATGTATAAGGATGAAAGGGAAGGATGGAGAAACTGTGGAAGAAAGATCAACTACAGGATATGAAACAGGCTGTCACAAGCACTCAGGAAACCCCTAGAGCTGAAAATAGCTGGAGGCTCAGAGAGCATCAGAGGGTAATTACCATACATGCATATATGCATACACAGTTTTTAACTCTTCCTTAAGCATCTGCTTGAAACACTGAGTGAGATGGGCTCTTGATCTGAATCTATAAAGCTGTCCTTATGTTCACTCAAGTCACAAAGTTACCATTAAAACTACAAGATTCTGATTATTTCTACATTGCAGTAATATTTGACTATAAACATTTTAGAAGCTAATACAGCATGTTTACCAAAGAGCTTGCAGCATGTTGAGTCCTTGCTTAGCATATGCTTTGACTTGGCTTGCTTCTAGTTAGTTCCGCCTGTTCGTGACTTTCAAGCGTTTTACATTTACACCTATCTGGCTAATCAATAGTAGAATGACAAACTCCTACAAGAGCTTCTAATATGAAGTGAGGGCTAAAGCTGTGTGGAAACTGAAATGTCATAGAATCTAAGAAAAGTGAAGCTGCAGTGATGTGGGTGATTACACAGTCCTAACTTTCCAATGCAGCACAAGTTTTCAGTGCACATTCTGCAGGGTGCGTGAATTTAACTGTAAGTGAAAGGTGCTGAATTGAAATGTCTGGGTTGCTAAATCAAAATGTGTACAGCATAGCATTGGCAGTACCTGCCTCTTCATATGGTCCTGCCCATACATTGCAGCTTTGACCTGGCAAAAATATCTTGAAAGCACTTTTTATGGGCTGGTAGGAAAAAAACTCCAAACCTTTCTTGCCCCAGCTGTAGGTGCTAGCCAGGTACATCACAGCTCAAGGTTTCTGACCTATGAAAAAGCAGAAGCTTTGTGACTTCAATCCAACTAGTAATAATTGGTTTGAGGGCTGACTGGAAGCGGGGGACAGAGACCTGATCAGCATCAATTACATGCAAAAGTCTATTATAAAGGAGCAAGAGGAAAAGCCAATTAAAGTCAAAAAACTGCCACAAGACCGGCCTGCTGGAGGACACAGTTAATGGAGGTCAGCCTTCCTGAACCTGCCAATTATAAATCACAAATTTTAAATAACTAGTAAAGAGAAAAGAACCAGGAGTAATTCCCAGGCTGAAGATGACAATGTGTGCTCAGGGGTCTTATTATGTCCACCACACAGTTTTATTACAGGACGGTTCCCTTTCCTTCCTAAGTTGGAGGGCACATCATCTATTGAGGACCTGTGCACAAGCACTGGTTTGCTGCTGCTCAAAAGGTGGACCCCAGCTATGGTAGCTACATGTAAGCTGCACACAGCTCAGAGAATGCTACCACTGAATCTCAGGTGACAGGAACAACACAGGTAATCACTAGTAAGGAGAAGGTCAGATCAGTACAAGTGTCAGAAGAACATCTGTATGAATGTTTGTACTTTTATTTTTCTAGAAACACTTGTACCTAACCTAAGCATCAGAGTAATGATCCTTCATCACAAAACTGGTTCTAAACCTACACTGAGGAAGTTGTGAGTTGCAACACAGATATTACAACAAGACTTTTCTCATATTCCAAACACATTTAGAACTGTAGAATCTCTTGTAGCATATTAATATGGAACAAGACTTTCAAGCTGAAGATAGCTGTCAAAGATCAAAGGTAGCTGCCTTTGTTAGAAAGTATTTAGTTTTCCAGCTAGCCTCAAAAAACTTTCTAGTGAAATAAATGTCAGTGTGATTATTTAGTAGTGTAACAAAACACAGTATGACTATATATGAACAAGCAGTTCTGATAGTTATAGCTGTCCTGACAGCAGCCACTAATTTAAAAATAATTACACAGAACTCACTAGGAGCTTTTGTTAGGAACTGGTTTTTTGAAAGCTTTGCTAAGAATTAATAGGCCCTTTAGAAGCATGAATTGAAAAAGAGAAAAAAATTATTTTGTTTAGAGAAAGTTCCTGTTCATTTACATTTCTGTAAAATACAAGCTAATGAGATGCTTTGTTTTATGCTCTAAACATGACTTGAACAGCTCTTAAAACAATTTCAGTTGCAGGGACTGAAAATCTCTGGGTGTGGCACAGACAAAATGGTATTCCCCAGGACGTAAATCTTGTGGATGCAAAACATTTTAGAGAAAAGATCCTTAAAATACTTTGTAGAAAGGGAAAAGAGCTATGTAGCAACTGCCAGTGGGAGGAACTGAAAAAAAACCCCAAAACAATCAGAATGTGATTTTCACTTGAGGAGAGGGCTAAGGAACCTTAGTACATCTTGTCTCCTACCCTTCAAGTCAATCCATGCTATGCCTTTTAGCAACTAGGATGTTCTATGACATCCATGCTGATATACTGAAAATAACAAGCAAAGCTGGAAGATAAAAGACAAGGACAGGAAATCTTTCACTCCCTTTTTAGCCCAGGAAAGTCAGAACTGGCATAGCTAAAGTTGCAGCAAGAATAAGCAGTTCACAGAGGTACAGGGAACAAGAGAGAAGAGCTCAATTCAAAAGTAGATGGCCCTATGCCTGTCTGATGCAGCACTGACCACCAGCATGTAGCCTAAATTTCAACAGACTATAGTAAAAGTTGATGACATTTGCAGTGATCACAACCTGGAGGTTGTAAACACTTAAAATATAAAAATATATGTGTTATTAATATATATACTGGGGGGAAGTGTGTCTGGGAAGAAAAGATTAGATCCTGGAATACTACAGCAATACTAAACTCTCACTAATTTCTTTCTTACAGTTGAACTTTGAAGATTTTGTAGATTCGTAGAATGATTTGGGTTGGAAGAGACCTTTAAAGGTCATCTAGTCCAACTTCTGTGCAATGAGCCAGGATATCTTCAACTAGATCAGGTTGTTCAGAGCCCTGTCCAATCTGAGCCTAAATGTTGCCAAGGATGGGACATCTACACCCTCTCTGGGCAACCTGTGTCAGTATTTCTACCATTTTTTTAAAAATGGGTACAATGTTTCCCTTTTTACAGTCACTACTTCATCGAACTGCCACGACTCTTCAAATATCAAGGAGAGTGGCTTGCCAGATACAGTAGCCAGTTTCCTTAGGACCTTGGGATGCATCTCATCAGGTCCCACAGACTTTTGTATGTTCAGATTCCTCAGGTGGTTTCAAACCTGATCTTTTCTTTCACTGGGAGGAACTTTGCTCACTCCAGTCCCTGCCTTGAGGTTTATCTACTTGAGAGGCGTAGGAAGAGAGACTGACAATGAAGACTGAAGTAAAAAGATTGTTGAGTACCTCGGCCTTCACTTCTTCTCATCTGTTGAGACCAGTTTACTGGTCGTTTTCATCACAGGGATCATGCTTTCCTTGACTTTTCTGGATGAAATACCTTCAGAAGTTCTTATTATACGTAGCACCACTTGTCAATTTGAGCCCCAGCTTTGCCTTGGCCTTCCTGACCCCATCACTGGACAACTTCCTGACTGCACAACTAGACAATATCCCTCTGCTCTTCCCAGTATATCCATCCTTACTTCCACTGCCTGTACATTTCCTTCCTCCACTTTAGTTTGACCAGCAGGTCTTTACTCAGTCGTGCCATCCTCTTGCCTTCCCTTCCTGATTTCTTACACATTTCATTTAACTTAAAAAGAAAAATCCATTAAAAAAATTCAAGTTAAGCAATCTAGGATAATTTGTGAAAATTGTAATACAGAAGGGTGTTATCTGAGAGAAGGGCATTCTTAAGGAGAGGAGCTCAGAAAGACACACAGGCACACTGCATTTCACAAAGAATTTCATCACTGTAGGAAGTGAAATCCCATTACTGAATCAATTTCCTTTTTGTTTTGCATTTTAGAAGATACTGAAAGACTGACTGTCTGCTTATCAGGGAATATATTCAACACTTTTAAACAAAGGGGCAAATCTCATTGACATGCTTGAAGCTGTCAGTAAATGTGTTTGAGATTTAAAGACTGTGACAACCACCAGTCAGCTCTCTGTTCACTCCTTTCTCCCCACAGAGAAGTAAGTCGACTTCTCCATTATTGTGGCAAAGAACAACATTCTTATTTGCAAGAATATTTTGCTCAGATTACAATATTTACTATTTAAGAGTAATATTCACACATGACTCAAGAATGAGAAAATGCTGTACTTGATGTTTAAATATATACATATAAAGAAAAGGTCTGAGATTGGGACCCTCTGGGTGATGCTTGACAAAAACTTACTTGGGGCAGGATGAATATCTGCATTTAAGTATACAAGAGAGGATGGGCAGAAAAAATTTAGACCATTTCTATTATTAATATACTGGTAGCTAGTTTATATATTTTCACTGATATTGTTGTTTATGTATGGCAAAAATTAAATCAATTCTGCATGTGTTAGGATTTTGGAAGCCTTGGTGACTTTGGTAACACTACTGCCTTTCTTCTTTTAGATTGTGAGGTTGGGCATTTAAGTCAAAAAAAGATGAATAAACTGATTCTGTTGGTCACTTTTCTCAGTTACTGTCATTTTTTAGTAGAACATTATTTTAATTTTCAGCTTTATTACAGAAACTTCCAACAAACCCTAAGAAACACTCACCACAAACCAGCAAATTAATGCCCTTGATGAGGGATTCTCAAACTGCAATACTTTCAGATTTCCAACCGATTGTAGATCTACCATGTACCAGCCAATTGCTCTGTGACTTTTGTTTCTCTTCCTTTTAGCAAGTTGTAAAGTACACGTGGGGAATAAAAGACATAAAAGCCTTTTTAACAGAAAACTTTGACCTGCTGACTTCGTATAGCTACAAAATAAAGTATTTCCAATATTATTTTGAAAGACCAGTTATTTTCACAGAGCTAAAGCATTCACTTGTTAGCTTGCTAATGCTCTTACCTGGTTTATTGGAGACTTCTAAGCCATAACTATCCTTATATACACTTCCCATGCATCACTGCTATTTATTCTATACTCAACAGAAAGCCAGCTTATTCTTCCAAATACTGTAAACTGCAGAAGACCCTTTTCCCCATTCTGTGCTTTCAGATATTTAAATTAAGGAAAGTCCAGTTAAATTCTGGTTTGTCTTCTCTTTGCGTAGTTTTCTTCTATTTTTAACTTCAGTTTCTAATGAACCAAGGAGATAAGACAGAGGAAATGGAAAGGAGAGGGAAAACAATAGTTTCTTGCACCTGTCTAACCGAATATGTAGTGGCATATTAGTATCTTTGTTTTTTCGCATAACTTGTAGAATGAGAATTCCTTTGACAGATAGGATCAAAGCTTTTAAGAAGTAATAAAACAGGACATGAAAAGCAGAGGATATTTCCCATAGTTCTCCACAGTTTTATGAAAGGTCAAAATTTAGGGTGTCTTTGCTCCACAATAATGCTTAAACATATTTTGTGTAACTAATATATCCAGGCAATATTACTTTCAGTAATTAAAAATGCATATTTCTGCATTCTTAGAAATCAGAAGAGCAAACAGTGGCAGGTGTTAAAGTTAGGTGTTAAATTTATCCTCCATACAGGATAAATAAGTTTGGAAAAATTCATTCCACTGCTCAAGGAAATAAAAACATCTAAGGTGTCAGACATATATTTCTTCTCCTAGAATCAATAGCTCTTTACCAAGTCCAAGCTTACTGGTAGATACAGACACATATCATGATAAAGAGAACATATTCCATAGCTTTCTTTAAATTTTTGCTCTCCAGACTCTTATTCTATGCTTTGAAAGAATGATTATGCCTCTCATCAAAATCACATACTTGAAAAATGCATGTTACCACAAATGTAGCATTTTGTGAGATCATTTATGTAAAAGACAAAGATTCCAGTTCTAGCTTCATTTTAAAAGCTTCTGAAAATAGTAAGAAAGGTTTGTCTACCTGAACATGAATAGAATAAAAGACCTTATAATAAACCAGATGAAGGAGAAATTAGTATATTCAGTAGCTCTGAAAGACAAGATTCTGATGAGATCTAACCGGACAGCTTCAGGATATCTAACAAAGTTAAAAGGTGACAAATGTAAAGCAATGCAAATGTGATGGTAAAAAACTTCAGTTACTTTTCCTAAATTAACCATCTGAAAGATTAATGGAGGAAACCTAAAAGCATCCTGGGCACCTCATTCTATCTGCTGAATGAGCAGAAAATGAAAAAAAAAAAAAAGTGTTGAGAAATAAAATACGACTTTTAATCTTGCACAAATAAGCCTGAAGGAATGAAAATTCCACTACAGAAATTAATACTGCAGCTTCATGTAGAGTCCTTAGCAATGTTACTTGTGAAAATTTATCACAGAATTAGAGAAGGACCATAAAATTCTGGACAAAGGACCATAAAATTCTGATTACAAGCCAACACTTTTCCAGTCAGGACTGACTAACTCAGCCATAGATACCAGTATCAGAGACACACTAAGCTCAGGTACAAGGTAAACGATGTAAAACCATTGTAGTGACTTATCAATTCTTTAACTTCTTCTAATATCATAAGAGTTTAATCATTTGGATTAGAGAAAGAAATAAAAACTTTTATCTTTAACTCAAAGCACATGGTGATCAAAGCTCAGCAGTGGTAATGGACCAGTTCAGACCATAAGCTGAAAAACCAGGTGGCTATACCTAACTGATATCCACCTATGAATGTCTTTTGAGATGTCAGCCAACAGGTCTGTTGTGTATACACTGAAGTACATTTTATAATCCAAGATATTTTCAGTCAATCTGCAGTTCTCTCTAAGACACAGAGACTTTCAAAATCAAATCTATGGCTCTTTTAAATAAGAGCTATCTTATTACCATAGACAAAGCTTCATAGAGAAAGTTTGTAGATAAAATTCCAGGAAATAAGGCTTGGATCCAACTGAATTACTTAGTAAAAAAAGTTTTCTACAGAGGGACATGGCAGTACTTTGTATGCTAGTGTCTCACACTGAATGGATTTTGGCTTTGAGTGTACCAAGCAGTTAAGACGATGACTATCAGTAAACCACCAGTAATAGACTTAGCACTATTAAGAACAGTATAGCTAATATAAAGTAAAGCAGATGCAGTTCTGACCTGGTAAGCACAACAAAGGAAGATGTGCAACTACATCTTTGCTTACTACAGAATAGTTCATAGTCTGTTTACAACTGGCAATCATAGCAGGGAGTTATAACTCCACCAGTTAGGTCCCCATTCAAACAAACAGCTGTTCTAGGGTTTACTCCAATTCTAAAAACCCCAGACAACAAAACCAATGATCAGGTTTACTCATGGAATTAGATGTCTTCCACAAAGATGCAAAAGAGTATGTACATGCATGTGTGCTAAAACATATGAACATACATAGCACTGAAGTTATGTACTGATACCGATGCTCTAAACCAAATTTGGAAACAGATTCCATAAAGAGTGTACTAGATAAAATAGCAAAAACACTGGCAGAAGTATGTATGGCAAAAAAAAAAAAAGGGGGGCTTTTACCTTTAATTACCTATTACATATGATATTTTAACTTAAAGTGTTCCACAAAAGTATAATACGCCTGTAAATATAAAATGCTAAATTTTATATACTAAGCAATTGATGTGCTTGTATGACCTTTTAGGAAACGTGAACACAGAAACTCAGCTTTCTGAGAATAGTGGCTTAGTTATCTGCAGACTATCACACCAAAACGGTGATATAGAATTAACTCATGGTTGCATAGTCTGCCCTGAAACCCTGGTCAAACCCAGAAAATGCATGTTGATTAGACTCAGAAGATGACTCTTTCACTACCTGTCCTTCTTCTTTGGCTAGAATAAAGCAAGTTACCTATTTCACAGCCTTTTTGAATCATAGCCATCTAGGTTTTTTCCCAGCCATCTACCTCATTTCCTAAAACACTTAAGAGTTCTTAATTAAAAAATTCCAGGGGTCCTGGATAGTGTATTCTGTGGCTTCTCCCTGTCAGGCTGCAGTGACACAAAAAGCATTATTCTATAAAAATATGCATTATTATTGTCAACAAAATTCTGGTTTGGCACATATGCTGATCCTAGTTACTTTTAACAGCATAACCTCCACAGAGAAAAGGATTGATATGACAAAAAATGAAGGTCAGAGAGAGTTGAAATACACCAGAATAGAAGAGAGACTTAAAATACAGCATTTATAAAAGAGATACTGCAGTTTAGCAGCATGAAGTATTTTGTATTGAATAATTCAAGAGAGTCTGGTTCAGAATGCTAACCTAAGTGCTAATTAGCCATAGCAACACACTTACTTTCAAT
Organism: Dendrocincla fuliginosa; assembly: GCA_035047845.1. Lineage (NCBI taxonomy): Eukaryota > Metazoa > Chordata > Aves > Passeriformes > Dendrocolaptidae > Dendrocincla > Dendrocincla fuliginosa. Next base: position 26,165,282 of record JAWWMO010000043.1, on the reverse strand, counting down.
AAAAACACAAAATAAGATCTAATTAGTGACTATTTCTAGTGGCAAAAGATGAAGTTATCTAATTTATCTCCGAAAAAAAAGACACTAGAAGAGAAACAAAATTAAAAGGGAGCTTTAAAATAAAAAAGCATTTCAAAGGCTAGGTTCCTGCGGGCATTTCAGTGCCTAGGGCATACTGCTCTGGTTAGCCCTTGAAACTCATCCTTGCAAGAGTGAGATGATTATTTCTCTTTAGGAGAAATCCCTTCTATGCCAGTAAACAGAGAATAGAAGTTGTACATTATTTAAACTGAGGTATGCATACAATTGGACCAAGAAAGCAGCATACCAGAACCCATATATTTTTTTTTTAACTAAAAAAGGGACTAACTGAGCCTGCACAACTCTCAGACTGAGTCAAGAAACTCCTCCAGCAGCTGATTACACAGTACTCTGCTGTAACATGTTTTTCACAGTTTGATACATCATATTATTTCTCAACTGAAAAGGGGATATGAGAGCTATTTATAGAACTTAGAAAATTTGATAACAGAGCAGGAGGTCGCTAAATCATAGCTAAATGGAGAAAGGATTCTTAATGGGAGTTATAGTGTGCTCAGTGAAACTGTTTCCACTCTTATCAGCCATATTATCTACAACACCCATTTGATTCAAATTACAAATCCAACAGTAATACAACAAATAAACCCTAGCTAATAAGCCATAAAATTTCAATTGAATGCTTCCATTAAGCATACATATATAAACTAGCTTCAAATTAAATGGCACTCAACTCATGCATTTTATTGTTCTAAATATTACAGTCATATCAGCAGAGTATTTTCTTAGTAATGCTAAAATTGTTTTATTAACTTGTGTTATGTGCATATTTTAAGTGATCGGTAGTGCTGATCAAGGACGCAGAAGGACAGATGTTTAATTGGCAGTTGGAACACAAGAGTGAATTCTCAGTTGTCAAGTTTCAGGCAGAAGTTCAAGAGAAATACATGCCCATAGCTAAGCTGAGTCTCATTACTGCTTTTGAAATGCCTATTTAAGACCTCCTTGATTAGTGAAGTAGTGAAGTTTATTTATTCTTGCCTCAGAACTGTAGTTTACGTCTGATTTAGGTCCACAGGAATATAAAGATCTTGATATGAAAAAGATAGTCTCTGTTAAAAATCTGCAAGTCATGAGCATGATTTATATTTGAGAGTCAAGACTGTGTATGTGGACTCAGCTGAAAGTAGGATGTGAGCTCCTCCCTGCAACATTTCTCAGCAACAACATAACACCATCACCATGCCAAGTTGGTCTGCTTGCAAGTATGCTTTTCCTTTAAAGAGACATTTGCCTTTTAATTTCCAGAAACCCATTACACTTTTTAAAAATTTCATTTCAGGAATGGAGCTATAAATAGTTCTACGATCTTCTTCCTGTGTTTGCTTCTTCACATTCATGCTGACACAATTTTTCTACCTTCCTTACTATCTGTTTAAATATTTGCATATTTTGTCATACAGATATGCAAAATGAAGCCTCTACATCTCTATTACTGTCCATTTTCAGTCCTTTCAGTATTGGAGGCACAAACCTCATGAAAACAGAAGCTGTACAGTACCAGTGAAATTCTCTTGAGTCTTTATTTAGAAAGCTACCAGCTCCTAAGAACATGATGTTCTGCTGGCTATCTTTTTTCCTGCATAAAGCTCAGCAGTCTTGCATTCTTCACTTCTGTATAGAAAGGTTCCATCTCAGAAAAGGGTACTGTGATCGTATGCCCCTTTCACATTGGCATCGTAACTATACAATGTTGAACGTAATGGGGTCACTGGGTCACAATTTTCTTCTAACTTTATGAGAAAAATACTAACATAGGAGTCTCTGGAACTGTTTAAGAAGTTTCATAATACAGTATTTATTTGGAAAACAGCTGGAAATCAAGTAATTGGCTCATCAGTTCTTTCTTCTACTGCTTATTGAGATACTTTTCTCTTGAACTTACCAGGCATTATAATGTTGGAAAAACCTAGTTTCCTTGTTATGGATACTCCATGGGTAAATCTGGATGTATACTCTCTCCTAATTTGTTCTATGTCTCCATGAAGTAACTGAAGAGAAACTGCCAGACCTGAAAATGAAGAGGAAAACAATGAAAAATAAGACATTCAAACAGGTTACGGTCATCAATACTTCTTAAAACTTATAAATATTTGTAAGTATATCTGCATTCCTGAGAACACAGAAAAATCAGAGGAACTTCAGTTATACTAAACCAACCCACTTCAATCTTTAAATGTATTTGGGAAGGGCACCAACATCCAAAAATCAATAAAGACTTGAAAACAACTACCCATGAAAGAACATTAGCAAATTATTACTGATGTGAAACTGAGCTATGATGATGTGTATCAAAATTATCTCAATAGGGATGGACTGAGGTCTCAACTATAAAAAAGAACTATAAGAAGGTAAATTTAAGGAAATTTCAATCATTAATACTTGATACCATTTCATTTTTGAATTCCTTCAACACAATCCCACCTTCATTGATATGCAAGAAAAGGTGCACATACAATGGTTGCAAGCTAAGGGTGAAACACGGTAGTCTCATTACAGTGCATCACTTAACCTGATATAAAGTTATACAATTTATTGATCCAAAATCTGAAGAAACAAATTCTAAAAAACTAGTATAGTACGATCAGTATTTTCTACTTAGGAACTTTTACTTCATGATGACCGAAATGACAATATTTTTTTCAATATTCATCAGATTTTATCAATCATACTCTTTCTTATGTTTGCTAGAAGACATGCAAAATGCAAGGGTGGTCATATAATTATTGCTCTAGAACCAGGGAAGTATAACTTCATCTACAACATCTGCAGCACAAAAATAAATTGCAAAGTGTATACTTTGTTACAGCTGAGATTAACAAAAACAACAGCTGTGTCTTTTGGTTTCTTCAAATTTAATCTCTGAGGAAAGTGTCAGAATGATACAGCTTGCAAAGATTAATCTTCCCTGACCTTCAACAATACCACAGCATCTCATGTATCAGCACACAGATCAAGAAGATAAAAGCAAACTCTTCATATACTGGAGATAAACAGACAACTCAGAAGAGTCATAACAAACTGGAGATTAAGCTAAGGCAAATAACATGTACACACAGACTGAACAACAAGGTCATCAGTCCTTTTGGCTTTGAAAGAAAGTTCCCCTACAACCATGTTACTATTTAACTGAAAAAATTTACTCGAAATTTGATGGTTCCTAAAATCAGAGCTTGAAAAATCTGTACTAAGTACTGCCAGTCCAGGCTTCTGCAAATCAGATATCTAATTGCCATGACAACTTTTATATTTTTCCTCTTACCTACACTTACATTTTATTATTTGGCAACTCCAGAGAACATGATACTCTGAGCAAACTCTCCTTCTCATGAAAAACATCTTGCCTACACATATCCAGCTGGGTACATAAACAAATCTTACAAGGAAAAACCTTCAGGGAAGTCTATTCTATTTTAAGGACTGTATTTAATGCCATGGACATTAATTGTTTTTGTAGGGGAATTTGTTCTGTGGTTATTCAGTGAACAACTTTTAGGAAGTATGACAATTATTATTGGTGTAGGTGAGAAAACAAACCACGCTGTGGCTAGCTGGTGGTACAGGAGCTTGGTACAAAGTCATACAAGACAAAATTAGGGCTCTCTTAGAGCAGGTGAAAGGTTTTTCATTGCTGTAGGGGAAGAGCCAGGTTGGGTATATCTCAGCTATAAACATGGATATTTAGCCCACCTCCAATCTTGCTTCTTTTATATTTTAAGAAATTGCTATACATACATATGTATAATCATACCCCCATATGCCCCTATTGCACTGTTTCCTTGGAAACCTAAAAAACCTCCTGCTGCAGATCACATCAACCAACAGCATTAATCAGATATTGTACACCGCCTGGTGTTGAGTAAAGTTACTGTGTTTTCTAAACAAAAGTTGAAGACACCAAATCTAATTTTCTTTAAGCACAAATTTCACAGATCTCTCCGATGAATTTTATTTAGCTCAAAAACGAGATTTCAAAAAACCTCATCAATGGCATAACTGTTTTAGCTTGAGAAAAAAAAAGCTGTCTGTCAAGATTTGAAGTACTTACTCATGTAAGGCCAGAAAGACAGTAGAACTCTGTATTTCATGGCATTTATTGTTAGAAAATAAAGAGTCATCCCTATACATCCAAAAGTATCAAGAAAATCTCCCAGTGAACACACTTGAAACACGTTAGTTGTTTTACCTATAGTTTAGATACATCTTTGGAATATAAACGGTATGAATTCCCCCGCTCTTTAGAATAATGAGGAACAGTGGATTACAGATAACAGAATCACTTTTAAATGTTATATGGTGTAATGAGAGCAGTTAATAGGAAATATTGAAAATAAACCAGAATGGAAGCAGGGCAAAGATGCACAGGGAAGGAAGTCTGAACAAACTGCAAAAAATCAAGGTTTCAAGTTAACAATTTTACCACTGAGGATCCAGTTGCCAAATGAAAGGGAATTAACAAGAAGGGAAGCCGAACTGATAAATGTGGTTAGAGGGCTAAAGTTAGGAGCACACAGACTTTACATAATCAATGAAAAGAAGACAATTCCCAGTTAAGCGTTTGGATTGCTCTCTCAAAGTTCCACTAATTTTGCAAGGAAACCAGGCTTCCCCACATTAAGGACCTAAAATCGCAAGAGGCATACTGTTACTGAGGTGTGACAGCCCACTTACAGAATAGGTTGCTTGAATTCTCAATGATTTGTAACATTCAGGACGCTGAGATGGGCAAAACGAACATCTTGTATATGAAAAGTCAGAAATTTATTTATAGGCCTAATGAAAGATGTGACAGTCTAATCAAAGAGCTACTATTAGTCCATTTACAATGGTACTAGCACACTCCAAACCAAATACTGTTAAAATGACATAAATACACACGATCTTTCCAGTAAGTACCTCTTGCTCACCCTTCCACTGACCGTCTGGGTCTTGAGTTCTATGGCTTCAGCCTCCGTAGGTGGGGTATGGTGACCATATTATCAGCATCCCAAGTCCTTAGCCATGAGAAGTAAGATGTTGCCTGTTTCTTCCCTCTGTCTTTCTAGGCTTCTCTTGGACTCATTTTTATGTTTGTTAGTTTGATTTACATCTTGTTATTTCTTAACTAGTCTACTACTCCACATTGCATCTTAACTGATCATATATGATGGGGTTTATATATGCCACATATCTGTTCTTTCTTCTCTCTGTTTCCCGTAAAAGTTGTTTTATTCTGCTCTCAAGGTCACAGTATTTGATGGCCAATAATTGGCCACTGGTGCTTTGTTCATAGGTTTGGGGCCTCTAGTATCATCCCATGCCAGTAATTCCAAGGTTCTGACTACATGCCTTTACTCTTTTATGTTCCATTTTAGTCTAGGGTTATAGACAGTAACCTCTACACAGAGGAACTACATGTTATAACTATCTGTTAAATGCAAAGCATATCTACTAAGATGGTTACACCACATAACAGCAGAAAGCTGAGCCATAGCAAGAGCAGATAAAGTTTATTAATTTTTCATTAGATATATGCTTTGACAAGGCAGAACAAATCTCCGGGCAGGCTAAGACAAGTCCAGACAGCCAAAGCCCGATACATAATGTGGACCGTATTTTCAGCTAAACACAAATCCTGTAGCCAGTTGCAAGCTACAGCAATCCCATATTTATGGGTCCATAAAAATACAATACACTTGCCAAAGAAAAGTAGACACTCACCATGACTGAGGAATCATGCATTTGCAGTAAATGTCATGGGGGAGAGGTACTTTAAAAAAGATGACATAATTCACATTTTACAAGGGACTACAGTTTGTATCCTTATTATAAATTGAGCTACCAGACTGTCAATGAGAGTTAACTAACAACATTTAAAACATACTGGTGTATCACAGAACAATTCAGATTTTCTCAAGGTTGCAGATTCAGCTGAAGAGGGACTCCCTCAGACACAGTGCAAAACAAAGTGGAATGAAGAACTGACAAGCTGAATGGCATCACTGTTAAACTAAAAGAGGGGAGATTTAGATTAAATGTTAGGAAGAAATTCTTTACTGTGAGGGTGGGGAGGCACTGGAACAAGCTGCCTACAAAAACTGTGAATGTCTCATTCCTGGAGGTGTTCAAGGCCAAGGTGGATGGGGCCCTGGGCAGGGTCACATCCCTGCCAATAGTAGGGGGGCTGGAACTAGATGACCTTTGAGGTCCATTCCAACCCCTACCAGTCTATGACTCCATGATTCCTCACCAAAATGTTAGCAGAATTTTGCATACTACAACAGCCACAAGGTCACTGAATTCAATTTACAACAGATAAAAGCTATCACTGTGAAGACGAAAAGGGGGGAGGGGAAATATTACTGCTTCTAGAAAGGAGGCTCAATCACCAGACAGTAATGACACAGGGTCAAGGTAGAGAAGGCTTCCAAAGAATTTGGTCGGCAGCCAGTCTGGAAGAGATGGAGAAGACACCCACAGAAAATGAATACAGTCAAAACAACACAGAGATACTCTTTCTGTATGTGGAGCCAGAAAATACTTGATGAACAATTCTCCTACAGAAATATGACTTTTTCTGTCATGTAACAAAGCCAATATCCTATAGTTTCAATTTATTCCACCTGATGATGTATGTCAATATCAGTTCTTTACCATCTCTTTTCATACACACAATAAAATGGTCAGCTTTAGAAAAAATTAGAGCATTTTGTGATGGACAAAGCAAAATAGAGAACTGCAACATGCCACTATACACTGCATCTGACTGTGGCTCAGTAATATGTAGTATATGATAGGATCATTACACCATCTATGACACCTAGGGTTTATCCAAAACTGCATAACTATAGGAGCTAAAACATAACAATGAAAATGATTATCCAGTCTCTGAAGAGCTGGCACATTTTCTTTAATTAGGTACATAGTATAGCTTTGTCCCCTCAGAAAAAATTTCAATTACCTCCCTAGTGGTAATTAAAACCGTTTGTGTTAGCTATTATTCTTTATTTACCCCAGTTCTGAAATTACTACTACACTACTCTGTGTGGAACTGCAAATAGACATGCTTTTATTCATTTTTTTTTTCGCAAGCTAGTGGAATTTCTATTAACTTGTACTAAAGTTCAGCACAGATTATTTTTATCATTCAGAAGAAAGAGAATGCAGAAAATTGACAAGTTGCTGAATAAACACCCCAGGTTTTTGTTAGATTTGTCATTTTACCCTCAAACAGCTTTTGTACTGCATTATTGATTTCTGCATTTAGTTATAACAAAAGGCAACTGTTCATTATGCTTATAGACCCTTTATTTGCATTTGAGCTTCTGGGGGGAGGGGAAAGCATTTACATTCAGCTTCTATCTACTGGCAGCAGAGAATCCGAGATCATATTAAAAAAGAAAATGCCTAGCAGCTGCTCAGGAAACTGATAAAAAACCAAAACACTCAAAGAGAATGTTATTCAGCACTGTTTGTATTTTAAGAAAGGTAATAAAATAAGGCATCTGTCCAAATAAAGCTGACTAAGGATGTTGTATTCTGAGGGCATGCAGGTGTTCCCATTTCTGGTAGTGTTTAAAGCGCAAAGGTAAAAAGGTAAAGGTAGAAGGTAAAACCAGTAGGTTTCCACAATTCTATTGGCAAACAAATGTTTTATTGACTTAATGTGATCCAGGGCAAACAATTATATAAATCTCGGCCATGGCAAAATCTATGTAGTAAATCCCACAAATTACAGTCTGGGAATAAAGAGATAAAAAGGAGAGGTATATTCAATCCTTGAAGACTTAATTTTGATTGCTTTGTCTTTTCAAAGAAAACCCCAAACTCCTCTTTTCCTCAGCTTTAAATTCTGTATTTTAGCTCAGTGAAAAAAAAAAAAACATGAATGTCATTGCAACATTTGTCAACTTTCTTGGAGCTTCTGTACTCAAGATTATTGTCAGAAATGCCCTCAAGTGTGGAAAGTAGTTCGTTTTTTTTATTCTTCATATGGAACATAAACACTTAAATGCAAATGACATTTATATGTCACAGGAAAACTAGCTTGGAATTTCTTTCCAGGGTAGATGGTAGAGTCTCAAGTATTTCTTGCCAGAATCACCACAAGACAAAGGATAAAGAACCAAAAGGCTAAATTATTATTATAAGCATCTACTCTAACCTCCGTACACAGACCATAAAGATTTCAGAAATAATTGCTTCCATTTTTACCTCAGTAAGCCCATTACTGCCCTTTACTATTAAGCATGGGATGTTAACGCTACATTTCCAAAATTGTTAGATTGCAAGGATGAATCATCTTGTGCAAAGATTTTTAAAATTACATTGTTACATACTATTTTGTTAGCCAAAATATTAAGGAGTGCACAAGATACAAATTTTTACAATTATAAGTGTTTTGTATTGTTTCTAGTGCAGATAATGCACAAAAGCAAGAAGCACTTGTTATTTTCTCCTTCGTGAAGTGTAGCTCTGTCATACAAACAGAATTGTATTAGAAATTCAACTACTTGCATTCCAATTATGTGTCTTATTTCAAATAAAGAAACAGACAACACTTAACTGGTGCCCAAACAAAATGCCAAAAAAACCCAAATCATAAAACACAGGTTAACAATTGTAAAGAATTTGTAAATATAACTCTTGAAGGAACTAAAATCATGCATATATGTTCTGTAATTTTTTTGTTTGAAATAGTGTTAAGACCTTTCATTCTTTTAGTAGATAAAATTAAGGAAGTCAACAGTATCCAACAGTAACAAGCAGAATGACTTTATGGCAAAGGCTTATAAAACCCTCAACACTAAAACATAACCCAACTCCAAACTGAGCCAGCTACTGTCATTATGCAGCCTTACCTAGGAGTTCCTGTGTTTAAATCAGGTGCCATTTCAATCACATGCAGAAATAGTGTGGCCAAATCAGGTGCCATTTCAACCACATGCAGAAATAGTGTGGCCAGCAGGGCTAGGGCTGTGATCCACACCCCCACACTCAGCACTGGTGAGGCCACACCTCAAATCCTGTGTTCAGTTTTAGGCTCCTTGCTACAAGAAATGCATTGAGGTGCTGGAGCACGTCCCAAGAAGGACAATGAGGCTGAAGGCACTGGAGCATAAGTCCTATGAAGAGTGGCTGAGGGAGCTGGGCTTGTTCGGCCCAGAGAAGAGGAGGCTCAGGAGAGCTTCTCTCCATCTCTCTGCAACCACATGAAAGGAGGTTGTATCCAGGTGGGGGTTGGTCTCTTCTCCCAGGCAGTCAGCAATACAAGAGGGCACAGAGCTGCTCCAGGGGAGGTTTAGGTTGCACATTAGGAAGAAGTTCTTCACAGAAAGAGTAATTGGGCACTGGAATGGACTGCCCAGGGAGGGTGTGGAGTCACCAATCCTGGAAATGTTTAAGAAGAGACAGGATATGGCCCTTAGTGCCATGGTCTAGTTGACAAGATGGTGTTGGGTCATAGATTAGACTCGGTCTCTGAGGTCTTTTCCAACCTAGTTGATTCTCTGATTTTCATTCTTCTCTAAAAATGAACTTTTTAGCAATAACCAAGAGAACAATATCAATTTAACTTTATTAGAGCCCTTATCTCCAGCACAGTTTACAAGTCATGCTTTATGAAGAATACTTGCAGATAACTACCCCAAAAATCTACCTTGAACTTAAGTTTTGAAGTCCTTATGGCTTCAAAACTTAGATCAGAATGTTCACAAGCAACAACATAATCTTAAACTGCTGTAAAAATGTACAAAATTACATCTGACTGGCTGTAAGTTTGCCACCTTTGAGGATTAATATATTTTCCCAAGACTATCATGACTAATATTACATGCTAGATTAGGCTACTCATGAGTTTGGGAAAAGGATTTTAGATAAGATGGCTGAACATCATCCATCTTGTAAAAAGTACCTGAAAAAGTAAAGTTCTACAAATCCTTGTCTAAAAACCTGTTCTAAAACTGACTTTTTTCTGAGTTGAAGTTGTCCTTCAGGACCATATGATCCTGGAACAACAACTTATGTGCAAAATTCTCTATATGTTTAATCTTCCAGCTTCAGCATTTGTTGAGTACAAAAATGAATGCCTTAATTCCCTGTGTGCTTAATGAAGAACATAAGAACACTATTCTTATTTTAAATTTATTTCAAACAGCAACCTTCAGTGACAACTAATTCTTAAACACATCAAACTGGAATACAGATAATCTCCTTGTCACAAAACGTAACAAAGATTAAAACTGACAGATTTATAAATTGTCCTAGAACGACTAATTAAACAAATGCATTTTCTGTTTAAATATTAGTGATGTGCAGATAAAAAATACATTTCAAAGCACTGCTGACATCAGAGAAACCTGCTGATAAAATACAAATATCAGAAAACTTTTCTGTGATTAATTATATGCTCAGGAGTTACTTCAAAGTTAGGTGCATAATTCTGTTTAATCTTCTCCGTCAAGTAGATGTTACTACTCCTGCGATCATTCCTTCTCATGTTTTCCTAGCCATTGTTCCAGTCAATTGTCCTTTGTGAGCATATGCTTCCTTTTCTGCAGCTAAAACCCAGAGCTTCTCCCAGCAGGGAATGCACATTTTGTTTCCCATCCAACATTTCTCACACTGATTCACAGAAAAAAAGCTCTCCTTGCAAGAACTCAGAGTGTGGTAATGCTGTGAACTGCTGGGGTAGTGTCATGCAAACATAGTCACGCTACTTCTGGTATCTAGAAAATACTTTAAGTTACCACAGCTCTGTTCCTAGAAATACTGTACTCTGTAGACTTATACTGAACTATCAATTCCCTGCTGTATTTGATGTCTTGTAGTTTTTCATCTTACCAAGTGTGAAAAAATGATGCTCCTTGGTTAAGGGGCCTCTGCAGTTTCTCCACTGCAAAGTAAATAATGACTCTAACAGGCTTCCTCCTCCAAATCAAGGAATTTGTAAAGCAAAGCTTACTTCGAAATAGGAGATCAAACAGACAAAGTATATGTTTCTATAAAATTTGTCAGTGTTTGACAGTAACCATGGAGAAATCATATTATTAGAGTGCCAAGCAGGTAAACAGGCCTGAGGAGGCATCTCCTGCCCCAAAGCAAATACCACTGATCTATCCAACTGCTTCCATTGCCACACTTGTCTCCGAATGTGCATCTTGTCAGAGGAGTTCATGCACTGGGCGGGTCTACCTCATGTCTTCTCTGACTGAGCCTTATATGACTACTGAGCTAGACTGAGACTTAGTGACAACTGACGTACACTGAGGAAGAAAAACACCACATATGAAACAAAAATAGCTCCCTAAACCCAATGGTGTTTTTACGAATCTTACTTTGGATTGGTTGAATTAAAATGATAGCAGTGTAATGAAATTTGCCTTTGAGTAAGCAACCTCACTGAACTTCAAAAAAGTTAGATCTCACTTTAAAGTTGGTTCCTCTTTGAGCCAGTGCAGGATCACATAACCTCCTGAGGACCCTTCCAGCCTAACTTACTGTATGATCTGATGAACAACTTTCTGCCTTAAAATGACAGATTGTCTTTCCTCATGATGGTATCCTTAGCAAACGTCTACCAACACATGGGCTTCAAGTCCTCCATGCCCGATGCCCTCCATGCCCATTTATTGAACAGTCTCCTTTTATTAGGCAGCACAGCCTGGGCTAAGTCTCTGCCTGCAGTTTTTTGCACAGGTACACAGAAACAAGTTTGAATTCAATGCAGATAGTAAACAAATAATTTGAAAGAAACCCCAACTTATGCATCTTTCTCTTTTAAAAAAGAAATTAACAGTTTGTGGCTGACAGACTTAATCTTTTACAAATCAAACCACAGCCTGGATTTGTCTTAAAAACAGCCTCCCAATTCAGGTCTTGCCTTCACCATATTTAAAAATTCATGTTCCTAACAACTTATAGATACACTATAGTAACTTCTGACTTTACTCTTTCTATGACATAAACTGAATCCATGAGGACATGACTTATGTAGATTTTTCAAGAGATGCATTTTGACCCCTTACAAAACAACTGAAAATTTAAAAAAAAAAAAAAAAGAAAAAAAAAAAAGAAAAAAAAAGGAAGGTATACTCGATCAAAGAATGGCAAGAGAAATCCCACTATATTGAGTGTGTTTTGTCTAAAGCTTTAGGCACTTCCATCAATTAAAGTTAATGTATAATTAACAGTGTTTCCAGTGGAGTTGCAAAGTAAGTTTGGCATTGCTGCCACAGGATACACCACACTGAGGAGTTCAGTAAACATGCAATTGGGCTACATTACTCTTGTCTAGTTCATCAGACCATTCCAAGATAATGGCACAGGAAAAGACTTTCCCACTACATTAGCTAGTTTTGTGGAACCCATGCAACAGTTCAAACTACACAGCAGCTAGATGTGTTTATAATTTCTTATACCAGTAATTTAATCTCCATGAGATTTGAAAGGATTTTCACCTCCTTTCAAGTAACAACTGAAAAGCACATGTATCCTTGTCTAAGCTCTCAAGAATTACTGCATCAGGCACATGCAGCTTTTCAAGACTTGTTATAAGGAAATCTAAATCCCTGTTTACAGAGAAGCTCACAAATGAAGTTATTAGGAGCCTAAAGTGAAAAACAGAGCAAAGCAATGTCTTGCATCCCCTTAAAACTAAGCTATGCAGTCTTTCTTCTCAAAGGAACATGAAATAAAAGAAATTTGTAATCCATTTTTCATCAATTTTTAAACATGATTTTTATAAGGTAGCTCATTGGGGAGAATATTCACATGAAAACATGAGACCCAAGTTTAAATCTCTCCTCTGTAGGATTTGCTAAGAGGACATGAATGCAGATCACACTTTAAAAAATCATGCACTACTCGACAGGCTTTAGAGCCACTTCCACTTTCCCTATGGTATAATGAATATTTTCAGATCATACGCAAAGTTGAATAGTTCCTGTAGGGAAGTCGGAGAAGCCAAGCAATTAGCATGCTCATCTGGGACGTGCAAGACAGACTGAAAATCCTTCTCCAAATGAGAATCTCTGGTCCTACAGATGCAAAAATAGAAATGTGCTATTTTCCTTGTAAGATTGATGTAATTAGGTGTGATCTCTATGCAGGAATATCCAGTTTTCCACTGCTTTTTGCATTTTAAAATAAAGTAACTAGCTTCTAATTCTAAGAAAAAAATGCTATAGGAAAAAATGCTATAGGAAAAATGCTATAGGATTTTATACCCAACTCTACTCCAGATATTATTGAAACCTGTTTTGTTTAACAATTACAAAATCACCTAAACCTAGTAGCATTTATTCTATAAATACTAAAAATTCAGAGTAAGAAATAACAATGCTAATTACAATGCTGTACAATTTGGCCTTTGCAGTAAGGGTTTGATCTCCTACACAGGCAACCAGGTGTTTTCCAGTAAGTTGATACCTCACATCAGCAGCAAAGACTAGTGGTGAATGGTAATTGCATTCACTACCTGCAACTCCAACCTCTGTTAGACTGGAAACTTATGCAGAAAACACATTCCAGTTCCCGCTTCAGCAAAGGATACTAAATTATCCATGAGATTGAGTCGCTTCCATTCCTGTACCACTGAGAAGAGGAAAGGGGATAAACATCTGCCCCCTGCTCCTTTCTGGGCTTTATTAAGAAGTGGCAGTCATTTTGCTTCATTTGATCCTTTTTAGACACAAGTTGAGAATAAGATGCAAGAGGATTCTGTACTTAAGAATTGTTGTGAGTTGAAGTAGAAAAAGTACTTTTTGGGGAGTGGGGGTTCGAGTGCTAAATACAAATGCCATAGTCTATCACTGTGTTACATGCAAGGCACTCAAAGTACATTTTGAGTTCCTTTTTAGTTTGCCCCAGAAAACTGGAAGGACTTTTTTTCTTCCTGAAGAATATTATGAACTACCTAATAAACTAGTTTAGTAGTGGGACACAACAATTTGTGGAAACGAAAGACTTTGTGTAAAATCTTCAAAGCTGAAAAGAAACTGTACAGGTCAGAACATGAAGAGGGAACAAGCTTGGAGGATAAACAATAGTCTGAAGCATCTTTGCTCTTGTTTGTTTACTGTGATTCTTTTCTTAAGTCTTTTGTAAGTCTTTTCAAGGTGATTTTACAAGGGCGAGTGTGATATAAGCCAAAAATTCAAGTTTTCCTACATTTGGCTCCTACCTACAACAGCTCCTAAGGGAGAGAAAAGACGTGCCTCCGGTAATGCAAGGCTTTCTACCTTTTTGACAAGGTGGCAAACAAAGCTAATGAGGCTTCAGAACCAGTCACTCAGTACTATTACAAAAAAAAGACAACAAATGAAAAATAAAAAGTAGTGTAACAACAATATTTTCCATGAGGTGTCAGCAGAAGTATCTGAACATATTGGTAAAGCCTTGCAAGTGCTTTTTCAGGCTGCTAAGGAATCGCAGAATGAATTTCATGTGTGCAATATAAATAACCTTTCACAGTTTATGTTTTAGTTGCTCAGTATCGAAGTGGCATTACTGTTCTCTTCCTCTTTCCAACCTTCACATGCACTACTGAGTTCTGTGCTGCTCTTCCCTGACCCTGACACCCTTTTCAAAATGTAACTGATCTATTTGCAAACTTTAGTTTCCAGCCCCCTACAATGTGGAAAAAAAATATCATGTCCCACAGGTCTTTCATGCTTAACATTGTCATGAGACAAAAACAGGATAAGCAATATATCACAGTGTAAACACATGTTGCACGGACAGTCAGAATGATCTAAGAGTAAGTTTGTTCATGAATATGATTAACATATTTAGGAATCTCAATATTATACTTACTCAGTAATGTGTCCTTCTATTTTCACTACATGATTGTTATATTTATTGTCCAGTAAATTCACAACATTCAAAACCTTATATATATAAAGGATCAGATATGATTAAATATATAACTTCAGTCTTAATAAATAACATGAGCTTTTATGTGCCTCTTGGTTCTCCACTATAGATTGTTAAACATATGTTTGCAAGAAGAACATTATGCATGAAATCAAGTTAAAGAAGCATGAAGTCTGCTACATGAAAGGGATTACAAATGTAGTATATCGCAACATGGAAAATGAGACTTTTCTATACTCATATTTTAACTAATTGACATTTCACAGGGACAAAACAACATTTGAACACAAAGAGAGGAGACTCATAAGCCTCCATTTCAGGTTTCATTTCAAGTTTGGCCACATCTTTGGATGACAGAATTGAGAAAAAGTTATCAAGTTGATATTAAAAAAAAGAAAACAAAAAAAAAATTCCCATAGGTCAAACCACCATCTCATAATAACAAAGGCCAGTTGTCTCCTATTCTTAAGTCTCACACACAAATTTAGTTAAATGACAGTTCCAGTAACATATAGCTGACGGTGGAGGACTATTAGTAAGTTCTTAACAACTCCGCATCTTGCTCGGCATGAATGCAGAGCTACCAGTAGGAATACAGATCATACTAGCAGCTCGCAATTATTTTTTTTCTGAAGTTTAATATTTAGTTGTCCCAGTTTTGGCCAGGACAGAGTTAATTTGTCTGTGGTAGCCCTAAGAAGGTGGAGCCTAGAGCAGTGTGGGTATGTCTATACTACCTCAGGCCAGTACCAAGGACAGAAGAGACTCTTGCTTCTGGGAAGGAGAGTGTAGCTTTAGGTCAAGAAAAAGCAGGGCAGGAGGAGGAAACTCATCTGCCATTTTTCACTGTCACCCAGGGTCCTCAGTGACACCCTCTTTTGTACACATTTGTTATTAATATTGTTGTGGTTATGGTTTATTTTTCATATCTCATTGCAGTTTCCAGTAAACCGTTCTTATCTCAACCTGTAATCTCTCCCTTCTGTTTTTCTGACCAGAGGGAAGGGAGGAGAGTGGCTCATGGTTTTCTTTTTAGTGTGAGTACTAAGTACCATTCTTAAACCATGAGAATAATGTCAATGGCAAATTTGACATTCCTGGGAAAAATATGAAGGAGAAATGTCAGGCAATATGGATCAATAATTCGATCAGACCCATGGGAACAGAACTCCAGTGAACTGTAACTCCTCAGCACAGAATTAAAGTTTATATTACACAGTTCCTTGAAGAAAATTCCATGACATTTTTCTTACATGGGCACGTGAACAGCAGTATTGTACATTTCCACTTGACTATTTTATGTTTCTTTCACAGATATTAGTCCTTCTAAAATAGAGCCACTTCATTTGCAAACCAAGAAATCCAAAGGAATGCAAAGAGAGAGGTGGAGAATTGCTCACCTGCATTGGAGCCTGTCAAGTTGTAACGTGCATTCAGCTTTTTAATGATATTTTCGTGGATCTGATACCAGTCACTCTCTGTGTTGCACCTAGAAAAATTATAACTTTCTTAATTCTGAAATGGGAACACACATTTATCAGACCAGCTTTACAACATATCCCTAAATAAATCCCCTTTAGTTCATGAAACAAAAAGGCAATAGGATAAATAACAAAGCCCCATGAAACTACCTGTCCCAATGGAAAAAGTAAGAGTGCTCTTATCATTTGAGAAAGGCACCATGAAATACTTGCTTTGTGTAAGGATGGGAGAAAGACAGGAGCAATTATGCTGAGGAACTCAACCGTGACCAAGTTAATTTCTGTATAGATCTATCCTTTAGCCCTAAACCATACAAAAATCTATCTTGTGACACTCAAGAGGAGACACAGGACTCCAGCTGAGCTTAGCAGACAGAAAGTTTGTGCTGTACAACTTCAGTTACTTAAAACAGGATGTGATCTTCAGGAGGCAGTCAGTGAGAGAGGAAATTACATTTCAGTATACATTTAAAAAATAACTGGTTTCCATAAGGGGAACTTCATGATGTTCTAATGATCACTTTTCAAAATTTAGACTGAAGTTAAGCTTAGCACCAAACATGATTTTAAGTGGTATTTCTTATGTAGGTTTTTTTTTTTTTTATTTTAAAACAAACAGACAAAATTTAAAAAAACCCCCAAACCTAAACCAACAATATAATAAGCAGACAAACCCAACAATTTTTTAACTACCAGTGAACATTCATCTGATTTTAACGTCCTGGGAGTCTAAACAGGAGCCAGCCCACATGTCCACTCTTACTCTAAATTGCTTTTCTGCAGTACTGATTCCAAAAGTTCTAATTCAACACAGATGGATACAAAGGAAAGGAGAAAAGCTTCCTGAAAGACATCCATGCCCTCAAGATTTGAATACTAACCCTGGGAGGGGTAGAACTTTCTCATATGCACAACAGTATGTGTCCCAGGTATATGTGCTTAGAATAGACCACTCGATAAAACAAACAGTTCTTACTATAATGTCCAAGATGAGCAGGGATTTACATGCATTGTGTTGCTACTAGAAAATTGAACTTTCTTCCAATTACAATTAGGCAAAGTCCACCATTTAACCAACCATTCATTTTTAAATCTACTTTTGATTTTTCATTCTCCAGCATTAAATACATTTTATACTTCTGTTATTCCCATTATACAATTGCTTCATTACACAAAAAGATACTCTACCTGCTTCTTTCTGTGGCTAAAAAGTACTCCCACTAGCTGCTTAGGAAGCACAAGGCATTTAAATAAGTCCTAAAAGCATTTTATATTGCCATAAAAAGACAGCTCCAGAAGGAAGTGAAAAATGCTGAAACATACACAAATATCTAAAAGTATGTACCCTTTATCTTTAATATTATCCCACTTTATAAATACATCTGTAGAACTAGTCAAAATTTCCACACTGTAGGGGAAAAAAAAAATTAGCTATTACCACATGTTTTTGGAACTACAGCTATTTACTCACACTGCACTTAACACCACTGCTTCTGATGCAAACTGACTCTAAGGTACTTCCAAAAATTAAGACAAAAGCATCACTTACATGTAGACTTTCAAGACGAGGTCATCCTTTGAATCTCCTGCCAGCAAATCTGCAATACTGAGGACTGCACAGCCAAAGGGCCTCCTATATTGTACATTGCAGGCATTTTTCTTTTCTCCAGCTCCCATTCGTCCTGCCAAAAGAAACACATATTGGATGCGCAATCCATGGAACTGTCTCTCTCTCTTCAAACCACAGAAGGGAGGCAGCAAGCCACCCAACTCAGCATCTAAGCAGACAATGCCAAGTGTACTCACTGGGAACCTGGTCCATCTCTATACTACATTCATACAACAAATGGTACAGGAAGTCCACTGACTATGTGGTGATCTCGAAAGGTCTCAGACCAGAGGTTCTGCTCATCCTCTCATGACCTCCAGTCAACAAACAATACTTTCTGATACTCAGGGACAGCAATCTCATGACATGATACGGAAAGAAAGAAGGCATTCAAAGGAAAGAGATTTGAAACAAAATATTTTTCCTAGCCTTTTCTATTTGATTTAAACACAATTGATCAATCTCCTTACTGTGTTCTGGCATTTGCAATTGCCTCTTTCTAACCATTTTATTCAACTGTGCACTGGCAGCTGTGTATCTTTCCCAGCAAGTCTTAATTTCTGACAAAAAACCCCTATGACTGCAGTCGCTGCAGGGCAATATCTCCTTCAAATATTCCTATGCATCAAAGCAGTTTGAAGAGTAATTTTTCATTTTCACACCATGCAGCATATAAATGTTATTTTAACTTTTCAGTATTTCAGACGTTCATTTATAAACTTGACTGATAATATATTTGAAAATTATACAGCTGGAAAAATTCTACTCATTATTGTTCTTTAAAACGTTTATTCTCACCAAATATACTTACATCAGAATTTATCATATCTTTTTTGAATCCTTGCCAATAAAACCAAAACACAGTATTTTGATGAAATACAAAACCAGTATGAAAATTCAAGGAAAAATTATTCCTCAGAGCTCTAAAGTAATATTTACTTTTTAACAAGTTGTTTCTGAACTCAGCACAAGTTAGAGTGACTATATTTCCAACCAAAATATCTTTCAAAAATAGGAATAGTAGCTATATTTAGCACTGCTCCGATGCAACTAGAGACAGTTTACAAAGAAAACAATAATCCAAGAGGTCTGAAGCAGATTCAAAGATTATTGTTTCACATCACTACAGCCCAGAGAATAACTTCTTAAAATAAATACCTAACACAATTGTATACTTTTATTCTCCTCCACTTTGTTGTAAGGGACTTCATATCTGCCTATAGCATCAGGGATGAAAATTGTTATGAAGTGTGGCTCGTTTTTTCCCTCTCCCTCTTTTTAATGAGGGATAAGACAAAATTAATCTGAACAATTTCAGATATACATCAGCTATTATGTACTAATTAGGTACATTAAATGTCCAGGCAAATTTTCCTTTGAACAAAGGATGCTTAAAATTACACTTTGGAACAAGAATGAACTCCTCAATGACAACACCATCATCTTAACACAGTTCATATTTGACATTTTCATTTTGTTTTGTGATAGTAACAAAGTATCCGGTATCTAAATTCAGTTAAGAATACACTCGATAAATAACATAAAACAGAGCTGAGAAATCCAAAGCAATTTTTCCATCAAAACCCAGGAATTTTCTTTTCCAATAATTTATTCAAAGGTCTAGCTAATATAACAAATCCCAAAGCTGACTCCAAGCAGTTTTCTTCTATTTACTGTCATATATCTAACAAATGTAAGATTATACCTACCTATTCGGATAATGTGCACAGTGATATAGATGTCCTTTCTGAGTTCACTGCTGCCCAGATCCTGCACAAGATTAGAACCTCATTATTTCTGACTCGCAATTAAAATGCAACATTTAAAGAGATCTGTACACACTGCTTTCACTGCCAGTGAAAGTGATAAATGAACAGTGAGTTCATTTATATAGCATTAACAAATTATCCCTTCATCACTTTAAATTAGCAGTCGTGCATTTAACATGACTGTCCTAAAATATCATGGTTAAAATTTTGCTGTAATGCAGCATAATCAGTAGAAGGGCACAAGGACTTGCTGTGTGCTTTGAACAGCAATGATGCATTTGTGCAATTACAAATATTCTGAAAGTACAGAGAGTGCTGCATAAACAATTGTTTGGACATAAAAAGCACAAGGAGGAAAAATAACTGGTCCTTGTTGCAGGGAGAAAACCTGGTACATATGGTACGTGGCAGTTTAGATGAGTGTCCACATACTGTCAGGAAATACTCAAACTGGGAGGTCAGCAATAGCCTTCAACCCCTCAATCCAGCCTTTAGAGCCGATGTTCGTAACAACATACAAGCTTAGGGAGCAGTTCTGAGTCAACCACAGAATACAACTTAATCCAACTTCTATTTTCAATACCCAGCACAAAAAAAGATCGAGCGCAGGAAGAACTCACCACAAACAGAGAACAGTGTCTTTCGGGCTTTTCTGGACATTTTGGCAAACCATTTCTATTCAGTCTTAAAAAAAATCTTTCACTATAAGAAAACAAATATGACAAATATGTTGGACAACACTACAGCAAAAGTAGATCTCATTTTGATCTCATTTCCACATGCAATCTTCCTCAAGATACAAATGAATGACATTTCTGAAAGTCTCAGCTGTATCAATAAAAAATCATGAACACCACACTAGTGAAGGGTGGTGATTAAATGAATTATCTAACAAAATTACTAAAAATTCAATACAAAAGAGAGGACTGATAGGCATTTGGAAGAATGATACTGTACACCCTAGTACACAGAGAACCACTAGCAATAAAATCCATTTATCCTAGAACTAAAATTAGATGTGTAGTAGTTGGTATTGATTCTTGCTAAACAAATGTCAACACTGCCATGCCTGTATTCTTTTTCATAGCTAGGAAGATGATGGTAGGGGATATTTTTCCTACTTAACTCTATCAAAATCTCTCACTAGAGTACACTGATTTTAGCAGTCTCATAAGACTCTTGGAAGTTCCAGCAGGGCCAATCTCATTTTTTAAATCCTGTTTTGCAATCCACTGGGTGTATTAAATACTGTGCTGATGTAAGTACTAATACTGCTAGTAGGGAGATACAGAGAATCCTTACTTCCAAATCGAAGAGGGAACAAGACCCCATTGAAAAACAAATTATTTTTTGAAACATTTCCATTTGATAGTAGGTCCATTACAGATAAACTCTTAGCAATTCATGCCTGGGAAGATTATGAAAAAGCAAGCTTTTCATGCTTTGGATAATTTTCTCCAAGAGACAGCCTCATAAGAAATTTAACAACCATACTTCTGTAGCGACAGATGTAAAATAAAGAAAAAGCAAAGAAATCAGAAGAATTTTATTTCCCTTCACCATCTCACCTCCAGCTGGCCAGACATGTGAATCTGGATGTCCTGCAATGCTCAAATCAGAAATAAAATTTCCGAAATGCAACTAGTTTTTTTCTTGGCTGCACCCACATCTTCTGCTTATTTCAGAGGCTAACATGGTTTCAAAATGCAGCTGGAAAATCACTAGGAATACGTTGGATAAGATCCAACTCAATAGAGGCTAATTAAATCTTTATTGCACCAGCATTTGCCTTGTAGAAAATCTGCATTGATCATTCACAGAATCAGTCATTCACATTGAAAGGGACCTCAAAGGCCCTCTAGTCCAACCTCCTGCTCAAAGCAGGGTCAGCTGTAAGGTCATACTACGTTGCTCATAGCTTTAGCCAGTTGGGTCATGAAAACCTTCAGCTACAGAGACCACAAAGCCACTCTGAAAAACCCATTTCAGTCTGACTGTACTCAATTTTTTCTTTACATCCAATTGAACATTCTCTCGTTTCAGTCTATATCCCTTGTCTCTCGCTGTCCCACCATGCACTGTTGATGTTACTGATCTACTTGTAGGTAAATAGGGACAAACTTTTTAGCCAAGTCTGTCACAATAGGACAAGGAGTAATTGTTATGAACTAAAAGAGGGTCTATTCAGACTAGATATAGGAAAGGAAGTTTTCACAATGGAAGTGATAAAACACTGGAACAGGTTTCCCAGTGAGATGATGGATGCCCCACCCCTGGAAACATTCACAGTCAGGTTGAACAGGATTCTGACCACCAAGACGCCATGGTTTTGGAGGTATTTTCCCACCTTAATGATTCTACAATCGTGTCCCAGCCCACTGAAAAGGGGTTGGACTAGATGGCCTTTAAAGGTCCTTTCTGTCCCAAACCATTCCACAAATCTATGATTCTATGACTTAGAATCATAACCCTCAAAACTGCTTCTTCTCCAGCCTGAACAAGCCCCAGTGATTCAACCTGACCTCCCAGGGCAGGAGCTCCTGTCCACAATGTGAGTTGCTCTGCTAAACTCCCTTCAGCTCATTAATGTTGGTCTTGTACTGAGGGACCCAAAACTTGCATGGTATAACCAATGCTGAGAAGGGGATGATCATTTCCCATAAGCAACTGGCTATGTTCTTGTTGACACAACCCAGGATGCTGTTACACTCAAGAGCACATTTCTTAAGAGCTATGTCTGGAGACTGTTTTATGTTTTTATGTGCCAGCTATCCAGGCTGAACCAGCAAACACTTCAGACTTTTTCATTGTGACTATTTACAAATTGTTTTCAAAATAATTCTGTCATTTCATTTATATTTAGTTCATTTGCAATATTGGAAAATACAGTAAAAAAGTGCACAGCTTTGTTTACAGGTGTCATACAAAGTTATTGTACACTGAACATGAACTATTAATTATATTACCAAAGCAGATAAAGTTTTAGGACCCCATTATGTGTGGCACCATGCAAAATTGAATAAAAATAACAAAGTCCCTGTTTCAGCAGTGACAACATGGCTTCTGTGCATTGGTATGCATCAATACAAATTTGGCCAAGATGAGGTGGTTCTGAATTTCACCACTTTATCTTCAGCCTGTAGAACAATCTAAAAGTAATATATGCATATATACACACCACACTTCACTACATTTTTGTCTTTAAAACAAACACTAGATATGTTGGTTCAAAGAAAAATACCATTCACAAGCTACCTTCATAGCTCACCTATTAGCTGGCAAATATGAAATTTAACTGCGAGTATATTCTATATTTAATGAAGCTTACATTTTGCACAAAGGCACATCTTTTGAATGCTTCCTACTCACTATCCACTCACTACAACATGAAATTTTCAAACTCTGTTTATACTCATAGACCATGAGATTATGATTCACATAGATATGTAATGGTTATGCAAATCTAACTTCCCCATATGAATCTGAAATTTTGTTTCACTGAAGCACAGGGCCCAGTGGCAATGAATAAAGCAAACCAAAAACAACAACAACAAAAATCTAAATCCTTGTTTGATGCTTTATGATACCTTTTTTTTTTTTTCACTAGAAACATATGACAGTACCAGTTAGAGCTCAGATTAAATGGCTATCTTTGAACATTTCTGGAAAGCAAATGCAAGCAGTTAGACTTGTAAGATTACAAGACACAAATGGCAATGCTATATCTAAGTACAGAGCATGTGCACTTATGTACCATTTCAAAGGATTTATATGGAGACAAACAGATTAGAAAAAGTGCTAAGGAAAGCAAATAGCCTTCATAAAGCAAAATAAAGACACAATTCTCAAGATCTGAAAGCTTGGCTTCAAACAGCAACAAACCCCTCAGAGGGTTAAATCTAGCGCTAGTATCTTATTACACAGCAGTCTTCTCAGCAGACAGCTACACATACATAGAGATGGCAAACACAACAGCAGTACCCAAAAACAGAAATGGCTCTCTTTTGTATTAAGACGATTTGATTCTAGTTTAGACTGCAATAAATTTTTTATGAGCGCCAAACTCACCACTTCAACATGCTGTACACATCTAAACACAGCTGTTTTCCCACTGAAAATAAGGAAATAACTAATGTTGGAGAGATTAATTTAAGAAGGTCAGCAAGGGATTTTTGTACTTTAACTTCCTGTGTATTAGTAGACTAACAATGTGTTCCAAATCTGCAGGCTTAACATACGCATTTTAAAGAAACACGGCTAAAAACTGTTCTATTTTCATATGTGACCCCTATTTCCTTAGTATTAGCAGGAAAATGTTACCAGTCACATGGTACCAGTCTAGACAGATTGCTCACTCTCTGATTTATAAACTCACATCAAAAAAGAACCAGCCAGATTTATACCACGTGGTATATTCCTGTGGCAAAACTGTATCATCAAGAAATCATAGTTCTCAGTATAGTTCCACTTTCAGACATCTGTATAAATGGTCTCTACTTAAATAAAGGCTAACAGTGATTTCTAAAGCTAATAATGAGAGGCAATATGAGAATATTACCACATAATTCACAGCTCAAGTTTAGCACATTCCAGAACACTGTTAATGACTGTTCATTAGGAACTCAAATATGAATTAACTTCATTTACAACTAAAGGCTCACTGACTTCATAAAACCCTGATCAGACACAAAATGTTACCCTCATACTTAGTGGTGAAATGCAGAGAAATGTGGTACAATATGAAAGATCATAAAGCCTTAATCAGCAAATAACTGATTGATAAATGTGCCAACATGGCTTGGCAGTAGCAGCTAACCCACAGTAAGTCAGTCCCTGTAATTTATCTATTATGCACTTAAAAAACCATACCCAAATTTCCAACTGTAAAATGTGAGGCAATGAGCAAAGGGGGACAGAAAAGGAAGAATGAGTATAATAAAATTACCATGCCAGCCAATTTCAGATAAAGATCTGAAGATTAACACACACACCAAAAAAAACCCAACTATGTTACACAGAAGTTTATCTTCTGTCCCCTAGCCATGCTGACAACATGAGGGAAGAAGAAAACAAATATTCAAGTGCTAGCTTTATGCAGTAGAGCTCAATTTTCCTTCGTTAGCTGTACAGGTAAAAAGGAAAAAAGAGAGCAGAAAGAGAGACTGGAGGAAAAGAAAAAGAAACTTATGTGGCTAAATCAAACTCCTCCTCTTATCTTCTTTTGCCTCTTTATTAACTGAAGACAGCCTTGAGAAATTAGTTTCTATTACAGTTTTTATCATCACGCCCTATTTTATCTTAGATATTTCCACCCGTATTTTAACTAAAATATGGCATCACATATTTCTTGAAAAGAATTAGGAAGCAGTAATTTTAAATTATTTTTCATGAGACCGGAAGCCAGAAGAAGATGATATAGTTTAAAAACAGAATACTGGAATCTATCAGCAGGTATTTACAACTAAAGAAAAAACACACCAGAAGCTGGAGCTTTCAGTGAGCTTAGTCTGCCACCATGGATAAACATTTTGCAGCACAGCATTACCAGTGCCCAGACCTACAGATCCTTTAAGCTGAATTGCAGTCTTGATCATTATCCTAGTCCCTGACAGAGGTAACAGCATGGATACAAGCAGATTTGCTGTATCTTCCCCCAAAGATGAAAATTAAACCCAAAGAGAATGGGAGAAACGAGTAAAGTGAAGGGAAACAATAGCATTTAAGGAAATCCCCCTGCCTCCAACACCACCTGACCTCCTATGTTGTCATTGCCATTTGGCAGTTTACAGGCAGCAAGTCTGGATTTTTGTGCCAACCCTAACATGCCTTTTGCTGGCAGCCAGTGCAACTGCAACATGTTCTTAGTGAGATGATCTGTAAACCAACCATAATACTACTAGTGTCAATATAACCCACGGTTACCTAAATCTGGCACAAGTATGCCATGGCTGGTGCACATACTCCTATTCTAAGACTGCATTCATTTCTGAATGTAACTAATTGTTTAAGCTCCACCAGCTAAATGACATGCCACGTCTTCCAGTGCTTTCATCATTGCATTTGAAAACAATTATTTCTCCTGTCAGTTTTCAATTTTTACAACACAATCAGTAAATGTGCATACGAGACATAATTGATACCACATGTTCTTCTTGCTTGGGTTGGTTTGTCTGCTTTAAAAATGCATCTATCTACACAAGATCATACTACAGATCCATATAAGCTAGCACCCTTACTCCAACCACAGCAAGCAGAAGACAGGTTTCACTGAACAGTAGATTTGTTTCACTGAATATGGCTCTTCATGAGAGGAACTGAGCTACATCATGAAACACAACTAATTTCTAATACATCTGGACACCTGGGAATAACACATCTATACATGTTGATTTGAGGGCCTATGAAAGATATGATTAAAAACAGGCTCTGTCTACCCATAAAATACAAAATCAGACTTTTTCAAAAGCATTTGCTTGCTACACTAAACTCTTGCCATTTTTTAGAAACTCATTCTACCATATCTACTTCATTTTGCTTATTCACAAATGTAATTCTCTTGTTGCAAAATCCCATGAAGCAGCTCCCATACACCTGCTGAATAGGACAATCTAGGCTGTCAGGCTGGCCGGAAAGCCGACTCCTCAAAAAACACTTGTAACATTAGCCTGAAGGAAAATGTTATTCTCTTGAAATTCAAGAATAGTCAGGGCAATTTATCAAAACTGTTTCATTAATGATAGCAAATTGGACAGCATTGCACAAAGACAGATAAAACGAATGAGTTGTAAAAATGCTGCGGTTTAATCCCAGCCAGTAGCTCAGCCCCACAGCTCGCTCCTCCACAGTGGGTTGGGGCAGAGAATCAGAATGCTAAGTCAGAAAAGCACACAAGCAAAGCAAAACAAGGAATTCATTCACCACTTTCCATGGGCAGGCAGGTATTCAGCCATCCCCAGGAAAGCAGGGCTCTGTCACAAGTAATGGTGACTGGGGAAGACAAATGCCATCACTCCAAATGTCCCCCTCTTCCTTCTTCTTTCCCCAGCTTTATGTGCTGAGCATGATGTCATATGGTCTGAGACATCACTTTGGTCAGCTGGGGTCAGCTGTGTCCCCTTCCAACACCTTGTGCACCCCCAGCCTCCTCACTAGTAGGGTGGAGTGAGAGGTGTGTAAACTCTGCTCAGCAATAGCTAAAACATCCTGGTGTTACCAACACTGTTGGTACAGCCCCATACCAGCTACTGTAAAGAAAACGAACACTGTGCCAGCCAAAACCAGTACAAAAAAAGTATTGTTAAAACAACAAGAAGTTCTTAGAGTGAAGCCTTTTGATCACCTGGTAATGAAGGGCAATATAAATCTGTAGAAAAGATCTTACAGAAACTACAAGGCCAAATGACAGTTGTGCCAAACATTCCTTTCATACACATTCTTTCCGTTACATGAAATATGTTTACACAATTGCTGTTGATGAGTATGTAAAACTGAGCTACGAATAGAATTAGTTAATTGTGAGGGATAAATAAAATACATATTTGCAATTGATATAACGATATTGATATTGGTATCCCTGCCCATGGCTGGGTGAGTGGAACTAGATGATCTTTTTGGACCCTTTCCAACCCAACCCATTCCATGATTCTATAGTATTTGAAAGCTAAAAAAATTAAAATATTAATAGGTAGAAAGGAGAAACAGGACAGACCTATAGAAACCTAGGATACCAACTCACTTATTTTGAAATTTCTCATTTGTCCTGTTATGTTCCTGTGAAATGTTTCTAAATAAAAGGAGTTTTCAGGTCAAAAGCAGACTCAGGGAAAGAAAAGAAAAAATCCTCACATAATAAGGTAATTAGCTTGAATACCCATGGGGTACCTAAGAGGCTCAAGTTCCAATGTGTGCTTATTGTATGTTGATTACTTTATGGGTCAGGCTATTAGTTACAGTGAGTAACTGTTTTCTTTGTAAAACAACAAAGGACAATGTATGAACAGGTCACACTGCCTGACTGGGCCAGGCTTCAGTGTTCTTGCCCCTGGCATGGAAGAACTTTTCAGCAGGGAGGTCAAGATAGTATCCTCAAGCAAAAACTACTATTCCCTTGAGGAACATCCTTCACTTTTCCAGTCTGACTGGGACCAAGAAACAATCTTTTTGCTAATCTCCACTGATAATTCCAACTCCAGAATTTCTCCTCATCTAGGATCCAAGCAGAGAGACTTTTAATACTACACTGTTCCTGCCAAGGAAAGGCTGACTGACTATATATGCCCTGACTGTATTTCTGCACGTAGGAATCTTTCTGCTCACAAAGAGTAATTGGAAAAAATTATGCACATTTTCTGAAGGGAAGCTTTTGAAGTTCCTTTCCTGGAACTTGAGGCTTCTCTTTTAAGCTGCTTTTATACACCTGTATTTACTTTCAATTACAGTCACACCAAATACATTCTTGCCCAGAAGGGCAAATTACCAGGTGTTTTAAACAAAGCCAGTAATGAAATAAATAAGCCTGCTTATACAATGAGTGTGTGTACATACATATATATATGTATCTCAATATGTAGAATGACTTTTTTTTTTTAATTAGCAACCACATTCACAAATGCACATACTAAGTTAACCACCTAAAGGGGTATTTTTATTCCAAATGTATAAAGGATTGGTAAAAGAGCAGTGGCTGCTCTCTTGCCAAAGTGGACTTTACGTTTCCTTTGAGATGTGTCAACCCTCCTGCTAAAACCAGGACTACCTCTTGCATGAGCAGGAAGTAAATAAAACCAGGCCAATTTTGTTTTATCTTGCTTCTGAGCAGGGACAAGCCTGAGTAATAAGTGACTAAACTAGAATGGAGGGCTCCTTTAGAGTCTGCTAGCGAGAAAAAAACAAGATAGTTCATCAGTCCTGCATCTATGGGGTATATGCATTGATCTTTTTGTAATTTGGTGTAGCACAGTTTTAATACAGTGCAAGATGAGATTTTTTTGTGGGCATTGCACAGGAAATTGAAAATAACACTCAACTACCCTATGCTGTGATCCAGTAAAAGTGAAATTATGCTTTTGTGGAATGGAAAAGTAGCCCTGAGCTAGTTCGTTGCTTCTGCTTCCCACGGGTTGCTCCCTCTACCAGAAAGGCTGCTCGCTCTTTGAGCTTAAATCCCTGTCCTGCTTAGTAGGCGCTTTGCATGGAGAAAGTCAAGATCCAAGAGTACTTCAAGACAAAAAGCATCCATGGATAATGTGGAGGTATCTGACCAATGATTTCCAAGGAACAGTATTAACAAAGTGAAGGTTACAAACACCAAAATTAATAATTAAAGAGAAATAGGCAGAGTAGCCTATCACCTAATGATAGATTGAAAATTATAAGGAGTGCCTTGATTGTGTATGTATGTAGCATATGATATGGAATCATAATGGGCACACATTCATGTACATGATTTTTTATAATGAAAAAAGTTACATTGCTGAAAAAGTGCAACTATATCCAATGTGAACTCTGCCTCTCTAGTCAGTGTTCACACACAACAGAAGTCCTGTGCTATTGATACCAGGTAACTACATCTGACACACCGTTTCTTCAACAACTGGAATACACCACATCCACATTTTTTCCCAAAATTATATTAATCCTTACATATAATGGTAGAAACAAACCCCTCTCTTTACGCAGGGTTATTTATCAATAGAGCCTCTGAATTTCCATGACACTCAGAAACACAAAACAAATATCAATCAGATATAAAAGAAACCATATACAGCAGCAGAAAATTAACTAATAAAGTAATCAACCAATGTGCATGCAAGTATGTTCATATATATAAATTATTTCTCGCTCTCCAGTTTTTTTATTTGAGATACATTGCACCATCTAAAATTATTTCCAAATCTGGATTTAAAGTGCCCTCCCAATCATTTCCCAAATCTAATTTGTTCTCTTCTCTGATGCTAGAATAAAATAAAGAAATAAGTGTCAGAAAAGAAGACTGAAAGGAACAATAGACTCACACATTGTAGACCTGGGTGTCCTGGTGGACACCAAGTTGAATATGAGCCAGAAATGAGCCCCTGTGGCATAAGAGGCCAATGGTATCCTGGGTTGCATTAGGCAAAGTATTGCCAGCAGGATGAGGGCAATGAGCCTTCTCCTCTCCACTTAGCACTGGCGGTACCACACCTGAACATGATTAAGGAACTCGATAGACAGGCTGTGAAAGCTGAGACTGTTTAGCTCGGGGAAGAGAAGGCTCAGAGGGGATCTTACAATGTATCTGAGTGTGTCTGAAGGGAGGGTGCAAAGAGGACAGTCAGGCACTTTTCAGTGGTGCCCAGTGAGGCAAGGACATAAACTGAAGCATAGGACAGTCCTATTAAGCATCAGGAAACAGGTTTTTTTACTGAGGGTGTCTGAGCACGGGCACAAGTTGCCCAGGGAGGCTGTGGAAACTCCATCCTTGTAGAAACTTAAATCTACCTAGCCATGATCCTGGGCAATCAGATGCAGCAGTTAGACCAGATGACTTCTGGACTTCCCTCTGAGCCTCAACCATTCCATGATTTTTTGATAATGTGTAAGTGCCACATAAAGGTAGCACATGTATACAGCTGAGTCATTTGGGTCTTTATGGAAATACAGTTCTTAACACATTCTTTTCCATCTTCCACCTCTGCAAGTTCGTAACTGCCATGATGCAACATTTTACCACTTGTTTACTTGCCCTGAAGTTTCAAATAACTATAATTAATGAATTATCCCTCACAATAACATGACATATTCTTCAGGAGCCAGAGGGCCAGGGTTCTTCTCTTGTACCTTTTTGATAACTTCAGTAGCCCTGCATTGAGCACACACCCTACAGCTTCACAAATATATTCTCCATCTCCTTTGTGGTCTAGTGCTCAATGTGGCTTAGAAGCAACAAAGAATTTAACGACTTGAGTCTCCTGCTTTTAGAGTCTGGAACATTGATCCTAAGTAAATTAGATACTGATACTCAAGTGTAACCCACTTACATGCTTAAAATAATATTGAATTTTTGAGCTCTCGCTCAAGAGAGGCCATAAAGATATTTTTGAAGAAAGACATCTTGGATTGTCAGTAGTGAGCTTTCTGGGTAGAGGAAATGTGTTATCAGCTTGATTCAAGAGACACCCAAGCTCTTCCTTGCTGTTGTTAATAGCAATAGTCAGTTGCGTAAACTTTAGTTAGAAGGATGACTAAAAGTCAGATTCTTTGAGCTGTGCTACAGCAGAGCAGGTTTCACGTTTGAAGATGCTGATGGAGGTTGCAAAAACATGTCTTTAAACATTCACTTACTACACCAAAATCCTTCAAGATTTTTGTAGAAGAAGAGGGGAGGGAGTATTTGTTCCTTAAAGGGACAAAAACTGACAGTATGTTTTTTTCAAAAATTTAAAAATTAGAACACCAAGAAGTAAATATTTTGACTAATAAAATGTGGATTTCAGCTTTTGGCAAGAGATTTAACTGAATTAAAGTAATAGCAAAACCAAAAGAAGAAAGGCATAAAAAGATAGATGATGAGTATGTCACTGAAAAGGTGAGGCTGAGAGTACAGCAAAGGAAGGATAATCTTCTTATTCTTTGGTATGGTCTGGAGTTTACATAATCATTAAGGACATAATCAAAAGCTCACAAAAAAAGAAAATGTAGTTGACTTTCATTTGCTTTGGATAAACAGCCTATTCCTCTTTGTGCTGTTTAAGAATCTGTGCTCATTTGAGAGCTGTATGATAGTTACAAACAAGGTTGTACAAGGTGATAGAAAAAGGAGGATTAGCATGCCAACTTATCTCTGTTCCTCAGACAAATGGGGCCAGAGGCATCAATCATTTCTGATAAGACATTCATATCATATTGACACAGACACAAAGCGTATATCAATGAAAGAAAATCTTAACACACTTTATCTTTCTGAAGTGTTACCTTGAAATTTTCCCATTAATAGCACTCCTACACGGAAAAACCCCCATATAATTTAAAAAATGGTTTAGAAAAGACAATGCTACATAAAAATTGTGTGTCATATTGCAGATTTAAGAATTTATACAGCAGTATGTTGGCATAACACAGAGGCACAAACTCTACATAAATCTAAAGGTCAGCAGAGCAACTGGGACTGTGAGCAGGAGATGATGCAGCAGTCTTATGCATACACATCAATGCCAAGAACAGAGCTTGCATCCTGAATGGAACAAATGTAGGCATCAGCAACCAAATACTCTCCATTCCCTTTTTTATAATACACTACCCAGTGTTGCTAGTGTTTTCAAAATTATCTTAAAAAAAAACAAGTCAAGATCTCTAGATGGTAATGAGCTACAAATATCAATATGGTCTTTACAGGGTCTATACTGGAAAGGTAGGCATTTCAGAGGACACTGGGATAACTTGATTCTTTTAACACAGTCATCTGGTAAATATTTTTTGGAATTCTTTTGTTTTGTTTTCTTTTTTTGTAGCAGGAGAATATTCTTATAGCAAGAAATAAAGTCAACAGAGCCTCAGTGAATAATGCATTTTGTCTGGACAACAGCTAAGCTGTTACTTTGTCCCTGACAACTTGGTAAACTGGTTCTATTAAAAGCTAATAAGTGAGATCTTTCCAAGATCTGATAAAAAAAAAAATCAATATATTTTTGATTAAAGGATTGGTGTTCTTAGAGTTCCATTGTAAATGGGCCCCCTGGCTATACTAAGGTCATCACTGCTGCAACAAACTGTTGTATTGGGTAAATGATATTAGTACATGCGGAAGGAAAGCACGTACTGTCATCTTTATTTCTCTGAAAATCTGCCACTACAAAACTGGTAACTCTGTAATCTCTTGAAGTACCTATTATTGGCTTTTTAAGTGTGATCCAACTGCAGAAAGAGAAGTTTGTTTCATTATCTGCTGTGTTGGTAAGAGAAAAAGATATCCACAAAGCTAGCAATCACTGCCACAGTCACACTCTTCACAACTCTAAATGTTGGGAATCTAAGCATTTTCATATTCCAAGGAATAGAAAAACCTCAAAAACTTCACAAATCTGATAAATGACAGAACGCAGGATTGTTGCAGTGTGCTCAAGCATTGCAGATACACATTTCCAGTCTTTCTTTGGAGCTGTAACAATGGCCTACCTCTTACCTAAAGTTTAAACAGATATTTTCTCATTAAGTGCATCTCACATTAAATCAACTGCATTAAGGTGTCTATAATCCCTTTTAAGTCTGAAATTGTTTTTGTAATGTGATTGTAGCAGCTAAGAAGAATCAGTTAACTCCCAAAATAAAATACAGCTGTTTTATTCCATGTTTTATAGGATTTCCTCCCCCCATTCAAACTATGACCCTGTAATACCCATTTTACATATGCTATTTTATGATCTACATGATCAGATTAGTATGAATCAGGTGCTTTTCAAGAATAGATCCAGATAGAGTATGTCTGAACTCACATACTTTAGGAACAGACTAAGATGCTGTACAGCTCTAAGTGGCCAGGAAAACAGTCTTGAACTGAAAGACAAGCAAGTCTCAAGAAATGTGATCATGGACCTCTTTCATTTTCCAGCTACAGTAGCACCACCACTCTAAAACTGTGTATGCTAAATGTTTCCATTAGGATTCTAATAACGAAATTAGTTCTGAAAATTGTCATCAAGATAACTTTTTATTTTCCCAAATAACAAAAAAAAAAACCCCAAGGAATACACAAACTGGGCTTGTAACCTTAACAGACGTAAGAGAGGAAGAGGAATGTAAGGCTAAAGACATAGCAGTGCATAAACCAAAGAATTTACTGGGACAGGTCACACAGCTGTACCATGTTAAAGCAGTGCCATTCACAACTTGCTCTATCCCAGTCAGGGGCTATTACTGTTCTAGGAAAGAAAATTGCAGAGCAGAAGGAGGGGAAGGCAAATGGAACATGATACCAGAACACATCAGGGAAAACTCTAGGAATCATCAGAGGCTGATTTCAGCTGATTATTGTTAATTTAAGTGATAGCAAAAATTATTCCTAGCAGCTAATTTCGCTGGAAAATATGGATATATACATATGCATACATATCAAGTGAAATTAACATGCACCAATTAAGTAGAAAATTAATAATTTGCAACTCTAGTCTTGATGCATCAAGTACACAAGCATGTCATCACTCAGATTTAAATAGTTGAATTAAATACTGACAGTTTTCTTGTTTCCATACAAGTAGAATATCCATGTTCAAAAAAACCCTTTTAAAACATGAAGAGACACATTAGACAATTATATCAATATCAAAAGTCTGAAAACCAGTATTTATTATTACTGTTTTAACAACAATGATAAAGCCATAAATAAACCTGTATTGTATTATTACCTCTAACTTAATACAACAGAACTGATGTTATTGTGGAGATATCAACACATTTGGAAACCATCATGTTTAACAGCAATTTCCAGCAACAAAAAAAAGTCTGTGGAACAGAACAGCCCTATACTGTCCCCCCAAAAAATGGAAAGTGATCCCAAAAGAGAATTTACCTTTAGCTTAGTAAAGTTTTTATTAAAACATCCCTACTGCCAAAGTGGATGCTGATCATACTAAGTTGGATGCAAGTTGCTACCAATCCAGAGAAATCTTTAACTAGGAAGTCTGAAGGTCAAAACGAACCCTATGCATAACCGATTTTTTTTGTCAACTATCTGACATCAGATTTTTTCCCTGGGAAAATCATTAATGCATTTCAACATCAGTTTTTCACATCTCACCAGAAAACACATTATTGCCTAATTCTTAGTACATGTTGGAAAAATTATGAGCATTTATACGTGCTGTAAAGATGAAAAATTATTTAATTTAGAATCATCTAGCTATAAATGTACCTTATTTTTCTTTTATTCATAGAATCATAGAATGGTTTGAGTTGGAACAGACCTTAAAGAGCATCCAGTGATGTTCCATTCAAAACACTAAAAGAATACTAAGACACATTATCAAAACCAGAATAATTGTTTAATGTTTGTATGTCTTTAATTTCCATCTCTTATTTTAAAAGATGCTATCTTAATAATGTGCTGGTAGGTCACACAGTGAGAACACCAATTTATATGCTCAAGTAGAAAAATACTCTTAAATACATATATTTACTAGCATAATGTAATAACAAAAGAGACAACACACACAATGTGTTCTATTTTAACAAAAAAAACCCCAGTATATACTGAAGCAACAATAGTAAATTTGTACATATATTTATTACTTTTGATCTATCTATCTTAAATCCTTTGCAAATATTTTAAGAGCAAATTCAGAGTGCTTTTCTTTATGGATTCCACTCTGAAAGGCTAATGTCAAAAAGTTAGGTAACTAATACTGAGAATTTATATCCTTTGTAACTTCAGTATCAACTCTTTCTGAACTTGAAGTCTCAAACTTTATTAGAAGCATTTATTAAAGTAGTGTAACAGAAAACAAAAAAGAAATAGGATAGATTCAGATCAAAATTACTTCAGGGTACGCTGAGCAGCTCTTTAATCAATACAATCTATGGATTCTAAGGAGCCATCCAAAATGCCCTGAAGATGCAGCCATTGCATCAGCTGAACTGCTTTCTAGGTTTTGCTGACTATAACTAGGTCCTGCAAACAGTAATATGAGCCTAGAGATGCAATTCACGCAAAGATCTCACGTTTAGGTGTCTTTGGAGCTGGATTCGAATCCTAAAGTGCACTGAGTCACCCTGAAACCTTCCAAAATGAGATAAAAAGGAAATGCTAAGCATTAGCATATGTCTTAATCCCAGCACCACAAAGATACCTCCATCTACACAGATTCCCCTTGCCATCCACTTGAAGACATACTTGCATTTTCTTTCAGGACTAATTCTTTTCTAATGAGGCATAACTACTCCGAGAAACAAAAAACAAAGAGGAGGGAATGCTATGTTTAAATATAAAGCACTTTAGATTGTTTAAAAATCCATTTTTTAAATAAAAAGGAACAAGAGTGCAGTGTAAGTGAAGAACAGATTTATATCAGTAGATTGTGGTTTTCTTTAAGACAAAAAAAATATCCATGCCAAATTTCTTGCCCTGCCTTTGAATATTCACACTTACATTTTCTATCTTCCAAAGAGTCTGGGACTGTCTCCTAAGCAAGAGCAATCTTCATGAAATCATCAGAAGGGAGCAGAAGAGTCTGTGTATCCAGGCTGCACAACTCCATTATTGCCCACAGGCTTTGGCACCACTGTAGGGTGTGAATGGCTGGGGCTGGGCAGCACAGACTTTCTCCTCTCATACATCATCTTTATGAGGGAGATTGTTCAT
Organism: Dendrocincla fuliginosa; assembly: GCA_035047845.1. Taxonomy (NCBI): domain Eukaryota; kingdom Metazoa; phylum Chordata; class Aves; order Passeriformes; family Dendrocolaptidae; genus Dendrocincla; species Dendrocincla fuliginosa. The sequence continues at coordinate 26,129,141 of JAWWMO010000043.1, read as the reverse complement.
TTCATGCATGCAGCAGCCAGGGCCTAAGGATCTCTGAAATATCCCATTTGTACTGATTGTACCATAGTGTTGTGCATCAAGACCCACTAGCTTTAGTTTAACTCTGTGATAAACTGGTTAAGTCGCTTCTAGGTTAATCCAGATCTCCAGTGTGAACATCTCTGAATTCCAGAGTTCATTCTGTGATTCAGGTGTACCTTGCATTTCATTTGTTCTTGTGAAAACTCTCTTGGGTTTAGCATGCTGAGAGGTTTCTGTTTGTCTTTTGGGAGGGTTTTTTTCTGTTGTGAGGTTGTATGTTTGTTCGATTTGCACATGTTTGCAAACTGCCATCACAAAGCTTATCCTGTCACTCCCCCCATGCCCCAGAAGGCAGCTTGGATTTGTAACAACACGCTGCTTCAAGGTTTGTCAGTAATGGGATGAAGAAGTTCACACATAGCAAGCAGCTGCAAACAGACACTGGAGTCAGGAATCAATAACTAAAGGTCAGATCACAGCAAGCATGTGAGAAACAGCTCTAGAAATTGTGCTTTCATGTAACGTGAAATCCAATCCATTTGCTTTCATACCACCACCACTGCCTTAACCTTGTTTTCAGCAATCCATATCAGCCCAAATTGTTTTCTGTCAAAGTCTGCAGTTCTCTCCTAAATCCATCACCTGCTGTGGCATTCACTGGAGTGAACACAAATGATGCGTCGTGATGCACATTTAATTTTCAGAAATGACAGTAAACTGCATTTTGGTGACTACTGTCTAAATTGCAGGCCAGAATGAAATGTCAATATTTAGCAGCTAACACTGTAACCATAGGTGTGTATATATGATCTCACTAACAGGAAAAATTAATGTACTCTATACTCTGCCTTCAAAGGACTGCTTAGTTATCTTGCCTGCACTGCAAAGCAGAAACATAATTTTGTCAAATTCAGCCCAACTTCCGCATGGTTCCCCAAATTCCTATTGCCATATGTTAGATAGCAACCTGTGGGAAGGACTCACATAGGAGAAGCTCATGGAAAAATGTCTCCTGTGGGACAGACCCCACCCTGGAGCAGGGGAAGAGTGTGAGAAGTCCTCCCCCTGAGGAGGAAGGCGCAACAATGACAATGTGTGATAAACTGACTGCAGCCCCCATTCCCATTCCCCTGCACTGCTGCAGGGGTGGAAGATGGAGAGAAAATCAGGAATTAAGTTTAGCATAGGAAGAAGGATGTTTAAGGTTGGGGTTTTATTTCTCATTATCCTATGCTGATATGATTGGTAATAAATTAATTTCCCCCAATCAAGTCTGTTTTGCTCCTGATAGTAATCGGTGAGTGATCTCTCCCTGTCCTTATCTCAACCCATGAGCCTTTTGTTCTGTTGTCTCTCCCCTGTCCAGCTGAGGAGGGGAGTGACAGAACAGCTGTGGCTGGCCAGAAATCAGGGTCAACCCACCACACCCATCACCACTGCACAACCACTTAATGGTTCAGACTTCCTGGCATATTCCTCAAACAGAACTTATCAGGCTCTTGTACTAACTGTGCTTTCTTCCTGTGCTCCTTTTTATTAAGCAGTTTCACTACTGATCACTCCCATGCTTTCTCTCTCGGCCAGAAATCTCCTGCAAGTAGAAATAACTAATGAATATTTAAAAAATCAAAGGTTATCAAGACTCTCTGAGAATTTAACCTCTAGGACGAACAGAAAAAGGACAGTTCAGTTCCCAGCTGAAAAAACTGACCAAACAAACCCGAAGTGGATGTGAGATTGTGTTTGACCGTTTCACTGAAGAACCAGCACCTTTTTACTGAAGCACAGGCTCCTTTTATAAAAAGCACTCTTAATTCTTTGACTAAAGGCAGCCTTCCAGTCTTGTGTACTGAGAAGAACTCACCTCACAAATATGACAGACCAAGGAACAGTTCAAAGTTTTGAATGTGCATTGATTTGGAGAGAGGAGAATAGATACTGAAAAATGAACTTTAGATCACAACACTGACATTCATTCTGTATGCTCACATGTATAGTATGTTCCTACACAAACAAAACCAACTGAAAATTGAAATAAGAAGACAGAGAAATATACTTTTTTTTTTAAACCTTAAGTGATACAAAAATTATTAAGCATAACAACTGAATTTCATAGGGAAGCAAAAACTTCTCCTGAATCAAGATTATCTTCTTCTTGCTTCTTAATGTGGAATTTGTTACCTGGATCAAGACCAACAGCATATATAGTGTAAAACTTATGTAAAATCAGTATTTGAATAAAAATCATATGGCACCTGATGGGTCGATTTTCTTTACTATCAAAGAGCGAGAAGATTACTTCCAGTTCCTCTCCCAGATTGGAGCACATTAAGCTCTTCATCTGAACAAAAAGATGGTGGCTGCTAGCAGGTACTGGTGTGTCTTTTTTTCGATGACGATGTTCCATCTAAAAATACCACACAGGCCACTTTGAATTAATCATAACAATCTCAAAACAAAATGAAGTAAGAAATGTAATACACAATTACTTTCTTAATCCAAATTATTTTTTTTATTCATTATTAATTTGTAATAGGTTTTTTGTTGCTGTTGGGTATTTTTTAGTGAGGGGGGCGTGTTGGTTGTTTTTTGGGATTTTTGTATCTGAGAAGGAAAACACAAGGAAGTTACTGCCCCAGTGTCGCACTGCATCATAGTTATCTCTAGGAGAAAAACAGTAACTTCTAGAAGTTTACCTTTTTTTCTACTCTGAAAATTCCATGCCATTTTAAAGCTTTGTGCTGTAACAATATATTATTTCATAGCTGATTTAAACAGTTAATGATCCTATATTCTAGTATTCAAATACATAAAAAATGCTTTTGCAGAAGACTAAAAACCAGTATTTTAAAATGGAAAAAAGCAATCTCATCCATATTTTACAATCTTTAGCACACTGCTAAAGCTAATAAATTACCTTGATTTGACTTCACAGTTCACACCTTCAGCATTTTAATCACCCATTAGGAGCAGGACAATCTTACATCATACCAAAATAATTTTGCCCTGCAATCTTTCTAAGCTCCTTAGCCTTAATACTAAAGTTATCTTTTGTTCCCTTTTTATTTTTCAAAGTACACTGCAAGACTTCTATTATTAGTGTTCTGGCTTACTTTTTTCTCTGTATGTTTCTTCTTATGTTTAATTGTTCCTCACTGTATTTCATCTAATGCTTCTACAGGATTCCATAATATTACATATGACTTTGAAACTACTCAAAGGTATACTGATTCTAGCTTGAAGTAGGCTTGACATTAGAAGCTATCAACACAAGCAGTTAAAAATTATAAAAAAAGCCCCACACGTATAATTTCAGCTCCACAAAAGTTTGCAGCAATGATTTTGTTGGGGTTTTTTTTATATTTAATAACAAAAGTTATAATAAATACAATTTAGTTTAAATACAATCTTAGTGTCAAGCACATAAGGCTCAGAACTGTTCATCTGTAACAGCTGCAGTATTTAAAACACGAGTCAAAGCCTACATAAATGAATTGGCAAGTTTTCTTAGACCTTTCTGGAGATTTAAGCAGAATAAGAAATATCAGTGCTGGTTTTAGTAAATCAAGATGGACTTTTATACCCTAAAGAGAGCTTTCTTATGCAATTTAACTGCTATTTACATTAATATATTAGAAAAGACCAAGAGCCCAGTATGATTAATTGTGACAATCCCTGTACCACAAGAATGTTATTATATTTCCACAAATCTTATCTAAAAATATTCATGGGCAGGGTAAAGCTCTATGGAAAAAGAATCTCATAAGCTTTTATTGATGATTAAATTCATGTTAACAGTCACAATTTTAATAATATATCAGAAAACAAAACTTTTAACAAATAACATGTAAAATAAGCACGTGTGCACACACAAATTTGATACTGAGTCAAAGCATCTCATATAGATGTAGAGATGACATGGTAAAACATACTACATTATGAAACACCAGTTTATTGTATCAAAAAAGGCACTTTTGGTTATGAAGAAGAGAGCTGCCATCAAACCAACAGTAGGTAACTTAAGAGCTAAAGTACTGACTATTACATTCACATACCAGTCTGTAGAGCTCTGTAATGCTGATTTCTTCTGGATCCACCATAGCATACTCTTTTCTTGGAACTAAGTCAAGTCCCAGTTGTCTATATGAGAAATTGAATAATAGTAAGTAGTTTCTAGCAGTTTCTGTTTCTAGCTCCTTCTGTTTATTGTTTACAGTTGACTTTGGTTTGGGTTTAATGTATTTTGGCTGTATTCACCATGCACATATGATTCCTCCCCTTTCTCCACTTTGCAACATTGATACATATGTTTTTCTACAATTTTTAAATATTTCACATTGTAAACAATGTACAATGGATATTTTCCTTTGTACTGTTGTGAACATTGTATGATGTGAATGCACTAGTACCATCAATTTGAACGACAGCCATGGAAAAGAAGATAAAAAACCCCCCATCAAATGCCTAAATACCAGATTACTTTTAATTTGAACTGAATGGTATCAAAGATGCTTGCCTATATCCTCTGAACAAAATAAGGAAACAAGCTTGAATCTACAGGAATAAAATACAATTTGTGTTAGCTCATATTAGTTATTCAGATAAAAGAGAGATGTAGAGCAGAGTAGGAAGCTGTATGTTAGAGATGTCCAAGTAGGAGCTAAATTGTGTGACACAAGTTAAAAAAGAAGCCATGTCAGCCAATATAGTTTCAGTTAAGACACAGAGCTATGCTAACTGCATCATATAGGCCTCCAGCCAAGTGTGTTTTTAAAAAGACATAAAAGGCTGCTGCAGATATTCCAATTCTCTTATAGACATATATACTCTTAAAGACAGTACCACTGCTATGTAAACTACAATAACACAAAAAAGCAAAATAAAACGAGTCACTTTTCATTCTTACAACATAGTGATCAGAAAAAAAGTGGACAAAGTCCCATAAAAATAAAAGCCAACACTTGTTAGAAATGTGTTTCTTATTTCAGCATTCTGTAATCAGTCTAAAGCAGTGGCCTTAAAATTTTATTACATTATGTTTATTCATTGTTATATTTACTCACTCATTGCCCCAATCAAGACGAGCAGTGATGTGTCGCTTGACATCCTTCATTCGATCATGGGTGAGATGGCCAACAAGGACCTGCCTTCGCAGGTCTAGGATTTCATTCATTATGTGCCACAGCCGGTGAAAGAGATCCCCCTCATTCCTCTGTGAGATAGAAATAAAATTGCCTCTACATCACCTGTCTAAGGTGACAAACCTAATAAATACAGATATAGTGAGGAAATGAAGAAAAGCCCTCCTTCTCCCTACTTAGTCTTTTTTCCCCATAGTACTGTGGCGATTTTACCTGCATGTTTTTGTGTGTGCATATAAAGTAATTTCAAAGTTTACCACAAACCCTATCATTGCACCACGCTCACTCCAGTATTTCACTCCAGCTCCTTATATCTCACATTAGCACAGTCTAACGTACATGACAGATATGACAGAAGATTCAACAAAAAATGTTTCAGTTGTTTCATGACATAGCATTGTTTCATTCCAAGAGCATGTTCATTCTGTGCTGCTGTCTTATCCAAACTGAGTATATGATCTGTAATTCAAGACTATTTGAATTCATGCACATAAGGGGTAGAAAAGGTAATAGCTCTGAGCATTCAAACTCTGAACCACAGATTATTCATTTTTTTAAAACCTTTTCTTGCATTGATATAACTGTATACACTACCATCTAACCTTAAATAAATAGTATCACACAGACAGAATCTTGTCCAGACAGTCCTTCTTCATCTAATTGTGAAGTAGGAGAAATCACGTGAATATGATTGCTTTAAAACCACACCCTCCTACTCTAATTATATACTAGCTAAGGTCGTAAACCATTTCCCATTTAATGAACTTTTGTTTGGAAAGAATCTGTTAACTCTTCCTTCACCAATTTGAAGTAGTTCTCCTTGATCAAGTTTTTCTGAGAACCTCTAGCTGGAGGAAATTACAACCTCCATCTATGTGATTCATCATGCAAAGTTGAAAAAAACATTCCTCTTCAGAATTGTTCTGTTAATGCTTGCCATAAACCCTAAGCCCATTTCCCTTTTCCTTTTTCCTAAGAATAAATGGCATTAAAAACAAAGTTCAGCTACTTCTGCCGTGTAATTGCTGTGAAAAGCTAAAATTCATTTAGAAGGACCATGACTCTCCATCAATAATTTTTACATTCCAAGGGCTCTGACAAATTGCCATTTGATAAATCCGCTCTTTTTACTTCACATTCATTCACTTCATAAGCTCACTAAAATGGGCATTAATTTATTGTTTGTCTTGGCTTTCTGTCTGGAAAGAAAGCAAGCCAGGGTATTTTGAACATGCAATAACAGCAGTGAACAAAAATGTTGCCAATAAAAGAAACAACTGCAATAAGAGGGAAATATGAACATTACAAATAACAGAAAATCAAAGCAAAAAGGCCCTACAAAGAGCCCTTGAATTAAGCAAGAGGCAAAAATGACTTTGTAGGAACATTACAGAGAACTAGACTGACAGCATATTTTCACAATTTTCCATCAAACACTGGCATGTAGACATTTACTTCTACAGTTAAGAAAACAAATAAACAGTAATCCAGGTGCATCTTTAGTCTCGGTATCTAACTATAAGCTTTACTGAAGTAAATTATGCATGTGCATACAAAAGATGCTGAAGTTTAAGAACACTTAAGCTCAAAATAAATTTTTCAGGTATTAAAGCAGTTAAAAACTAATCTTTTTTTCTTTCTGAAATATATACTCCAACTGAACTAGAGCATCTAAACAACAGCATGTCTTTTGACATAGCATTAAATCAGAGCAATATTATTCAGGATACTTGCCACATAGAGTTGTTTCCACATTGTTCCCCAGTCTCTTAAAGTTGATGTCATTTCTGTAATAACAGAATCTTCTGTTGGAATAACCATTTCAAATTGTCTGTAACATGCAGAAGAACACATGATATTACACAAGCATTACTAATCCCATTGAAGTTACTAACATGTAGACTTCTTCCTGCCAGTAGTGATCTCTATCAACCTACATGGGCATTCCTTCAGACCATGACACTCTGTATTTGTATATTTATTTAATCCCCATTGAAAAACTTTGGCTGACAACAGTTTAATCCCCATGCAAATTCTTGGCCCTAGAGCAGTCAAGGTGAGGTGTTTCAACTATGAGATAAGCATGTAAAAAAAAACAACTTCCACAGCAGAATAATTCACATCATTTCCAAAAGGATCTTGCCACTTTAGTTTTTCATGCCTGGATTACTGTTTTCATGATATCTTGTCTCTCTTAGGAAATGAACATAACAATGTGACAGCTCCTGGCCGTGATGCACTGGAGGATGCGTGGCCTGAATGGGAAACATAAACCAACAGGGAAAATAGAGGCAACAAATACTGTCATGGTGTCCACTAACAAAAACTATTCCACCTTTAAACTTTATTTTATTGTGATGGTTTACAGTTTTATTCCACTGAACCTTCAATGAGGTTTAGCTAAAACCACTTATAAGGAGAAAGGATCCTAGGGCATGACAAACCACATGTGGCTTTAACTCCATGACAAACAACAGTGACGTGTAACACTAACGTGGGGACATTTTCACCTGTGGGAATGAGACTTTTTTAATATGATTACAGCCTTCATGATTATTTCTGCCTATCACAAATAATGGACCTTCTAATCAGTCATTCATGCTCCCAAAATAAAGATCACATACACTTAATGTTAAGGCATCCATCTATTATGAGAAATGTCTTTACCTAAAAAGGTTTACTCTACCAATTCTCTATTAATAAATCCAAGCAAAGGACACAATGTGAATGCTCACAAATTAAGTAAAACCTTGGAAAAAACTCTTGAGCTAAGATCACTGACAAATTTTTTTTTAAAAAATCATCAAGGTATGTATTGCATTAAAAAAAAAAAAAAAAATCAGTCAGAATATTTGAATTCCAAAACAAAGTTTTAAAATTAATTTTAACCAATTAATCTGAGTTTACCAATGCTTCCAAAAATGAAAAGACATCAGTTTTTTGTCAAAAATAAATGCTAGCTCTTCGTCACCTGAAGAAAAGAAATAAAGGAAAAAAACATCTCTATTTGTTTACAGTTTTAGTGAAATATTTTGTGACTAAACTGATACATTTTTTTTGGGTTTTTTTCAGAATACATCACTACAATTTTATGACCATGAGGAAGTATCAGGTTAGCTAAGGACAACCATTTCAAGTTCTGTGGCAGTAAGCTGAAGTTAAGATATCATTACTTTATAATCAAAAGATCTTTGATACAAGTAACTGATCACGTCTAAATATTTGAAATCAGAACATTTCACATACCCTTTGTTCTTAACACTTGCATTCTTCAAATGAATGTAGTTGGATGGAAATATGCCCTGAAAAATAAAACAGTTTAAGTAAAAAAGTGCCCTTACATGAGATTAGCATAGCATTTAGTAACATTCAATATGCAAATGCATGCTGAATTAAAAGTCCTCCAAATAATTAACAAAACGCGCACACACATACACAGAAAGTATGCAATAAATACTCAGTATAGCTCTAACAGAAAGTAAAATGCCATATTCAGTAGAGTTTAAATCCTTCAACACTTCAGAAAATTAGAAGATAAACACATGTAGAACATATAGAAGATTGCTTGAGAGCTCCCTTAGGCTAGATGGTTTTATTCCTTATTCCCACCTTGACAAGAAACAGACAGCTGCGGGGGTAATGTCTTAGCAATCACATCTTAAAAATAGGGATTTTCAGATAGGGATTTTCAAAATAAAGCAAAATAAATAATGTTAACCAAGTTCAATAGAAATAAAGGTAGGTCAATAAAGATAGTCAAAATAAAGTTTTATTTGGTGGCTACTATGCCCTGCAGTGCACAGGAAAGTTGTGGTAGATGCTGGTCAAGGAGCCTCAGTGTTCTCCCAGGAGTGGTTCTTTCTAGGTCTTTGAGGACTGTGCACTGTTCTCTTCAACAGGCAGCATTGCTGACACAGTCAAACTGCTCTCACTAACCTTCATAAATCAGATTATGCAAAACAAAGCAAGTCAGCTTCAAGCTTCTGGCTGGGACCATAATACACTACAGCTCATGCAGTGAGCTGTTGTGTATGTTCTCTTCATAAGAACCACAGCTGCATTCAGCTTTCCTTTGCGATGATGGCGTCCCATTTTCTTCTAACACCTAGTATGCAGAGGCAACTGCCCTTGTAAATGCTCCTACTCCTCTCTAATGCAAAGTAGTTCAGGAGAGCATCTCCCAAGGACAGTAAGACATACAGCCTCACAGGTGTAAATATATACCAGAAAACAGGATGGCTGCGTATGCATGCTTACTGCAGACCAGCTGCCACTGATAATTTCTTCGAGCATCAAAGCTGGCAGAAAAACAAGGCAGGAATCTTGACAAAGCAATACCAATAACATCAGGAGTTACGAGGTGGTCTTATTATTTTACTTTAGGAGAGACTCCCTTCAAAAATCCAATTCAGAACACTGTTTGCATTCACACTAGGAAAGCAGAAAATATATATCTCATCTCTTCACACATCAAGTACTGTTTAGAAAACCTATTCATAACTTCTATCGCACATTTGACAGACCACAAAGCAAGACTGACAGCGAGCATGTGGTGAGAATTGCAACAAAAGACACAGAAGAAACAATAACAAACCCCAACTGCTCATGCTTTATAAATCAAATTGTAATATATATCTATGAGGTCAAAGGAGTAAACATCAGAATAGACTCTGTGACTAAATTTATTGTTCACATCGACCTTCCATTTAAAGCAAGGAAATTTATGTGAGCAGAGACTGCTGGCCTTAGCACAAAAGGCCAATGACCTGACATGAGCCCCTAGATACTTTTGAAATTAATGTGTATGTGCCTTATTTTGCTGAAGAGTCTTGGAAAGGAGGAGACAAAAAGAAGTAAAAGCTTACAATGCACATTAAAGGATCAACATATGATTTAACATCTTTCGTTCCCATGAAAAACAAAATGTTTACAGTCCCAGAGGCAAGATAACAGGAAAGATTAAGAAAATAGAAAGACAAATAAGACAGGTAAAGCTTAAACATATTCAAATCGAACTGACACTAAAATATAAACTTCATAACTTTTCATGTCTGAATGCAGAAAAATAAATCAGTGAAATCTGGTTCAGTGTACTGTCACCTATGCTACTATGGAAATCAAAGACTACACATCAAAGGAAAATAAAATGAACCATGTATTTTACATGACAACACATCTTTTATTCAATTGATACTCTGCATGTGGCTCCTACAAGCTAGGTGTCTCCACTGGCTGTTCTCAATTAATTCATAGCATCAAAAAAAGCAGGCACAGTTTAACCAACTTTTCCAACAGTGTTTACAATTTGTATTTTCAGTAGTATTTTCCCTTCAACTTAACTTCCTTCAAGTAAAAAAATCTAAAAATCAGAAATGAAAGAAAATTTACCAGAGCCTTGGGTTTGTAAAGCGTATCATCCTAATACATAAAAGCATTTCAGAAGGATAATCCATGTCCAAATCTAATTAAAGCAATATCAATAATATACTTAACACTAAGCTCTAGTTTTCTTTTAAGAGCAAATATCATAAACTTACATGCAGACTACAAAGTCTTAAAAAGTAAATACACATTTTTGTCAAAGAATGCAAAACTTCAATTGACCTTTACCTTCACATTGGGGTTTTTTAAGGCAAATCCTCTGTACCACCCTGTGAGGAAAGAACATTTTGGGTTTTAAAGTACACATACCATTTCCATATGAAAAACAGATTTCATTTTTTCTTTTTGGACAGATATGACAATTCCACAGTGCTGACAGACTGTACTCATTTAAAAAACTTTTGAAACAGTGAAAGGTACTTCATTTAAGCCAGTTCACATTCAGATGACTTCATTTACACAATTTCAGGAATTACTCTTCAACCCTGTATCCCTAAATATTTCTAACAATGTAACCCAGGTATATTCTGCATTGGACCCCCCACCAGTCAAAAATGAAATGGTTTCATACTAACTGTAAACATTCACAAATAATTTTTGAACTTCATGTTCTAAATTTATTGAGCACATTACTCTACAAAATTCATAATACACCCGATTGAAAAGAATAGATCCTATGCCTTCTAAAAGAACATTTTTTACAAAGTTAACCATATATAATCCTGATATGAAACAATAGAATACCTATATAATTCCAAATGATAAAAAAATCAAATTGTCAGGCAAGCCTTATGTGTTAAGGAAGCAGATTATGAAAAAAAAAACCCGCAACTTTATTTCTCTTACACTAGAAAGAGATATATGCTAAAATTATATTTGCATTCTCCACCTCAGGACAGAGGCAGAAGAGAATGTTTACACTGCTTTAAGATTTAAACTTGTGACTTCGAATTAATTTGATAGTGCCTTGATGACAGCCAGGCTTCCCTCAGAAATATCAGAAATCAGAAAAATTATGATGAGAACTCCTTGCTGTTATAACACTTATCCTCTACATATATTTAGCAAATAGAGAGATAAAATAAAAAGTAATGAACTACAAATTAATTATTATAGAGATTATAGCTCACTGAAATTGTAAAAAAAAAATTAAGAGGCCAGAATGTGTTATATTATTGACTTCCAAAATGTGTTAATTTAAGAATATAAATTAGTAGTAGTGGGGTTTAAACCACTAGTAAACAAAACTCAGTTATCCCTAGAATTCCAGCCTGTGAACTCACCATCACATTTCTCTAATATTTGAACGGTGTCTCCAATCTCCAGTGACAAGCCATGTGGGACTGTCCCTCGAAAACCAGCTATTACTGAAAAAGATAATGTTTCAATTATTCACAAAAATAAAATATAAATTATTATTGCTATTGTTAACAAAAATAGTATATTATTAGGGGAAGTTATGTGTTAGAACAAACAAGCTTACTGAAATTTAATAAGGTGTGGAAAGAATCAGAAGTTAAGCCACTGAGCAGAAAATTTAAAATTCAGGACTTGGGAAAAATCCTAAACATGGCCCTACCATACATGAATGGAAAGCTTGTACTGGAGAACACTGTTAGCTAGACCATAAGAACCCCGAAGGACAGAAAGTGTTTTATTACAAATGCTTACACTAACATGTATCAGACATTGAAATTTTGTACACTGAAAGTGACAATATGTGCCAATATTCTTGTTGCCATCTATACCACTCACACACCATGAAAGGAAAACTTTATTTCACATTCACTTAATGGATGCTATAGACCCAGCACTCCATACAAGCCCAAATGTGAGGAAATGGTGAGGGAGTGGAGATCAGTAAAGCATGTTGTTCACTCCAATATGTTAAGTGCACACAGAGTATCCCCTCCAGCCTCGCCAAAGCCAGTGAAGGGAGGTCATGAGCTCAGGCTGGGACAAGAGCTACAGAACCAGCCTTCCCTTGCTGGAGATGAAACATGCCTCAGAAACAAAACATCCAACAGTGCAGATACTTAGAACTCTCAAATTTCAAGTCTTATATTGTTAGTGCTGAAACAATAGCCAGCTATTTTTTTTCATTCAGAATCAAAATAGAATACCCATGAGCCACTCAAAGTGCTCATTCTTACAAATGCTAAGAGCCATTAACATGTGGTGGGTTGACCTTGGCTGGATGCTAAGTGCCCACCAAGCCACTCTATCATTTCTCTTCCCAGCTCGACAGGGGAGAGAGAATAAGATGGAAAATGACTCATGGGTTAAGGCAATTTCTTAACGCAAAAGAGAAAGTTTGCATGTGCACAAGCAGAGAGGAAAATAACAAGGTTTATTCTCTACTTCCCATTAGCAAGCTACATCTGGCCACTTCCCAGGAAACTGGGCTTCAACACACGTAGCAGTTGCTCAGAAGGCGAACACTGGAAACAACAAAGGCCCCCTCTCCTCCTCCTTTCCTTGGCTTTTTTATCTGAGCTGACATATGGTATGGAATATCCCTTTGGTTAGTTTGGGTCAGCTGGCCTGGTTGTGTCACCTCCCAGGATCTTGGCCTCGATTCAGAGGAGGGATGGTACAGTGCTGCTGCTGCCCCAGCACTGCCCAGCAGTAGCCAAAATACCAGCGTGTTATCAACACCTTTCTAGCTACCAATGTAAAGCACAGCACAGTGAGCGCTGCTATAGGGAAATGAACTCCATCTCAGCCAGACCCAATACAATCCAAGGAGTCCATGTGTCTCTGTGATGAACAGGATGCTGCAGGGCCTGTTCACAGGTGAGATCCCACTACTGACCACCATGGGAGCTTTGACCTGCTCCATCTCCAATCTGAGCCGGTTCACCCCTCCTTAGCCAACCTGGTGACCCGCAGCTCCCCCACAGATCACCATATTGATGTTGGCATGGACATCTCCTGTTAGCTTGGACACCTGCTCAGCACAGCCCAGCAGCCCAGAACTCCTGGGATGAAGTGATCCATCGGGCTTAGCCTCCCCAGCAGCTGGGACTACAGGCACATGTCACCTGGATGCCAGGTATCTGCCAAAATAGCACCTACAGCCACTGAAATAAAATTAAGGAAATAAACAAAGAAGCACATGAAACCAAACCCATCTCAGTCTGTTATTACTGTAGTGAGATGTCTTATTTCTAAACTCCATGAGATAAAAAAAGACAATGATTTTCCCCTTAAGAGCCAATATATCCTGTCATATTCTTATGATCTGACTTTGCTGTGACATTCAGTTTTTATTACATAGTTACTAGAGCTGTTAAAGATCTTTTCTCCTCTTTTTTTTTTTTTTAAGAAAAGTTTTAAAAAAAACTTTTAGGACAAAAGGAAGATTGAAATCTGACACAGTGTAGAAAATAGATAGGAATTATTTTAGAACATGTATAGAAGAACAAAATTATACCTTCAAATACCTTTTAGAAGGCTGGCCTGCAGAGTACCAGAAAAAAAAAAGAAACGAGGGCATCACCTGTACATCTGAGCCAGCACATTCATCTGATACACTTGAAAAACTCTGGCTGGATTCTAGTAGAGGCCTTGCATTAAGGTCAGGCTCAAAACAGGTAGCCTGTGATCCTTCGCAACATCACTCAAAGTAAAATCAAGAGCACTGCAGAGCACCAGAGAATTTAATGCAAAACATAGGAACCCACAGATAAACTTATTGCACACAGTTAACTCTCTACTAATCAAATCATGTTACAGAACGGGGACTGAGACACTTTCTATAACTGCTACCTTCTATTGTAACAACTGGTGACAGCAGATGAGGCTGAGATACTCAACTTTTTTACCTCAGTCTTCAATGGCAACCTCTCTTACCACACCTCTTGAATGAATAGACAGCAAGATAAGGACTGAGGAAACAAAGTCCCTCCCTCTGTAAGTAAAGATCAGGTTTGTGACCATCTGAGGAACCTGAATATACATAAGTCTATTGGACCTGGTGAGATGCACCCCAGAGTCCTGAGGGAATTGACTGATGTAGCAATAGACTATTTACAAGGGCATGTAGTGATAGGTCAAGGGGGAATGGCTTCCAACTGAAGGAGAGTAGATTTAGATTAGATATTAGAAAAAAATTCTTTACTGTAAGCATGGTGAGGCACTGGAACAGGTTGCTCAGAGAAGCTGTGGATACTCCATCCCTGGAAGTGTTTAAGGATACACTGGATGGAGGTCTAAGTAAGTCTAGTGGAATGTGTACCCGCCCATGGCAGAGAGGTTGGAACCAGATGACTTTTAAGGTCCCTTCCAAACCAAGACATTCTATCATTCATGTCTTTTTAGTTTATCTGTGGTGTGTACACAGAAATGGACTGCAGGAAGAATAGCAATGAAGTCATGGTAGGAGGTAGTTGCAGTTCCACCAGAGAAGATCCCAGGGTTCAGCGGTTCAGCCAGGACAAAGTGTTCTTAAGCAAGCCACGATATAAATTTTATGTACTGAACCTCTTACTCCTTTCTCCAATGACCACATTATTCTGCAACACTTTGCAGATACTCCTTAATTATGTTTTTCTAGTAGCAAGTATATAATTAATTCCTCTGTAGTGACTGTGGCTTAAGGTGTTCTCAACCGAACTTGAAAGCAGTACATATTTATCATACTCATAGAACTGGACTTCTTATATCTACAGCATTCATTGACACATATGCATCATATATGCACTATTTTAATTCTTCTACAACAATTTCTTCAAAAACAATAGCTGTTGTGATTATCACTTTCTCTCTCTTCCACTGCAACTGGATATCAGAGACCTTGGAAAAGGAAGATGGACAGAAGAAGAGAAACCTACTCGGAACACAGATCATCTACCAATACCTGCAATCTTTGCAGATGCACTGTCCACATGCATGTCCCCAGGAAGCTAAGTATCAAAAGCACTTATATCTAGATATATTTCTTGTCATTGTAGTACAAGAAGGTCATATAAATGTCCTTTTCAATTGCAGGAACAGTGACTGATGTCCTCTTCAATCACCTCTCAGCCAAGGGAGAAATACAGAACTCCACAAAGAAAGTTTGTAGCAGGATATGTCCTTGGAAATATTTTAGAAACCGAGTCCAAATACTGCAGCCAGCTGCCAATATGAAGTACTTTCTTGCTGCCAAAGGGTACTCAGAGAATACAAAAGCAAGACAACACAGGAGATAAAAACTTAATCTACACTCAAAGTGAAATCATATGGTGAGACCTATAGTGACATGCAATATTAAAGCAACTTTGGTTTTGGTTTGCTTTGCTTTGCTACTAAGTTCAGCTTCTCAAAAGAAAATTCATCTTTGTGTTGTCATTCAAATCTCCAGCTGGATGTGCTCACTGTTGGACAGTTTTACATATGAAAGTGCCTGGTTTATAAAAAGATCCATCCAAGCATAAGGTCTTAATTAAAGCCTAATCTAAGTGGAGATTTTTTTGGGCAGGAACTTACCTTCTGGTCATGTGGAGCACAGATAGCATTGTTCTAAAAACTAAAGGTATTTTTCCACTTCCACCTAGTGTATTCAAGCCTTACATGAGAGTTAGCATTACAAAGACAGTGAGACTCACCAAGAGTGAGCTGGTTTCATGACTGGCTCGACTTTTTGTTTAAAAGATGAAAATGTTTCCTCATACAGGGTGCAATGTGACATAGTTCTCAAGATATCCTTATTACAAGTTATAATTAAAGTCAATACAACAAAAGGGGACACACAGTACATGCAGTTCCAGGTTAAGTAGCAGGACATACACCCCCATATATAAAGTGATCAGTAGAAGTAATATCTACAGCAACTACTCAATGCTCAAAAATAAGCATTTTTATCACAACAGCAGACTTGGGTTTCACATAATGAAAAACATTCTTTCAACTGAAGGGAGAGGAATGGGGAAAGGATGTGAGGAAGAAGAACGCAAATTGATAATTAATTATTGTTTGGCCATATTCTACAAACAAAACACCTGTGTGAAAAGTAGACTCCGGTTCAATACCCTAAGTCATGATGCCCCAACTATCAGAGATGAATATGAGCCACACAGAAATGTGCTAAGGACACACTAAAAAATCAGATTTGAAAGCTGGGAACACTGTGTCAGAGGGACTGGTTTTGACAGGGAACAAGATGCTCTGATAGAAAAGGAATTGATTAGCTGGTAACAGGAGTGGCTGGCCCACTTCAAAGTTTTGCTTGGGGTTATATTCTTAAAATTTTTATGCCTGAAATAACTGGAGATCTGCATATAAGAACTAATGAGGCAGGCATTGTTGTTCTTTTCCTTCTAACAGATGACCAGAAGCTATTATTGATTCCAGATATTATCTGTTGTATTTGAAATCAGGTCCTCTCCGTGGCAAAAGCTATTTCTAAAGTTTTTATTCTGGTCTTAAAGTGTCATTCTTTCAACAGATTGAGACTTTCAGGTACAATTATTTCAAAGGGTGTTGCTTCTTTTCAACAGTTGAAAAAATAATCAAAAAAAAAAGCTGTAATAAATGAAATCAGGATGCTTCTAACATTATAAAGTTATATTAGTTAAAAAATAATTAATGTTGTATTTTGCCTATGTGATGAAAAACTGAACTTGGTTTTATGCAGCTTTTTAACTGATGAGTAATAACATGTATATTTACCTTTGAGGGAGGTTTAGATTCAGTGGTCTTTGTTGCAGAAATGTAAAAAAGTATGGCCTTATACACAGTAAATACAACAGACCTCTGGCACTGTAAGCAGCTGCAGAAAATGCAACATTAGAGAAAGCACATTATCAGGACAACCATTATTAAAAAAAAAAAAAAAAAAAAATCAATCAACAACTCTACCCAGGATACTGTCTGTAAACTCAAGTTTGAACCTACTGACCACTGGCAAGCAATGCAAGCATCCAGTGGTACGGCTCTCAGCATTCTGTGGCACAGGGATCTCCTGCGCCAGACATGCCATTTCTGTATTCAACAACCATCGATGCATTTTAATTCTATGAATTTGCCTAAATAGGCTTTATATGCATAATAATGTCAGTGTCCACAAACTCACAGTAAGCTGTCTAGTTTAAATATGCTTCTTGGAAGAAAAAAGTCTTACTCTTGTTCCACAATGCCACGTAAAACTTCATTTCATGTCTCCTTGTTCTTGTGGGGAAATTTGAATAAGCTGTGTCTTGTCACCTCTCTGCACTTTAGCTGTACCTTTCCCAGGATGAAGTTTTTGATCCTCCTCAGAAGCTGAAAAACCTTTTCAGGTTTCTAAAAACACACACTTTTTAGAAGCATAAACACACACAGTCACACACATTTGCTAATGCAGAATGGCCAGAGTTCACTGTAAAAGGCCATCACGTGCACTGAGCTTTGACTACATATGAATTGATCTGGATGGACTGGCATGATAGCACAGCTACGTGCTCATGCTTCTAATACACGAGCTAATTCGGGCATCTGTTCATAATGCATTGTGCTGCCTACAGATACCCCAGGAGGCTTGCTGAAAACCAACAACAAGCTAATGAAGACAGTGACAGAAAAGCAGAGAGGGGGTGGGGTGGGGAATCAATCTAATCTCCTTTCGATAAACACAATATATACAAATGTTAGTTTCAATAACAGAAGTGATCCTTAAATCTCTTGCAGCTTACTGAGGATAAACACTCAAATTTGTATTGAAATAAAAGAATGTGGGTTCTCTTGCCTGTATAGGTACACTACTAGCAAAAGGATCAAATGCATAGCCCAGATGATGACTCCTCAGAACTCCTGAGCCACGTGTGGCTTTTGAGTATCTCAAGTGCTGCTCATGTGCAGCAGTCAGTTGTTAAGAGATGAGTGCTTGTGTGGAATTTTCCTAACAAGAATATTTACTGTACAGATATTTGTAAAAATTAAAAATCATCAAAACAGTTTGTATCCATGTCCAAACTTTGAAAATACTATATAAAGTAGAATACACATAGAAAACTATTCTTCACTTGTATGTAAAAAAACCCCATCTAGAATTCCTAGCGCTAATAGCACCAGCTACTTCTACAGATAAAGCAAATGCCAAGTGTGAAATACACAAAGGAGCTGCAGCAGACCATATTCCCTCCTGTGCTCAGCTCAACATTTGAATTCAGCAAGGTAACCACTTTCAAATCCCCGATTACAATGCTGCCAAAAACCATAGGACAATTCTAACACAGATAATCAGTTTAGTGTCAATGTCTGAACATTTGTCAAGCTCTCTTCATCCTGCATCTCTGCTACAGGCAGGAATGTTATCATCTCTTTGATAACAGCTTGATCGTTTCTCCCAATATCTGCAAACACTTTTGCTAACTCATTCCTTTGGGTATTTTAGCTATTAGGCACATATCTTAGAGCACTAAAAGTAACAGATGATGATGGCACCTATTTGCTGTTAAGGATGGCTGCCAAGCTAGAGCACCAAAACTGGAATAATTTCTTCTTCTATTAAATAGCTAGTTAAGCTCTTTATATTTCTGGAAGTCCTACTGAATCTTTTTATGTCTACCTCTTCTCCCTGCTGAAAGGAATTTCTTGATTTGCATTAGTTCTGGAATGAGGAATTTAAAAGTAAAAAGAAAATAATCAAAAAAGTCTTTACAAATCTAGAAAATCTATTACACCTTAGAGTCTTTGAATAGATGACACAGCTCCTCATCATGAATTGCTCAGAAGTCTCCTCTACAGAGAAGCAATGTCAGTGTAAAACCCATTAGAGGCATCATGATAGAAGCTGAGGTGGATTCAGTACAAACAGGCATAGATTTCATGCATTCAATCAAATCATAATAAAGGAACTAGTCTGCACCCAGTTGTATTCGGGCAGAATTCAATGTGGGTATTTTTGGTCTGTGTTTGGCCCAGCCACCTGTGAGAAGCTGGGTTTTCTCATGCCAAG
>JAWWMO010000043.1:26025702-26106405 GCA_035047845.1 Dendrocincla fuliginosa | reverse complement strand
TTGCCACCAAGGCAGCCATCTATCTAGGCAGCTGAGGATCCAACTCCCTGCTATAAGCCCATGACTTGTGAAAAAATCAGACTCCAACCTAAGGCATACGACTCAAGTTCCTTGCTATGTTTGGTGAAAATATCCTCTATTACAAGACCAGTAGTCTTTTTTTCCTGGAGATTATAGGCCTCATTTTCTGGAGAGTACCTTTAACTCCAGCCAGCAGCGAAGCCCACGAAGCTGCTCATTCACTCCCCCACCAGCAGAATCAGGGAGAGAATTGGAAGTGTAAAAGCCAGAAAACTCGTGGGTTGAGATAAAAACAGTTTAATAGGGAAAGCAAAAGCCACACACACAGGCAAAGCAAAACAAGGAATTAATTCACTGATTCCCATGGGTGAGCAGGTGCTCAGCCATCTCCAGGACAGCAGGGCACCATCCCATGTGACAGTTACTTAGGAAGACAAATGTCATCACTCCAAACATCCCACCTCTGCTCCTCCTCCCCCCCCTTTATATACTATGCATGATGTCATTTGGCACAGAATATCCCTTTGGTCAGTTGTAATCACTTGTCTTGGCTGTGTCTTCTCCCAGCTTCCCATGCACCTTCAGTGCCTTTGTTGGTGGGGTGTTACAAGAAGCAGAAAAGGTCTTGGCTCTATGTAAGCCCTGCTCAGCAATAATAAAAACATCTCTATATTATCAAAACTGTGTCCAGCACAAATCCAAAATGCAGCCCCATACTAGCCAAACAAAATTAACTCTACCTCAGCCAAAATCAGCACAGTACCTTTTCTCAGTTCCTGACAGCAGGACAGTGTAAAAGGCATCACATACTGCCAAGCAATAAATTTGTGGATCCATGGAGAAGGATAAAATAAGCCGCTCTACTCAGCTTCTGGGTAGGGCAGGAAATACAGCAGATGGACATGCACTGCTGAAAAAAAAACAACCACACTTCACAGTTGCACAGTCTGACCCAAGGGAAGTGCTCTGTATATTCTAGCCAGGATGTCACCTAGCAGTTGAATGAGCCTGCTTCCTCACTGATCCATTGACTATGAGGTGAGGATTCTGCAAGTCAGCTCCTTTTCAGGCAATGTATGTACTTTCCATTTGAAAGAACCATACACCATCTTGCATGCAACAACAGCACTGAATAGGTGGGAAGTACAATTCTTTTATGTTCTGCCATAAAAAACACAGGCCAAGCTAAATACTTACTGCACATAAAGTAAATTATACATCACATCTTGTGTCACATGTTATTTCTACCAAAGTGCAAAGGTTTGGATGATAGTAACTGATGAGTGCAGTGTGTTTGAGGATGTGGTATTGAGGCAAGGAAACAGTAATCTGTCTGTTCAATACGCAGAAGTAACATCTTATTTCCTGGCAGTTGCACCATGATCTGATATGCAACTCACATATCATAGACTCATACAATGGTTTGAAATGGAAGGGACCTTAAAGATCATCTGATTTCAACCTTCCTGCCATGGGCAGAGACACCTTTCACTAGATCAGGTTGCTTAAAGCCCCATCCAACCTGGCCTTTAACACTTCCAGGGATGGGGCATCCAGACCTCACCACCCTCACAGTAAAGAATTTCTTCCTAATGTCTAATTTAAACCTAGTCTGTTTCAGTTTCAAGACATTCACCGTTGTCCTGTCACTAAATGCCCTTGTAAAAATTCCTTCTCCTGCTTTCTTGTAAGATCCCTTTAGGTATTGGAAGCCTGCTAGAAGGTCTCCCTGGAGCCTTCTTTTTGGCTGACATGTAGCTATTCTTCAAAGAGAAGAACACAAAAAAGATACTTACAGCCTACTTTTTCAGAATGACATCTCTTCATTGAATGCAAAGCCTGTTCTAAACACTGCTGAATAGGAAAGAATGTGGAAAAAAACACAGTGATTTCAAAAATCAAATGGTTCCTTATTAGAAGAGCTACATTTAGAGCACCTAAAACTGCATTTAAATTTCCAGTCTTATGTGCTCAGATTGACTTCTTGCCTCTGACACTCTTCCCCCATCCTCCTCCTCAGCCTCCAAATTCTAGGGCTTCAAACAGCCAAGTAGCTAACACAGGAGAAGACAGATAGCACTTGTGAAAACTTTTTTGAGCATCACATCCTGTATATCCCTCAGTGCCCATGGACAGTTATTCTCATCCCAGTCCCTGGGATTCTTCCTCACACAGGGAGGGATGCAAAAAGATTTCCAGCTTGAAGCCACTTAAGAAATGTAAAGGCAAGGTGTTGTCAAGACAGCAATGGCACTGCAGTCCAGTCTGATGACGTCAACGTCTCTATCTGGGATGCAAAAGTGCAAAAGCAACCCTTAGTGTCCTAAGTAGATAGAGAAACTCAGCGATCTGCCTCTTAAAGAAACAAAGACAGCAAAAGACAATTCTGAAATTATACATTTACTTCTTGTTTCTATAACCAGAGTTTAAATTCCTTTGATAATTGACATAGTATTTTCTTTTAGTTTTGGTGTGCAAAGAAAAGGATGATAGAAAAAGAGAAAAATGTAATATTTAATTTTCTTTTCATTGCCTGGCCTGAGCAACAGTAAGCAAAAACTTCTGTCAGTGTTACCCCTTTGAAGATTAGACTCCTGCTCTAGTGTATACTCTTTACCTACTGCAGCAATCTGCTGGTTTTCCTGAAAAATGGCCACAGTGCCTACACTAGACTCTGGACTCATTGCTCTGGTAATGAGGAGTCAGTCTATCAAGGCAATACATGGCCTGTGTGCCTGTAAATTGTAACCCAGGATGGCTGGAGCACAGGAGACAGATGAGAACTTCTACACACATGCTGTTTTCCCCGGTGGAAATATGGACCGTATCAAGGACACGGAATCTGAGAAATGTGTCTTCAACTTTAACACAGATTATGGGTTTGGGCTTTTATGCTTTTCTTTGCACTTCTAGAAGAAGACACACTTATGATCACCTCTACACTGAAATCACGCTTACCCTGGGTTTTTTAAATACACACCTAACCATTCCGGAACTACACTGATGGGGACAGAGGGTTGAATTCCCAGTATTTTTTCTTATTATCCAGTCAGAAAAAGAAAATCAAGAACATTTGTTTAAACACAAATATAAGACTTTGACGCTGTGGCAGACAAGATTAGCGAACCATTTTTTTCCCTTAGCCTTTCCCTTTGTCATTCAAATTAGAAGAACTGGCAAAATGCAACGTTTTTGGTTTTATACATTTAAAGATCAGTAGTAAGAAAAAACTTTTTGAAAGGACAAATCAATTTAGCATTTTAAGATAAACACTGAGAGACCCATCTGAAAGATTATTTCATAAAAAGATTCTTCTGTCCTTATTTGCATGCTTTCTTAATTCTGCACAGAATTTAACTCTTGGCTTCACATCTTCTGTCACAGGACAAGCATAGAATTCACCACCCTCAGCAATGGAATACATACTGCTAATGAACCATGTTTCAAAATGGGAGCAAAGGTAACCTCAGAATTATCCTCAACCTAATTCTGTAATATGTTCTGGCCCTGTTCTTTGCTCCAGTGCAAAAAGCACAGAAAATAAAACCTACACCATATGTGAACCCATGCCAGTGTTCTGCTTTATTATTAGAAGAATATTATTGTTATTATGTATTATTATTATTGTTAGCAATAGAATAAAACATAGAATTGTGCTCCAACTTTCTAATTTGCTGGAATTTTGTGACAAGTTTGTCTGACGCTAAGCAGCTACAAGCCCTTTCTTTCACTGAGAGGGCAATCTGTCTTTGGCCATCACACATACAAATGCATAGCTTGATCTCTTTAGGGAGTCTGAGTGATAGCCCACTAAGGAGACCAGGTGCTATGCTTGAAACAGGAAGAACAATGTAAGCCCCTGCCAGCCCTGAGCCGTGAAGAGCAGAGTCAGTCTAAAGGTAATGAAATACATTGCCAGTGGAAGCTGAGGGCTGAATAATCAAGTCCTGTTCCATCACACTTTGCTTCTTAAACCTGTTACTTATTGTCGAGTAAATTGGAAGGCATCAGGATAAAGAAGCTTTCTGAGTCAGGACATGGGAGCAGCTGGACACCAAGTGTAAAATGCTGCACTTTGGAAAGCAACATCTAAACCCTTATTTGATCTATTAAATTAAAGACTCATGCTCACTTTCACAGCACTCACTACCCATCACTTTAGGATAACCAAACCCCCACCCTAATTTCAAATAGGTAGAGGTGTATCTTAAAACAATTAGCAATTAATAGAGTTGGCATGCAGTGAATCAGAAGAAAAATTAATGCCATCAATCATCTTTCAATACTCACTGCAATATTAAATAGAATTCTCATCTCCATACTATAACACAGCTCAGAAAATGAACTAGTATTGTTATTAACTGAAATAAAACCCAATCTACAGTATTGTAAACCTCCTTTGAAATTCAGTATACTAAATACATCTCCCATTAGGTCAGTTTCATTGTTTAAACAGCATCATGCAAAAAAAAAAAAAACCCTCAAGATTAAACTTGTCATTTAAGTGACTTATCTGTAAGTCACAAGGAAAATGGTCTCACATATCACTTCCAAGCACAGATTAAAATACCACTGCACATCTTGGCATGATTTGCACTCTATACTTCAGAGGAGGTTGGTCCTCATATATAAGGGATACATTTTAAACTAGGAATAAGCATCCTTATATAGAAGATGCTTTGAGTTAGCATTGATTCCTCTATCACTTATAGACACAACTCTGTTGAAATGCCCACTGAAGAGGAGAACCTAACATAGGTAGTACAGACCTGTCATCACCCAAAACTCATGTAACAGGAAAGGTACAGGTCAGAAAGAAGATGTATTGGTAGTATTAGGCTCATAGGCCTGAAGATGATGAATGTGGAAGATTTTTTCTCTACTTCTCTAATAGAAGAACCAGCGAAATCAAGGGGAAACAGTTGGCTGCAGATGCAAAAGAAACAGTAGATTTCTCCTCACATAGTTAAGCTGTTGAACTCACTGTCACAGGACATGACAGCTGCTATGTGTTTACAGGGATTCAGAAGACAATTAATTGGACTGAATCCCAGAACAAAAATCTATCATGATTTAATAAGTACAAAGATACTACTTCCACATGATGAGCCACATATTGTTAAATGCTAGAAGAGAGCACCAGGGAGTTTTTACTACAGGCTTAACCCAGTTCTTATAATCACCCCAAGCACCCAGATCTGGCCAGTACAAGCATCTTACATTCATATTCAAGTACTTAAGGGATAGAAACCATGTAAAAACTTGGGTCAACATAATGGAAAAAAATAAAAAGGACAGAAATTAGTGTTGGATAGGAACAAGGCAAATTACTACAGCTTTGTGCTAAGAACACATCTTTAGGAATTGTGTACATACGGTTACATAATAAGCCTGATTGTCTCTGAACATTTGTCTCCCTCAATTTTCAGGAGCGTTAAATTCATTTGAATATCCTACAATATTAATTTCAAAACATGGATAAAGTATGTGCTAACTGTTGCAGTGTTCTACAGAGGAAGAGCAGAAATTTATTACAGGAAGAAAGAATTTTCCAAGTCTAATATTTCTTTGTCCAGGAAAAGGCTGAACAGACATGTGGTTTTCTTGCACACAGAATCACCTGACTTTCCTCTGTGTAGTCCAGTGCCAACATAATGTTATTATTACTGACAACAAGAGCAATCAAATTGCTTAATGGACTTATACTCAGAATTTTTACTCTTTCCATTTTTCCAAGGATGGGAAAACAACTCTTTACAAACTACAAAGGAGGCACAGGGTCAGTTCAATAAGCAAGTGAGTTTTCACACGGAGTTAATTGTGTCAAGGTTTCATGAAGATGATGCATTACAATATGTTTTAAAACATCATGATTTTTTATATATTCTTCTTCATGAATCTTCTAACCCTAGTGGAAAAAAAAATATTCTGGCTGGACCATCTACTAAAACATGATGTAGGCAGTTATAATGGAAAAAAATACAGCAAACAAAGTACGTTGATGGAGAAATGGGTATATGTTTTCCTTCCCTCAGTATTTAGTAAGAATGCAAGAGGTGTCACCATTCAATAAATTTAAATAACAAAAGGCAGTTCTGTAAAGCCTATCCAAGGCTCTGTATTTTACACAACATTTTAGTATAAGACATCCACATTCCTAACTGAATCTCCAGAAGCTTTCCAGAATGTAGTCATGAATGCTTTCTCAGGGGCCATTAGGCCAATCCCTACCAGAAGTATGAATACAGGTTGGTAACACGTGTATTGTGAGCCTGTACCTCCTCAGGGATCACAGGGGAGGGAGAGCACCTTCCCAGGATACCCTACGCGATGCTATCTCCAGTATGAATTTTAGTTCCCAGGCAAAGCTGGACAGCCATACCTTGTCATTGGGTTCTCAGAGTAAAAGGGAAAATCCACAGTCCTCTGATACAGACACTGAAAATGCAAGCACTGTGTCAAGGAGCATGAGTGCAAAACATAAAGGGTCAACCTAAAGGGTCTCATACTGAATCATGACATCTAATACGTCTGTGTACTAATGCCACAGGACTGCATCTCTCCTGGCAATGATGTGCAAAGGCTCACACAATGCCAACAGCTGAATCACTATATCCACCTCTTACCTTGCAGGAAGAGCCTGGATTTAGGGGAATGGAGGAACAGATACACATATCTTTTTACAACAAGGTGATGATAAGCAGACTAGTGTAACACAGATGGGGAAACAGGATTTTACTACTTGCCTCCCTGTTTAGCCGGAGAGAGTAAAATAGGCAAAGGAATGTCAGGACCTTAAGACATTACTAATGTTCCTCCTGCAAGTAGAATATTGACTTGCATGCACTCTCCTCTGAATACTTACTCCTTTCACAAAGGGGAACGCAAGCTATATTTGGAGTGAGGAGGTCAGGACTAAGACCCTCAGACAGATTTAATTTTTTATCTTAGGTATTTTCAGACACTCTCTAGCCTTGAACACATGTCCTCTGCTTGCTTTGGTGTTCTTTGCATTAGGAAAGAAAAACATTCATACGTATGCATAGAAAAAGATAACTGTAAAGGGGAAAATAATTTCTGAAGCCAGAGTGGTTCACTGAAAAGAGAGGAAAGAACCCCATGAGTGAATGAAAAAGGAGAAGGGGTAAGGGTGAACATAGCAAGAGGCCACTGAACCACTTATGCTAATATTTTGTTTTAATTCTCCCCTAGTTCATTTTAAATTACTGAAAGAAAATCAAATTTAATAGCCAAGGTAAGTCTGCTGGGCTATCATGATATTTAGTGAACCTAGAAGAGAGGAACCATCAGTAGCTGATTTTAATTTTATTTTTTTTGTAATAAAAAGGAGACAAATGCACATAGATATATATGTATACATATCTTTTATACAAAATGAGGGCTTTGTGTTCTTTTGCTGTAATCAGATATGACACTTCAGACTGTCACTGAACAGTACTCAGTTCCTGACCCCAGCTGTGGCATTTTGACTCACTAGCATGATGGGAGACAAAGATGTGTTTACTTCAATCTTTAAATTCTGCTGCTGAATTAATTTAATTCTGTATCTCAGGCACACCTCCATCACATCTAGGAGAGACATCCATTGTCACCTACAGGTGATATTTATTGGTGTATAATTTGAAGGTGCTTATCTTCAGCACTGAATCCAGGATTTGGGAAATTATACTACCATTGATCCTCAACTGAAGTTCTGGTTCTCTCTTAGTCTAGAACTTTACACGTATTTCTACCCCCTCTCAGCAGGCTATAGGTTGATGCAGCACTGTATTGCACTCAGCTTCCATTGAAAAAAGTGTAAGGTCAGAGTTCAACCACAGACAGGACACTAAAACAGAAATTAATGGATTCCAAAAAGTAGAAAATGGTAAGGCACACTGCAAAAGCACTGAACTCTGAAACATCTTGGCAAAATGCCATACCAGTGGAAAAAAAGAAATTACAAAGTGCACTGTCTTTCCTACTGAAAGAAATGGGTCAATTTTCAGCTCTCCAACCTGTTTCAGGCTCTCTGCAGAATCAGACCTGATTAAATTGATTTATTCTTTGCTCTCTTGCAAATGTACAATTAATAAGTAATAGAAACACAAGTGCATTAAGAAAATCTGATACTAAAATGTATGAATATATGACAGAAAATGAATTCTGTAGCTAGAGAACACAAGGCCATTATGATAAAATTAAATTTACTCTTTAAGCAACCCTGTGACAGGTCTTACTTTTTCAGATGGGTAACTGTATCACAAAGTGCTTAAAGAACAAAGTTCCACCTATTTCCCTATGAGGCCTCCACTTTTCATTTTAAAACTTGCAGTCCTGTTTTGCCCTCTCTAATAGAAGAGCCCTTGCCATAACTCTTCAGGGCATTACATGCCAAGCTGAGGTCTGCTTCCAGGCATGGACTCTTTTAATGATAAACAGATAAGAGCTTAGCAGGTCAGCAGAGAAGGCTGGTGAGGAGTAGAAGGCGCTATTATCCATGTCAAAGAGCAATTTAAAACCATTCTTGGCTTAATCCAGCAGAAATCTTCTGTATTCAGGAAAAGTGTGCAGGACAGGGACTACCAGTGCCACCACGAGGTTTCATTCTGCATTTGCTCATTAATAAGCTACAGAATCATACACAGAGGGACTAGAACCACACATGGGAGTTTATACTGCTTTCCTCACAAATTTATGACAAAAATATAGGGAAGAGAAAAAGAAACACAATATCTGTGAACAGTATCAAGACAGTCTCCATAGAAAATACAAACTATGTATATTTCTAAACATAAAACATATTTTCCCTTTGTACTTCATTCAGTAGAAAAAATTCAAGCCATTTTACTTGAATGGCTGGATTTTACATCTGGGCTCTAGAAGAGCTGCTTAGCAAGGAAAGTCATGAATCTATTTTCAAATCAGTAGAAACGATTAGTTTTAATGAGTGGTTTTCATAAGGAAAGACAGAAATAATCTGTTTTAAAGTAAGGTGATTTCTGTACCTACTCCAGCATGAGGCCCAGGGGCAATATCAGCAACACATGTCAAGTGCCTGAGAAGAGGTTTACTGGTGATGTGCAGCACAGATGAATGGCAGATTTCAGAGTTCACCTAGAGGTGGCATCACCTCCCATCTTTGCTTTTCCAGTGCACTTCATCAAAGGCCTGCAGTGAGAAAGTGCTCGTTCACAGTCTAGAAAGGGAATTGTCATTTTTCAGCCAAGATCTAACAGCACTTGACAGACCCAAAGAGTTTGACCGCTGCAATACGCTGGCAATGCACTCACTGAGAAGGACTCTCAGAAGCAAAATGAGACTACTGCTTGCGTGCCTCCCTGCAGGTGTCACATGTGACTATACCCTACATGGACTAGTTCTGTGTGGCACTTCTGGCACTGGCCACAGTGACAGACAGATGGACAGAGAGGCATTTGACCTTAATACTTGTGCAGATAAATAAAGGAAACTGAGATACTGATTGAGGCTAAAGTGAAGCCAGGACACAGGAATTTTAACTGTTATTCCATGTACATTTTTTTTCACACATCTGAGAAAGCTTCCCCAACCCCAAAATTCATGGCTGGATCCAAGATGTTTAGTGTTGCTCCAACACACACAATTAGCACAGGGCAGCCAGTGATGTTTGATAATGAACAACTTAATGGTTTGATAAACAACTTTTAAAAATTGCTCTTCTAATTTCCTCTTTTCACTGGTGTTTATTTATTTTATTCCACTCCTCCTTCCTCCTCTTGTCAGGCAAATATAAGTAGGAGAGCTCTAATTAGCTGAGGATATTGCTTTATAAAGACTTTGCTAATGACTTACTCCTGTCTATAAGCCCTGGGGTGTCACCTTCTCATACGTCAGCAGCTTCCTGTGAAGCCTCATCATTTTCTCCATAAAGTTTGATTCATACTAGAATATTACCTCATAATTTTGTATGTGAACTTTGATAAACAATAAGAAATTAATGACTGATTCATATAGCTCAATGTATGAAAATAAGACAACTCAGAACTAGCTGAAGAGATCCATTCATTTATGGATCTGCTTATGTCTTTGTCAAGAAAAGGCCACAGAACTTTATCACATGAAAAACTTTCCAGCTAAGTCTTTGACTTTAAATGGACTTCTTGGTTTTTGTCAGTTCAGTTACTCTTAGCCTGGTCAGTCCTTAGCTCTCTTAGATTCAGGGCAGGCTTTCCCAAAATGGTGTCATAGAAATGTGATAAAACCCACTTTGCTATGGATCACAGAAGTTGATCTGGCGTGAATTAAGTCCTTTGGCTGCATTTGTCCCACCATCTCCTCTTCATTTATGACTTAGCTTATTACCCCTAAGAAGTATTTTGATATAATTGCCCTAAATGATGCTACTATGACTTTGCATCAGAGCAAGACAGGCTTTTGTCAACAGAAGCAAGAAGGTGCGTTTCCAGGCAACAGCTTTGCCTGTGAAAGTTTCTCTGAAGTCATATGAAAGGCACTCAACCAAAATTATCAAAGAATCTAAAATATTGGAAAGCATGCTATTCCTCAGAAGTAAATAACTTACACTTTGCAGAGTAATTGTAGAGGATATGGCATCCACATTCAGTGTGGTCTGGTTGGTAGAATGTGGCAGGACTGAACAAGAATTCACAGCCTCAGAAAGCTGCCAGAACACAGGCAAAAATCTTTACATGATAACAGCCATATCAGAAACAAATAATTTGTATTTTCAATCAGGTTGTGTTTCCCTTGTATCAAAGCCAGAAGAGAAAAAGAATTACTATCCCAAGTGTATACTACCAGAAAACTATATCGAAAAGTGTTGCTGGCAGACAGAAGATCAGGCAAAGGCTCTCGTAAGCCTTCAGTAATTAAGGAGTTATATGAAGTGTCCTTGTCTCCAGAACTTGTGCATTATTTCACCTCTAAGACTATATGGAACCCAGGCCAAAATCAAACCAAACGACAGCATTCAACTTATATTTGAGTAAAGGATAACAAGCAGGAAATCTGGTTCAATATTCCTTTCCCAGGGTATCCTTCTTTTTCCCCACTATATCAGTAATCTTCACACTTTCCACGCTATAGCAAATTTTTTTTCCTGATAACCATGTACAGCAAAAGAATATACAACTATTTTTCCTTCTTTGTGAGGGGCTGCAGCCTCACTAGTATCCAGCATAAAGGAACTGTCACCGTGGCAAGAACTACAGACACAAAATATGAAATGCAAATTTTACCAATACTTATGTCTTTATAAACTATATTGATAACAGCAGCAGATTGAGAAAAAGGGAATGGTGCGCTTTAACTTCAAAAAATGCTTGCTGCAGTTTCATTGTGCTCGACAGTAACTGAAAGTCAGCTGAGCTATAGGGAAGGCACAAATGGGAACTTTTAAAGATGTAATATACACTATACACTACTGACATTTAAAAATATAAACACCAAGTGCAGAGCAAAGGTAGCTAATTTAATAAGAGTTTGGCAGCGAGTGTTTATTTGTCTTAGAGGACTTTTTTTCTTTTTTTAAAGAGCACCATTCGCGTTACTCATTCTCAGGCTTGGTTACGTTCCTGATGGATCATTTTCTAGTTATTACCCTTATTAAAAAATACTAGACTATTTCACAGCAGTAGTCCCAATCACTGTAGCAATACAATGCTGTGTATTCTGTTATTCATCTTAAAAAATGCTTCATAAATATTAAAGACTAGACCGTAACACTGCAATCTACCTTAAATAAAGGTAGCCAGTAGTTATTCCAGCCCAAGAACTTAATTGCCTGTACCCAACCACTGCAATTTCCACTTGCATCCTTCTTGCTGTAAAGGGTTCATTTTAACTTGCAGTGTGGTTTTACCTGAGTTTTTATACCTTATTTGTCATCCACATGAAAGTTGAGGCCTCTTCAGAAATATCAGCACGACAATGAATGCCACACTCACGAAAACTGACCTTTCACTTTCTACGTTGTCCTTGAAGAGTCTTGAAGAAGCCCATATCCTGAATGTAAACTGTGCTTCTCTGGACTATACTACAAGCATTAGAGGTGGCACCATGCAAAAAACATGTCAACACATAGCCCTTAAAAAACTTTTCTAAATCATTCTTTAAGATTCTGGGTCCACTGATTAAGCTTCAGAAGAGGAAAGATAAGAGGATAAGAAACAAAGATTTTCCAGTTTGAAGGCTGTTTCTAACACTACTCTTTCATTCCAACAGTGCTATTAACAGGATGTTTCTCATGAAGACCATTTCCTATAAGATTCAATATGTTTCGGCTTGGTTACCAGCAGCTGCTGACCCAAGACTTTGGTGGGAGGCAAAGAGATTAGCAGGCACGCTCTGTCTGCACTAGTGTGCAAGCACATGCTTCCAGGTGGAGAGAAAAGTGTTGATGTTGCCCTAACATTACGCTGGATCTACAGAAATATATTTTGTTTCAAAGATGAAGATATGTTGGTAATTCATCTATCACCACATTAGTGATATAATCTTGTGTCATTTAGATCTCTACTGCATCTTCAAAAAAGGGATAGAAGAAAGGTACATCTTCACTAATTTTAATGTAGAAGCACCTAAAATTATATAAAGTTACCATAGCTGATTAATTCTGTTAAGGTTAATTGCAGTTGAATGCAATTTAAAGATTAATTTGAAGTTAATTATATGGTCTTTTAATAATCAACATTTTCATATTGCATAAAACAACTGGTAGGAAAATGCTTTTACAATTATTAAGTCTATGTTGATGTCCAAGAGACACCTGGTAAATATCTTTATGAAACCCATGCAACTATTTTCTCTTTCAGAGACTGGAATAGGGCCTTATGATCACAAAATGTTGAGCGTTTTGGTTTTTTTTTCCTTCCTGGATTTCAGACCACTTTTGGTATCGCAAACTGTTACTTCAAAACTTGAGTAACTTATCTAAAATCAGCCTGAAAAAATCTTGACACCTCAGGAGGTTTGTATCACAATGGGCTGACAATCATTTTTGTCCTGGATATTTCAAGTCCTCAAAGATCTAATCAATCCTTTAACCTTTGAAAGGGATTATTTAAGTGATGAATATCCTAGTCTCACAGAATAAAATGCTTTCAGTAGAGCAGCAGTTTACTCCAGCTTTGCATACTAATATGAGACATTCTGATCATTTCACTGTAGTTTCATTGTTTTTCCCAGTCCAATTTATTGTCAAAAACATCTGTACTTCCAGAGAGTAAAGGCCTTCTAATCTTAATACAAGAGCAAGCGTAATAGTTCAAAACTATCATCATATCCTGATTTCCAGATTTTACACTGTGTTGTTTTAGAGATGCACTTTAAATTATCTACCCTAGCCTCTATCAGAGATAAAAACTTTCATGGAACATTTTAGAGGTGATATTTTGAAGAATTCATATATTTTTTGTAAAACACCTGAAGCTACTATTCTAAAAACACTGAACAATGCTAAAGTTATGCTTAAATAAAATGCTAAAGATATTTATGTAAGTTGGATCTCTTACTACACTATATTTTACCCTTGGTTCTAAAACTAACTGTAATAGGCACCTGTAAGCGTTAGCAAAAAAGTCATCAGAAAGTATAGACAAATTCTTCTATGGGAAGCCAGGGTCTCACCTCCCAGAAATCCAACAAACACTGTGTAAACAACTAGCAAAACATCTGTAAGAAACATAAAAGGGATGCTGAAGCAACATTTTTGAATCGAAAACACAAAGCTCTAAAAGAACTGAGACTAGAAGTGAAAAGTCTCTCTTCATTCTCTAAGCTCCAGCTGAGCTATTAACCCACTTGCCATTGACTTGACACAGACGCAGGGTCTGTGTTTGGTGCCGACCTGAAGACCTCACTGCCATTAAAGAATAGAGTTGTGCTGTTTCTGGTTCACATGGGGGGAAGAAACTAGATATCTTGTGTTCTGGCAGCTGGATATCTGGACCTTGTCACGGTAGCTGTCAAAATAGAGAAATTCCACATCTGAGAGTGCACTAATGCTATGAGAGACTTTCCATTACTTAAAATAAGGGCACCCTACACAGAAGAGATAGACAAAGCTCAGTAGAAGTTTAAAATTAGCTCCTTCTCTGCATTCCCATTCAGGCAGCTTAGCATCTTCTGTCTTTTGTTTAGTTCTAAGAGGCTACATGCTGAACAGTCAACTATACTGACCAAGGCATTGTTGATATTTAAGGTTAAATTCAGAAGAGAGAAGGAAAACTACCCAGATTTCCAAAGAGGAGAGAGGAGTCAAGGGAGAAAAGGGGCTCAATTAATGAATTTGCACATCTCTCATAGAATTACAGCTTTCCTCCTTTTTTAAGGACACCTCTACATTTGAGGAATGCAGAAGTTTATTTCAATAATTCTGTAACATTTCATTCTTTTATGGAAAGCTCTTTCCAGTGTACTGGAGATGAAGCACAACATCTGAGATTCTAAACTTCTGGTCTTTGACCTCATACATTAGATCTTTCCTAATGCCATAAATATTGAATTTTATTCTGTACCTCTTGAACAATGAATAAAGCTGTATTGTCTTGACAACATTATACAGATTCTAAATTTTCTTCATGACAGCATGGGGCTATCTTGAAAGAAATATTATCATAGACAGGAACTGAGAAGTTTAGGTGGAATTGAACTTGAAAGACAAGGCAATAGCATTGTTAAGCCTTAGAAAATCAAATATTGCCACAAAGGCTGTTTTGCAGGAAGTACAGGATTGCTGTTAGAAGTCTGGTTCCAAAAGGCAAGGGACTAAGCAAGAGCAGAGAACCCAAAACCCAAGTGGCTACTCAAACAAAGGAAAAGAGCTCAGAGAGGACTGTCCAGCTAACATATGCAAACAACGAGCAGCCCTAAGCCACTGATGGGTTGGTTCTTACACCCATTTGGATACAGTAGATCACAAAGCAGTTTTACAGACCTCTTCTCAACTAGCTAAGCCTGTGTCGTAGTTACAGCAGACAGGACCAGCTTATCACTGTGTGAGTCTAAGTAAAACTGTGTATTCTACAGCCTCTCTATCATTTTCCATGAACTGTTAATAATAAATTGTTTGCAGCAGCTACCTAGGGCACACCTGATACCTCAGGCTACAAAATGGGTGTTTAAGGACTCTGTGAGAGAGGGAAGTTTTTCTGTCTTCACACCAATGACTCAGCCATGATAACTCCCCTTTGGGGAACCACTACCACCTTCACACCCAGTCTGAGGGGTCATGTCTGCTAATGGGCCATCAAGGATTCCAAAATATCCCATGACTCACAGAGTAAATCACCCATTGTGAAACTCATCACCATGGGGGAGGTATTGGGCATTCCCCTCTGAACCTGAGCATATATAATGTTGGAATTTGGTGATTTCTGATACCAGTTGTTGGATCCAGAGGAGGGCCAAAACCTCAACAGGACTACGACTGCCACTCTTGACCAAATGGCGACCATCATCCTCACCAACAGGTTTTCCTTTTCTTTTCACTTTGTACTCAGGGGGACCATGTGGTGCTCAGCACAGGGGCTAACAAACTCATTCTGTTCATGCCCCAGGGTGCTGGGTTATACACCTGGGTTTTTTGGGTTAAAACCAATTTTTCCTATGGATCATTGTATTTATTGTGATTTTTTTATTAAATTGTAACTCTGACTTGTAATCTCTCTTTTTGAGTTGGGTTCATTTCTCCTGCTGGTTTACCTTTAAACCAGCACAGCTTGTCAGGCTCTTTGCTGTCTAATCTGGAGCCCAGACAGTGACAGAAGAGTTTGGTTGTCCAGCTGAAATCTAACAGACTAGTAACCTTTAAATAAATCTTGTGACTTTCAGAACTGCTCAGAAAACACTAGTTATTGTAACTTCATTTTTACTCAGTTATATACTGAAAACTTTATTCACCTCCCAATGGAGGTTTTAAAGTCATGATACAGACCAAAGCACTGAAAGTTGAAAAATGAGTTTCTGTGGGATTTGCAATTCAGTTAACCATAACCAATGCTTGGGATACCTCTGTAAGGAGTATATAAGTTTCTCATTTCACAACCCCCAACAAATGCAACTGACAATCTATCAACAAATAACATTTACTTATACCTTTAAAATCCTGATGTATGGCAATTTTTGGATTCTATAATAGCAGAGGGGGGGAAAACCAGATTAAATTTGCTTACCAGAAGTTTCCTGACTTTGATTATCATGGACAAAAGAAGTTTTTAAATTGCTGCAACTGCCCTAGATATTTTACATAGAGTATGACGTTCTGGGAAGAATGGTGTAATCCTGAGATTAGCTCATCTGGTTAGAGGATTGTGCTAATGACACCAAGAGTGTTGTGGGTTCAATCACTGTATGAGCCATTCACTTAAGAGCTGGACTTGATGATCTTTGTGAGTCCCTTCCAGCTCAGAATATTCTGTGATTCTGTGTCTGACAGAGAAGGAGAAGATGCAGATCTGTTTCCTGGATTTCAGTTAACTACTTGTTCTGCCTCAAAACCTCTGAGAAGTAGTACTGTCACAGCTCATAAGCTTGTCTGCCCTCCCTGGCTTGACTCTTTGTGAAAGAATAAACATGTCTATCAGGACTGTTATCATGATTGCCTCAATGGAATTATTCCATTTAGAGTTTCTCCCTCACAGAAACAAATGCTGCAAGCATGACCTGCATGTAGATGTGGTTACACCTACACAAATACTAATAATAGATGAAATTAGACAGATGAACCATCAGAAGTCAGAACCATCTATAAACACAGATATTTAGTGCATAGATAGATGACTGGTAATTGTCTGTAGATCAAATCTGCTGGTCTGATTTAATAGTATAAAACTTTATTTTAGGCTCAAGCCACAAGTACAGGATAACCTCAAACTTACTTAGCAACTTTTAGTCCAAAGTAGAAAAAGGCAGGAATTCATTATATGACTGCAAGTTCATTATTACAACACAGGGGACAGAAAACAATCTCTGTATCATAGATTGAAAAAGGATAAATTCTGAGATGGAGTAAGGAGACCACAACATCCTCTGAAGGCACACCTGAGTTTGACTAAAATAATTATTTTTAGCAGTGTTTTAAAATTGCATCGCCAGCTTCAATCAAGTACATCTTGATGTAACAGGAATACAGTTCAGAGGAACACAAGCAACAAAGTGCTAAAGGATGTTTTACATAAGAATCACAGCATGAGGAGACTCGCTAAGAATTCTGCTGGCAGGACTCAAGAAAGAGATGAGCAACTTTAGTAAGATCAGGGTAAATGAAAGAAAAATTTTTAAAAAATGGCAGAAGAAGAAAAGAAAGGCCAATGTAATAGAATTCTTATCTCACTACAAAGGCTGAAGAGATGAAAGGCAAAAGGAACTTCATGTGTTTTCCATCTTCTTGTTTTTTGGGCTCAGATGCACTGGCGCATCTCTGCAAATGTCAGCAAGTCAGAAAGCAAATCAAAAGAAACAGCTCTGATCTGGAGAGTGTGCTTTTGAAAAGGAATGCTTCTACCAAGAGTGTAATGTGGCACATCAGGCCACCTGGATAATGAGGGGCAGCAGATGAGAAGGAGGATGAATTATGTCAGCTCCTAAATGAGAAGGCTTATGGCAGAGATGGGTCCATTTTCCTGACGCTTTCATTAAGGAAACATTTGTGTAAAAGCACCTCGGGCCTCAGCTTTGGAGCTCTCTTTTCTGTACACAACAGGTTCTGTTAGACATGAAATTTTGAGGAGGCAGTCTCTGGCTTGCAGCCAGATAACCAAACTGTACCTCAGACCATTTCCAGAAAGCTTGCAAAACAACTGAGCTAAAGTCCATTTCTGTTTACATTTTCCTAGAACTTCAGAGAATATTGTCAAGTTAAAGGAAATTACCTAAGTTTGATGACTTGTGAAATGCATCTAAAATATTGATTTATCTTTTAAGATACTGGTTGAAGAATTTCTTCTGATATCCAAAGAATTTTGTCCTGCAGTTGTAACAAGTAATATTCATATATGAATGTAATGACAAATGCAACTTTTCTAGTGATGACAAAAAAAAAAAAGAGTATGTAAATTGGCAGAAGTTTAAATAAACTTTTGAGATTTTTTAAAAAAATGTTTAGACAGCAATTTTCCAATGGAACTTCAGGAGAAATGTGGTAAGTGCAATTATTCTGATGAATAAATAAAGACCTCAACAGAGCAACTTGAAAATGTCATGAAAAGGAATGGCCATGGTCTCTTTCCTTCATCTTTTAGCAATACATTCATTTGAAGTATCTACCATTACTGTGAAATAAAAATGGGATGAATGTGCAAACAAGAACACCTTGTTAACTTGTGATATAGAATTACTACTGTAATGTTATTGTTACTGTTTTTCTTATTGAATTTTGTGTTTTATCTCCACAAATATTCATGTGCCCATGAGAAAATTCAGACTATTCAAAGCGCTGAAGGAATTAAAAGCATGATCTGATTTAATCTACAAATAATCAATTTAACTCAAATAGCTAAATGCAGAAGCAGAACAATATTAAACATTTTTGATTACAAATGCATTTGGTGAACTAATTTAGAAACTGGACATTTGTCACTAAAACAAGTAAGTTCTCTGCTGGCTTCATGATTTACAAGCCAGCATGACAAATAGGACAAGAGAAAAGATAGGTCAAGTCAGATAATGATCAAGCACCAGCATTACATTTTGACCAGTGCTTGGACTAGCTATACTGTTTGATTGTCTCCAGAAAATTAAGTTCTTTTCTCATGAATTTTTGTATTTTTCTGCTACCCAGTTTTACTCAGAGCTACAAATGGAAATGTTGGGGAAAAAACATACTTGAAAACAACGTCATGGATGATGCTATTTCTGTTCTGTTTCAAAGCCAACCAAGGATGAAAAAAACTCGAAGTCTGTTCTAATGAAATTTCTCCTCGCAAGATTTTTGGATGCACTTGGATACATATTTGAACCCTTCGGGGTTTATCTGATGGGAAATGAATTGCTGGGCAATCCTTCTATGCTTATGGGTCCAAGTCATGACCTGAAATGTCTTGTTGTGCTAGAAATGCTAAAGCAATGAAACTGATAGCTTCATAGAATTAAAAGGTTGGAACTGAACCAGGAGAATCACAAGATAATTAATTGGAGCCCATTAACTTTTTCAGGGTGCTTAGTGTCATATCTCAAATGCAAAGCATTGCCATAAAAGCAAAAGATAAATATTTCACATTATAAATGAAAGTACATTTTGTCTTTATCTGGGTTCATCCACATCAATGCTGGCTTTAATCTGAGGATGCATAATTCAGATGGTAACAGAATGACAGGGAGTCCTTAATTTGAGTTGTCCAGGGCAGAGTAAATTGATGGAAATACACAGTTTTTCCAAAAGAAAAAGGTTTTGCTGGCTGACAGCTTCTGAGCACAGCTGCTTTCTGGGCACTAGGGAATTACAACATTTTGCTGTAGCTTTGGTATGTTGCCACTGTAGTCCCTTAAATCTTTGTCCAAGACAGTAAAGATTTGGGAACAAAATAGTCTAGGAATATAGTTCCTGAACACAATTTTTCCTGTCTCAGAAAAGGAGTAAGCTACAATGTGAGGGCAACCTGTTAACCAGAGTCCCTGGTAATATCATGGAGTCATGAGTCCTACAGAAGGCTCAAAATTCTGTCCTCCTTCTGACCAAAAAGCTCCAGGTGAAAAGAACTATGGTAAACTCGTATGATTCTGGATAGTGATTTGGATAGTGCAGCTTGAGATGGAGAGATTTCTCCATTACCTTTACTCTCTTCTGTTCTGAGTAACCATAGGGAATAGCCCACAGCAGCAGAGAAATGCACAGCAGGATACCTGGAGCATGGGGCTGATCTGCAGTTCCCATGGAGACAAGTACTGTTACTCGGTCATTGAAAGAGAAGGCTGCTTTCTCTAAAACACTCTTTAAAATTTTATTGTCAGCTGTAAGAGACTGTAATGTTAATGGTTAATGACTCAAAACAACTGGCCATTTGCGGAGGCAGTGGGTGCTTTGCTGACAATGTGTATGGCAACAGCTCAGGTGCAGAGGGTGTGAGCACCAGAGGATGACCACAACAAATCAACCTTTGTTTAGCCAGAAGCTGGGTTTTGAGCCAGACAAGGTAAGAGCCGATAAGAAGTGGTTCCTGTGAGGTAGTATAGTGCTTTCTATCAAGCCACTGTCTTCCCTTACACAACTGGCTCGGCTGCAAAAACTTCCCCCCCACACCCCAGGGAAGGTATCGGTACATTCACATTATTCATCCCTTCTGATGAATTTGGCTCAACTGTGCTGACATGAGAGAAAGCTGTCATATCTTAAAAGGGGTCATAAACCATCAAAGACCCTTCAGAGTGTCCCCAGCCTCATTTCTGGGACCTTCCACCAGAGGACTGCGCATGATGCACAGTGTTGCAACAATCCACAGTGTTGCATCAGTCAGTGTATAACTCCGCCCCAGGGGAGTTACCTGGGCATTCCCACTTAAACCTAAACATATATTAACCCACTGAACTTTGTGTTTTGCAGGCTTTTTCCCATCCCCAGTGGAACGCTGCAACCACCACTTTGACCAATTGCAACAATCAAACCTCATTGCTGGATCATGGATGATGATATCTACCTTCTTTTCTTTTTTTTTCTTTCTCTCTTTCTCTCTTTCTTTCTTTTTCTTCTCTCTTTCTATCTCTTTTTCCTTATATATTTTCTTAAGTGATATCTTAATAACCAAATAACTAAAATGGCTACACATCTGCTTTCCACTGCAATCAAATTTTTCCAAAATAAACCCTACATTCATTTATTAGCACTGATCATTTAGTGTCATTTAACTCTAATCTGCCCCAGGAGATTTATTAACAAGAACCTGAGTTACCCTTGCCTTCAGGGACGGGTCATAACATCAGCCTTCTTATTTTTGAAAAAAGTAACCCAGTTCAAATCATTGCAATTCTGTTCTTTACAAGTCCAGATCCAGATGAAGTGTTCTTCAGAATTAATTCAATCACTGCCTTCTCATTGAAATGAATAGAGAGAAACAATTCAGGGCAGAATTTGCTTCATTGCTTGCAAAGCCCAAAAGCTTTCTGCAAAGAAATTCGGGGTTGTGTTAAGCATAAAAATTTAAAAGCGCTAGTCTTGTTTATCTCTTCTGTGTGCTTGCCATGTTCTTGCTCTGTACACATACTCCCTTTTCTGTCTACTACAACCCTTTCCATTATTATCAACTTTACCTTCCTGAGCAGTATCCTGTGTTTTCTGAGCCAAAGACATGGTGTTTTGACAACAATTCTGCATTTCTAGAGCAGACATGGATTGGTAGCATCTGCATAGATTTGTTTGGCCAAAGAAATGTCATGTGCTACTCAAAGATAACACTCTTCTTTTTTTCCCCCCTATTTTTTTCCCCCATATGTTACTTGCCAAAAATGTTTAAGGTTTAGAGTATAAGCCAAAAGCAGATTTTTGTTGGTTCTCTGCACTGACTTCTTATTTTTACTAATTAGAAGTAGGAGAAAAAAATGTAAGAATAAAATCCAGACATACGGATTTTACATTAATTCATGTAACTGTGGGTAAGCTTCAGAACAAGAATTACAGAAATAAGCCATGAAGGAATCAGAAAAACACATCTACTTCTGAAACTTTTAAATATTATGGATGAGAGATTCTCTGAACACTGTATTCATTGTAACAGACCATGCAGAGACGAAAGGTTTTACAGAGGATCAGTTGAAGGTCTAGGTTCTTAATTAGCTCCATGGATTTTTGCAGAGAGATGAGCAAGGGCCAAAAAGATGCCAGATGGGAGCAGTTGTCAGGCAGCTGATACAATTAGTATATGACAATACAAAACTCATCATCAAGTCAGAGACAAACAGCTGTTGTATCTATTGCAAAGAACACAGGCAACGACTTGGAGGAAGAACCAGAAGTTCTGATGTAGGGCATGAAACTGGATGATTGTAAACACTAAGGAAAACATAAAAGCACAGTAAGAATGACTGGACATTGCACTGAACAGGATAGGCTCTCCAAAAAAGACAGAGATGACACTAAAGAAACAGAAAGTGATACAGACACACAAATCCAGTTCATGTCAAATCAGAGGCAGAAACATGCAAATCAGGAATTGGAAGTGTGTGGCTTTATATAATAGAGAAAAGTGATATTGGCAACTACAAGGCCTGATCTCAATCAGGAAAAATATGAGTGAACTAATATCATGATATGTAAAACAACATGACAGATAACATTTGTTAGGACAGCTGATTTTCTAGGGAAATTAGATAAAATCTAATCCATCAGATTTAAGGAAAGCAATCAGCATGGTCTCAGATGAAAAATTATTATTTAAGAAGAAGAAGATATGGTGTAGTTCTGAACTCTGAGAAAAGAGCTATCTAACATGAGGAGAAGATTGCTGGTGATTGCAGTTCTACAGGACTCTAATGTAGTATTTTAATTAATTAATAGGACATAAAGAGGAGATGACTGGTATTTTCTAGTGCCAAAAAAATTGAAGAATTATCAACATAAATGAAACTTTTTTTTTTTAATAGGAAGACCATGCTGCTGATAAGTTCCAGCTGTTGAGAAAACAGTGCTTCATACTACAGGTCTGCGCTTCTAGACTCTGTACAAGAATTACAATTCTAAAGTTAAATGCAGAATCATCTTTGGTAAACAAAAGAAAGGAGCACAACAGTCTGGGAGTGTTATCTCATCACTGTAAATATCAAGAAATGTGACTCCAAGCATGATAAGCTCAATTCCATGGTAGGGACACAGTAAAGTATTTCCAGCAGAAACAGGCTGATATTGTACAATCGCATTGTAAAAGGTTATAATGGAAAAATGTGATTGTATTCATTCTTGTTCAAGAAAAAAAGTAATTTAAATTTGAACAAAGAGTGTTTCTGAAGGGAAAGAAGCAGTTGTTTTAGGAAATGGGAACTTTATTCAAGTGCACACTGATGGAGGGTATAACTGCTCTTTGTAAACAACAGGGTGGAGAAAAACTAATTATTTAAAATAAATAAAATGTAAATTTAACAAATATATTTATAGACCAGCAATAAATACAGATATTCTAATCTCCAAACAAAGAGGGTCTGAAACAATCAGAAATTGGTGGAAGTACTAAAAAAGTTGCCTAGATTTATGAACAGCTAATATATGGCAAATATTTTGTAATAGGGCTTCACAGGTCAAGTACCTGGTCTTTGCCCTTGCTTGGGTTTATTGCACTGCTCCCTCACTGCTCCATTCTACCCTTTTCACAGCCTGCCAGTTGACTTATCATCAGCTAGGTATGTGCTCTCTCACATCTAGCCTGGGCCTGATTCAGTGACTGTTCATCCCAGTCCTGTGATCAGGATCTTTTCATCATGCAAACAATCTTTTATCAGTACCCCATTAAATATAATTTTATACATCTATATATACATACATATATGTATATATATAAAAGTATAAAAAGAGTTAGTAGCTAGTTGTTGTATAGAAATCAATTCCTAAAGAAAAACACAGTTGCATACATGCTAGAGCATTAATATTTCTTGCTAAAAGTTATTCTTTAATATAAGTATGGAAAGGACTGCACTCAAATCAATGTTGCATTTGCTGTGCTCTTCCTTAGAGCCAGCACAGAATCACAGATTCACAGAATATACTGAGTTGGAAGGGACCCTCAAGGATCATTGAATCCACCCCTTAGGCCTGCACAGGACCATCCCTAAGAGTCACATCATGTGCCTGAGAGTATCATTCAAACACTTCTTGAACTCTGTCAGCCTTGGTGCTGTGACCACCTCCCTGGGGAGCCTGTTCCAGTGCCTGACCACCCTCTGGGTGAAGAATCTGTTTTCTTATATCCAACCTAAACCTCCCCTGACACAATTTCAGCCCATTCCTCTGGGTCCTGTCCCTGGTCACCACAGAGAAGAGATCAGTGCCTGCCTCTCCTCTTTCCCTCAGGAGGAAGTTGTAACTGCAATGAGGTCTCCCCTCAGTCTCCTCTTCTCCAGGCTGAACAGACCAAGTGACCTCAGCCATTCCTCACACAGCTTCCCCTCAAGGTCCTTCACCATCTTTGCCACCTTCCTTTGGATGCTAAAAAAGAAGCCAGTGCCAAAATTTTCCTGCCCACCGAGGGTGGGACTTGAACTCACACCTGCAGAGCACAAGGGATTCAGCAGGCCACCTCCTTACCCACCCAGCCACAACTGTGTTGTAACAGTGCTCTCCTTACCCCTTCCTCTAGATTTGGCACAGAAGCCTAGGAATACATTTCAGATACAACACGTCCAGGAAAACATGAAAAATAGCCATGTAGTTCTAAGGAATTAGTACTGGGAGGCACACATTATCATCTGACACCATAAAATACTCCCTGAGTGAAACTAGTCATGGTTTTGACAAGGAAAACGGGCAGTGCCAGGCAAACCAAACATGGGGACTTCTTGTCTTTTAGTATTAAGGAGTTTCCCAATCCTTCTCCAGTTAAAAGAACCTACAGG
Source organism: Dendrocincla fuliginosa (assembly GCA_035047845.1). Lineage (NCBI taxonomy): Eukaryota > Metazoa > Chordata > Aves > Passeriformes > Dendrocolaptidae > Dendrocincla > Dendrocincla fuliginosa. Next base: position 26,081,853 of record JAWWMO010000043.1, on the reverse strand, counting down.
ACTCTTTCCCAAAACTCTTAAAAACAAAAACCTTTTTTTGCACATAACTAAAATTAGTAGAGAGAGGTGAAAATACTTTTGTGTCAGCCCAGCATCTGGCAGCAAATCAGGAACAATGCTGAAATAAAGCAACAAAAATTAAGCAGATCTGCAATCTATCCATTTGGCCACTGTCCACACCACTAAGCTACACGCTACGTGCTTGTTTTGCACTGAACCAAGACACAAAACTCACAGAGTTAACACCGCCAAACTTCACTTGAATGGGGCATGAGCAAGGCAGAGAATGAAGGGAAATGAAAGTCAAGGCAAAACCTGCAGCAAAGAACTGCAGAGCCTCCTCCCAGGAGGCTGCTGCCCTGGAAGGGACAGCAAACTACAGCTCCAGGGCTCCCCTTGGCCACAGTGCCACAGTCCATCAAGAGAGCCACCACATCACATCACACAAAGCTGACAGAATTATAATGCTCATTTAAAAAAATCACTCATTTTCTTAAATACTGTGGGTTTTTTCTCTACAATTAATAGCCTCCTAAGGATCCAGATAGAGTAACAAAGGCATCATAGGATTTATCCAGAAGTTGAAGGAAGAAAAAGACAAAGTTGTATTTTTCTCCCACGCTTGAAAAGACCTTCTAAAACAAGACTATGAAATACGAGCAGAGACATCAGTGGCTTGATTCAGCTTGACTGTTTTTCAGTTCTTGTACTCCACCAAGCAGTTTCTGATCTCAACTCCAGCTTCAGCAGCAATACACAAGTGTTAAAAATTAGTAAATTAGACTGCAATTGTAATTGTAAATTAGTAAATTAGATCAGTATACTGCAATACAGTTTTTTGTTAAAACTGAGTGAAACAAGCCCTTAGGACTGATGAGTAGTGGCATATCTACTACACAGAACTTTCTTCTTTTTAAACAAAAGATTTTCAAAGCCGCTGAAAGAAAAAACCAGTTGCTGAGAGCCAAACCAAATGGCAAAACTGAAGACGGTTAAGCACAAACATACTTTAAAAACAGTAACTTTCCTTAAGACACAGCTGACTTTAGAACAACTACAAGATTTAGCGCTTCTGTACTAGTTGCTTCCTCTCTCCAAAATTTTTTTTTGCCCAAGAACTCTGAATTTAAGTAGTTGAGATATATAGACTCAAATATATATGGACTTCTGCACCTGAATGTGCAACTTTCCAGTATAGGGAAGCCAGGGAGGGACAATTCCTCAGGAACTGTTCTGACAGGACAAGGAGTAATGGGTACAAATTGAAAGAGGGGAAATTTAGGTTAGATATAGATAGAAATTTTTTAATGTGAGGGTGGTGAGGCACTTGAAAAGGTTGCTCAGGTAGGTTGTGGGTTCCTCAACCCTGGCAGTGTTCAAAGCCAGGTTGGATAAGGCCTGGGTCTACTGGGAGATGCCCCCAACCATGGCATGGGGGGTTGGTCCCTTTCAACATTTAAGGTCCCTTTCAACCCCTTACCATTCTACGATTCTATGAAATATAGAATCCCTGGGAGCACTACACATGAGCAAACACTGTTTTGGATTTGATTCAGCAGCAGGTTTTGATCCATATAATAATCCCTCTTACTAATTAAAAAAATTACAGGTGTGTAAATAATCAGTAACACGCTTAGCTTTTAAGAGGTTTATTCCTCTTAACAGCAAATTGAAGGGACAAAATCGAAGAAAAAGTCATTTCTCTTTGCAGAAAGAAACGTAGAGCAGAGAGAATAGGAAAGTATTTGCAATGCAATACACAGTTAACTTGTGGAGAAAGAGGAAAGTAAGAGGCGGACCAAGGCTTGCAGTTTGTTTCTAACTTTCTTAAAGCAATTTCAACTCACTTATTAAAAATATGCTATTCATTAACTCTAAAATTACCATCCAAATTAAAAGGAATACCTTTTCCACTTCACTAGGATTGCTCAAAAGGTCAGCCAACAATCACTGTTGGGCTTGAACTGAAATTCATTAGTTCCAACCAGTAGTAATGTTAATGGCTATGATAATTACACTCATTGGTGGTTTGGTTACTTGTTGTGCCAGAAAGAGATATCATTATGTGACCAACATAATCCTACCTAATCCTTGAAGGCTTGCATATAAACCACAGAAGTGTCATAGAAAGGAAATTATACACAAGGAAAAGCAGTGAAGTGTTAGGACTTCTCGTATTTGTTTTCTAAAATGTATGGAAATTAGATGACTTAATGCTTTCAGTCTCCAAAAAGAATTGGAGATGTCAAGTGAGCTGAAACAGAGTATTTGTTCTTGAGCACATCTTGTGCAATTTGCAGCCTTTACATTTCCACTGGATTAGACATGAGAAGAGACAAACTACGACTTTTATTCGGAAATGCCTGTACCAACACTTCAACTTTTCTGAAAGAAAAAAAAGCAAGCAGACATACTGATTATGAAATTAGATGTGTTCATTGTCATCTGCTCTACTGTTTCTATTTTAACGTTTGAATTCCTTACCCTCTTTTGTCACTTTAAGGACTGAAACAACCACCAACATTGACAAATAGCAAGAAACAAGCGGTAAAAGGGGTGCTCAAATAGTCATGGACAAATTAGAATTAAACTGAAGATATCTTTAATTTGTGCCTTTGTAAAAGCAGCACAGTAGTACCCTGGACACAGATAGGGCCTGACATTTAAGTGTGAAGACTGGTCACCATTACAAATGATCAATGGAAGTATTGCAATGTACCTGCCAAATCAAGACTAAAATATCATCTTAATGATTCAGCCTCAAAACTTGCTTTGCCCAGGTTTTGACTGTACTCCATCAGGACTAGGGGTTTACATTAAATATTCAGGGTTGACCTGGTTTTATCCCTGTTAGTCCTATTTAAAACTTGTACAGCTAGGACTGGGAAGTGGAACTAGGTGACAGGACAACAGTGTTCTGACTTTTCTGGTTTGGGTGAGGTTTTTGTCCTTTAATAATTCTTAAAATATATTTAATTTATTCCAAAATTAATGAAAAGGAAAAGGTCTCTGGTGTTAGCAACACTAAAGCTAACCAAACTATAGTAGAATAAAAACTGGGACAATTCAGATAGATGCATTTTATCTCATGCCTCATGAATTTAGGGTAGTACAAAACGAGAAAGAAGCTTTCCAGTTTTGTCTCCTCCCTGATTAAAAACCTTCTTTACATCTTTGGAAGCATATCTTTTTTAATTTAGAACTTCATACTTAATTTCACTTTTTCAACTATAAAATTACTAATGAACAGAAACTGATAATTTATGCTTTTCAAAACTATGAATTATTCATAAACTGCAACACAGGGCCCATGTAGAATTACATATTCTGATTTCTACTAAAGTAGCTTAAAATAGCCACTACTATAATCATAAACTCACTTAGGCTGGAAGGCACCCTTAGGATCGAGTCCAACCGTAAAATATACTACACTACATTCATACATACTACACTTGTTTCTCAGCAGACTAATTAACTCCTGCCTGCTCATCACAGAAAGGTATCCAATCTTAATTTTGATATCCAACAGAGGTCATTCAGAGTCACTTTGGTGTCTCTGGAAGACACTACATTCTGCCGTAAGGCCACGAATATCCAAATGTCAGAGAAGTTATGGTTCATGTGTGCGGGTTTTACTTTTCTTGTCTCTCTAGTATAACTAAGATGAGAAAAATAAAAACATTACCAGCTGTGGTGACAGAAAGACTCCTCTGGCAATACTTACTGGCAATGACTTACAACATATTGGCACAGGACAAATGTTTCCAGCTGAGTTTGCTGTGGAATTCATAACATAAAGCTGATACTGGGACGAATGCTGCGAACCTGCAGCCCCTATATTTTGCCTGACAGAAACTTAAAACCATGAAAAGAAGACAGTGTTCTCTTACGTAATAAACATTAACAATAAATAAAAGCAAAAACAATTCACAAACAACAATAAATGAACAAAGAAAAAACACAAATTAATAGAGGAAAAGCAGTCAAGGAATTCACCAAAGGCTTATGATGACAACTGTGTATTATTCCCAGTAAAACAAAAAGTGATAATGTAAACACAAGTGCTGAAACTACTGCAGACTGCAACAGAGAATTCACTGAAATTCCTAATCTCATCATAAGACTCTAAAGTAGGTCACAGCAAGCTTAAAATTTGACAGAAAGCAGACTATGGGGTAAGAGTATGCAAATCACCTTCCTTGCAAAGTTGATACTTCTTCCCCCTTCCCCCTTGATTTTGACCAAGCCTCAAATACAAAAAGTTCCACTGTCTCTGCAAACAGATAAATATTTATGTACACACCTTTAAAGATACGTGCTTTTAGACCATGTCTAATTGATTTAGAATTCCTTCAGTAATTATTTTTCCTTAATTCGTGATTTACATCAGGTCAATACTATATTAAATGCTAATAATCCTAGTTTAATTATATACATATAATCATAAACACCTTTTTTTTCCCCTGCCTCCAAATTATACTTTCACAACTCAGGAGAATTTAATCTCACTTTTGCACAGAAGCATTTTAGAACAAAATTCAATTATATTCTTGTGAAAAGTAAAGAGAAAAATACAAATTATTTCTTTGTGAGCAACATTTGTAAGTAAACTTTGTGTAACCACATTTATCTTAATGATAATTAATTTACGATCATGAAAATTACATTTACTGGTAAAACAAAGAAAATACAACCAGGAGTGAAAAATGTCTGCAAAGTGTCTGGCTTCATTATCTTACAAACTGTAATAATGACTTTCTGTACTTAGTATGCTTAACACTTAGTAAGGTAAATAATAAAGTGAAATTTGTCTCCTCCCTATTTTCCATTTAACTTGGACATTTAGAAGCTCAAAACAGTTGTTTTGTCCAAGGAAAAGCCAATACCTGAGGACAAAATTCTTCACTCTAAGTCTAATTCTTGTAAGAGGCTCCCAAATCACATTCTTCAATTTGAAAGGCATATTTTCATAGACAGCTGTCATAGCTAGAAATTTTGTTTCCAGCTCAAAGTTTCAGTTTCACCCTGGGAATAAAGTTCAAAGCAAAATGCTACTGCACCAACAATGCACTCAACATAGCATATTAATCTTGTTCCAGATTATTATACATAGGAAATAATCAACCTATCTCCTACCAAATGGGTTTTTTTTTGTTCTTTTGTTTCTTTACACCCCATTTTAAAAACAACATTTTCAGACTTCAGTACTGTAGACTTCAAGGGCTTTGATAGGAAAAACAAAAATGGTTATGGTAGGAAAAATTATACTGGGTACAATACAGTGACCAGGTGAAACCTATGTGTTAAATATTTGTGGTTTATTCTGTAGATTTTAAGAGCCCCACTACTATACTCACATTTATTGCCAATATACAGTCATGTTTTCAAATGTCTCCTTTGTAATCAAGATATCTGTATGTAAGGAAATCTTCCAAACTCACACCTTCCTTAAGGTGACAGAAGAGAACTTCCTAACACCACATAATGAGATTTTACATAGTTGGTAAATCAACTGCAACAATTTAAGAGTATTTGTCTACCCATGCCCAGGTTGTATCACAAATGCTTTCTCTATTGCTAAGAGTTCCTGATGTGTGTCAGCCAACCGGCCTTTGGGTGGGCAATGGGAATAAAGGATCACTAAACTTTAATGACTCCTATCTGTGAAACCCAGACTATTGCAAAAGGAAAAAACTCAAATAATTTTTGTCAATTATTAATGCAGATTCTTCTAAATCTTGGTCTCAGGTGGGTGGAGGTGGAGAGCTTTGGAAGAAGCTGCAAAAGGAAATGGACAAATTGAGGAATCTGAGGAAGCTGCAGAAAGGTTCTGCAGGAAAGAGAAAGGTGGAAACTTTCAAATGAGGCTTTCAAAGACTTCAAAGTAGGCAAAGGAAAGCAAGCACCAGCAAAGTTAGAAAACTGAGGCAAGAAGGAAAGTGTAGAAATATTTTACCTGTGAGAAATAGAGCAATTAGGTGAAGAAATCTTACAGAAACATACACACTCTTAAATATTTTTAGTACCCTTTTAATAGAACATTTACCTAGATGGGTAACTGCAAACATTCAGTGCCAACAGAATGGTCAGAACAGCAACTTTTCAGGTCAGAGTTCTTCTGAGATCATAAGTGGTCCATCAATCCAGAGGTGACTCCAGGATCTACTTTCATGAAAAGGCAGCATACAGATAACCCACACTAGGAAAGTGCAGCTGAAACACTGGATGGTTTCTACCACAGCCTAAGCAGCTCTAAGGCTGTCATTCTGAAGTGGCACACAATAATGCTAACACAAGCCTAGCAGTTCTCACACAGTTGGATTTTGATAGTATCCAGACAGAACAGTAACTGCTGCCCTAAAGGAAACTAGAAAGGACTTAAAATCTGAAAAGAAATGAGAGGTGCTGAATTCAGAGATGCTGATAAAAAAGATTCCATTTTTGGGTTCTCAGACCTTTCCTTTCTTCAAAGGAAATCAGCAAGTGTGAATGTTGGGTTTGGATTTTTTTTTTATGATGTGGTCATTTGTTCTCAGAGAATGGGACTGAGAACAGAAGAATCATTCCAGGTAAGCCATTAAACAAGGAGCAGATTGCTATGATTTCTGGATTACATTGACCATTTCAAAGGTGAATGCCCTTTCTGACTAGCCATCAGCATCCCTTCTAATTTTGAAGCATTATTTATGTCTCCTATTTAGGCAGAAGTGAAAAAAAATACAGTCAGCATTTCATATTTGATTGCTCCAGACATTATTGAAGTGACTTGATACTAATTACTGTGCATGAAAGCCTCAGTGTTGTAATTTATCACAACAAAAGCATTGCAATAAACAAAAAATTGGTGAGGGAGGGCCACTACAAATATTTGGAACTGCTGATAGTCAATGAACCTGTGAGTTTACAGCTGTACAAAGCTAAAATTTAACAGGAAACAACACAGTGGCCTAAATTATCTGCATTTATTCAAATAGATGAATTAAGAAGAGTAATTAACATTATGATGTGTCAGGGAAAGTAAAGTGTTAGGGCAAGTGCAGGGAATAAAAAAATACTAAAAAATTAAGAAATACTGTTTCTGGGAAAAACCTAATTAGCAGCTAATTTATCACACTGCAACTACCAACCAATTTAACATCCTGAGGGGGTTTCTGACAAGGTAGAAGGGGAAAATTAAAGAAATCCTCTGAAATAGATCTAGGGCACTATTCTAGGTCAGTATGTCGCGAGAAGCAGTACTGCAGAGGGCTGAGCAGAAGCGGCACTGCAGTCTCACAGCTGCCACTGCGTGTTGCTATGGGCACAAATCCCACAAAGGACTCATCCCCAAATCCCTAAAGACTCATTTTTCCAGCCACAGATGTAAGTGTTATTTTGGAGGAAAACTTACAGATACTGTGAAAAATGTGGCCTTTTGTTCTTCAGCCTCAAGAAAAGTTGTAGCTGAAATTCTCTTCCCCATAAGCGGGCAAGTGCTTGCGAACTTCTGTGAAATACTGAGATTTTAGCACACCAGAGTCAACAGCCCGGAGAGAGGACAACACTGCACTCTGTCCTGCTCTAACACGAGTGGTGGGACTTGGCCATCTCCCTTCAGAACACGCAATTACAAAGCCAAGGCAAATCAAGTATTCCAGAAAGACAGACGAGGTAACTGTAACTTAACAGGCTCTTACATAGTTTTAGGATACATGGAGAGAAAAAACAAACAAACACACACACAAAAAAAGGAAAACAAAAAAAAAAAAAAAAAAAAAACCAAGACACACCAAGAAAAAAACACAAAAAAACTCCATCAAAACCAAACCAAAACATGGAAACTCCCCCCCCAACAAACCTCCACAAAAAAACCCACCACCAAAATCCAGCAATCAACACTCCCCAGATAATTTGCATCAGTACCTCAGTCCCAAAGGATGCCAAAGCATTTGCATTTCTTCGATTACCTCCCCCCATACCCTTTTTTAAGCATGTGTTAAGTAAGTTTGTCACATTACACTATATTTTAAACTGAAGATGACTGGACCAATTATGCTGCCCTAAATAAAACTGTCAAAGTTAGCTAGGCAATTCCAAACTGCTTTTTTCCAAACTGTAAAAAAAACCATTTAATTTACCCTAGGGATCAGGCTAGACATGTCAGAGTAAATCACAAGTATCTATAGTCCAGAATAAACATTCCAGCAACATCCAAAATAGCAATTACAAAATAATCAACTAATGTCTACAAAGGTATCTATCACCACAATAAGCCTGCAGTTAAGACAAGTCCAAAGAAATTGTTCTAACAACTAGAAGGCCCTAGTCAACAGCTCTATATGCACAGCACAGGAGTCAAAAGAGGTTTGGTTTTGTTTATAAAAATATACCTGAACAGCTTTAAAAGTTCAGGAGGGAAATGTAGGAACCTGAATCAAACTCAGGAGTGGCTGTCCATTAACTTAATTTGAGCTCATGTTTGCTTATCCTGAAATCCAGTGTTTGAACAGCTAGGCAAAAATATGAATCTCTAAAATTAGTATTCTTTTTTTCATTCATCTGATAGACCTGAAACACAGAATCATTTTTAGTTACTGTAACTGGAATAAATAAAAGGCATGGTCACTACTGATGGAATTCATGTCCACAGTCAAAGCAGCCTTTGTGAGATCCTAGTACTAATGCGTAACACCTTTAACACTCTTAAATTATTTTACCACTATGTTTTGCTATAACTATTGCTTAGGTATACATGATGTTAGTGGCTACAGTTTTTCACCCAGCTATATTACTTTTGAACAAACATTCTGGGAGTTTGCCAAATAATTTCATGTAAGAGACAGAAACATGAAGATATCACAGGGAAAACAAGTGAGTTTGCTTCCAAATTTCCAGCTTTGGCATATTGTCAGTCTCTCAATTTACTTTTGATACCATACCCAGGACCAATCTTCCAAGTCTAGAGATTCAAGTAAAATATGGATAGTGAGCCAAACACAAATAAAGAGAAACTTGTAAGTTACTTGCTTATATCATGTGTTGGTTTTGACTGGGACAAAGTTAATTTTCTTCATAGCAGCTGGTATGGTGCTGAAAACTGTGTGGATAACACAGGGATGTGTTAACTATTGCTGAACACAGCTTACAGAGTCAAAGCCTTTTCTGCCTTCGACCCCACCCCACCAGTGAGGAGGCTGGGAGTGCACAAGGGGTTGGGAGGGGACACAGCCAGGACAGCTGACCCCAACTGTCCGAAGTGGGGGTCATGTCCCAGACCATATGGCATCATGCTCAGTATATAAAGCTGGAGGAAGAAGAAGGAAGGATGTTCACAGATGATGGCATTTGTCTTTCCAAGAAATCATTACACACGATGGAGGTCTGCTGTCCTGGGGATGGCTGAACACCTGCCTCCTCATGGGAAGCGGTGAATGAATTCCTTGTTTTGTTTTGCTTGGGTGTGTGGCTTCTGCTTTCCCTATTAAACTGTCTTTATCTCAGCCCATGAGTTCTCTCACTTTTACCCTTCCAATTCTCTCCCCTTCCCACCATTAGGGGAGTGAGCAAGGGCTGTGTGGGGCTGAGATGACAACCAGAGTTAAAGCAGGACATATCTTTCAACAAAAACAAGTGGATTCCACGCTTGTTTCCAACTTATTTCACCGCATATAAACAATAGGCATTAAATATAAGAATGCAGAGGGACTCCTCTTCAACCTTGTGCTTGTTGAGATAGGAACCTGAATTCAGTACACAGGCCATTCCCTCTAAAAGACCCAACTGCATTATCTTCTGGCTCTGCACCCTTTGGCATTGCAGCCACTGGTGCTCACATATTGCAGAAGTAAAGCTCCCATGAAATGTAACTTTAAAAAAGCTGGTTTTTATTCTTCCCTGCTAAAATGACATGAATATTCCTGGCAAGTTCCTGCTTCAAACACCTTATATACCCTCCAGTTACTGGTAAAAGAGAGTGTAGTTAACAATCATTAGTTAACAAGCATTAAATGGTAACAATCCATTTAATGCTCTTGGGGCCAAGGAAATGGGGAGTCCCTCATCTAATAACTACTTTATTCATGAAACACAAAGTTCCTCCACTGCATAACAAAGTACCAAGAAATTAAACATGAATACAAACTGGAATTATTTTTATGTATCAATCTCTCAGGTCTTGAAATCTCCCACCTTCTCCAAGAAAACAGAGATTTGAGGTCTGGCAAGAGAACACACTAACAGTCACAATCAGCAAAAATTATGTATCTTGTACACCACACACTTCATTACAAATGCTAACCTGTGCAAGACCTACACAAACACCTAGTACAAACACCTATTAAACACAGCTGTTGAACATACCTTCAGTGACAGCAAAGAGATATAAGGGAGAGGTAGAAAGCAAGAGTTCAACAACTGGAAGATCAGACTGTGCAATTATTATAAACAATTAACAAGGGAATAAAAGCAGACATTGCCTATTCAAAACTCAAAAGTAAAATGAAGTATAAAGGGACTTTCTTCACTTCTTAAAATTTATTAAAGGCTTCTGCAAAATAGCAATGAGGATAAGCACATTAGCTCAAATCTCAGAAATCAGCGCACACACAGCACAACCTGTTACAAAACTAGAAATACAGAGCAGCAAATGTCTATCTACAGCTTAAACATACGAGCCTTGAACAAAAGATTTCTTTTATAAACAGCTTGACACCTCCACTCTGATTTTATTACACATGTCTAGTGTTGATAAGGCAGGGTGGCATACATGTTCTCCACATACCACTCTGGCTTTCTAATGGAAAATTTTCGCTGTTCTAGAATTCAGTACTCTTTACTTCTTAAATATGTTGAATACTTCTAACTGTGCAGTGTTGTCTCTGAGATGTTTTGAGCATAAATTATAGTGTGAAAATTGTGAGAAAAGGACGAATGCTAAGCATCAATGAAGCTGAAGATCTGTCTCATACTCCTCTGCAAAGCTGCCTAGCTCAGGAGACTGGTCAAATTCAAAATTTTCCAAGTTATTTCCAAAACTACCATCATATCAAGTTTTATTTTCTTTTTTTGGCTTCAATCTATTAAGCAAGACATCCAAATGCACAACAACTAGATATTATTTTAAAAAATGGTAGCATTTATGCAGTTCCCAACTGAGAACAACAAGCATTTTTACAAAGCTTTCAGCATTCACTTGGCATGGTCCCTTCAATGAGATTAAGTACCCTTCCCTCCATATATAAACACAGTAAGATTTTAACTTTTCATTCTCCTGTTCACAAGAGAGTTCTCCTCAACCATCCACTGGTTTCCAGTGACCCATTATAACTTGATTTGTGTTCTTAAAAATGGTACAGGCAGAGCAATTTAGATGTAGAATTTTCTGGTTCCTTTTTCCTCAGCTAGAAAATGTAAGTTTCAATCTAACTTTGATAACTTATGTAACTAAAATTTAACTGCCACAGTGCATTTAATTTTCATATTCCAGATGACAAGAAAAATGTATGGTTACTCCAATTTTAGTAAGTTATACATCCTCAGAAAGGAAGATTTTTATATGTATTCAATATTGTAACCCCCAAAACAAAGCCTAAAGCTATTCATCCACTTTCTGTAGGTCACATTTATCAAGAAAAGCACATTCATTCCTAGAAATCACCTTTCCTCAAGATAAAAGAGCTTGAAAGCAGCTATTCTTTATGCTGACAAATTTGTAGGAAAGAAAAACATACAAAAAATTATATTCTTGTAGCAAATTTATTCATAATTTACTACACTCTGAGGAAGACTGCAGGTCACTTACTACATTTGCGTTTTACAAAACAAGATGCAATTATTTCCCCCGTGTATTAAATTACCTGGGAGCTGATTTGTTTTGAAGAACTTCTAAATTTTTTTTAATTTATCTAATCACTTGTTACGAGTCATTCAAGTTATTCCTGAATGTGAATGAGATTTCATGAACTGCTTTCTGAATTTTTTTTTTAGATTTCTGGATAATTTCCAAATTTCAAGTGAGACAACATGAATGCTCAAGCATCTTATGTAAAGCACCATCTAAACATCTGGGTAATGAAACTGCCTTTCAGTTCCCAATTAGTTCTTGGCTTCTCTATCATTTCATGTTGGTCCAATAATAAAACTTCAAACAACCATTTTACCCTGATTTCTGATCCATAACAGATTAGATTCACTGATCTACTCTGCTTCTGTTTTAGTTGTGACATTAGAATTGAACACTACTCTGGCTGAAGGCAAATCACTATGTCAATGCGTATCTTTTCCACATTTTTCCTATCTTTTTCAAAACAGCTGAAAAACCCTATTTGATTTAAATTCCCCTTTTGAATAGGATATGCTGTCAGTAAAGTGGCAAAATCTGCAAATATGCTTCTCCCAGACACCAAATAAGGAATCTGTAAGTCAAAATCCTGTATGCGTAAGTTGTTTTTTCCTTAATATATCTGAATAGTGCAAGGTAATTTATGTGTTTTCTGCCTGGCTCTACTGGTCTCACACTGGCAGTAGTGCTTCACTGGGTTTTTATCAACGTGAGCTGCCTCCAAGTTGGGCCACATCACTTGACTTGCACAGCCTTTCACTACATCACAGATGAAAGCATGTAGTAACACTGATTACAATATTGTTCCCTTGAGACATCAACGTATTGACCTGATGGCCAGAGGAACTCTCTCTTTATACCATACAGCTGTTTTTTAAATTCATTACATTTTCGACACAAAATCCATGGTCAGTTTTTTCAAGTCTTTCAAGGCAGATCTTAATATTTTAATATTCAAATAACTCACTGAATTCCATGTAATCATCCTTTAAAACCTCCTTCTGCATACTTTGGTGTTTTTCATTAGACTTATTCCTAATTTTACAATTATTCTAACAAGAAACATTATCTTTGTTACTCATTTCATAAAATAGCCTCTAGATGCAAAACCAAGGTTCAGGTCTAGGATATTATAAGAAAAAAAAATATGTTTTAACCAAAACTTTACTTATCAAAATTTTAACTTACCAAAACAGAAGAAAAAAATCAGAAATAACTCTATGGATATTTTTAGAGTTTTCCTACTGAAGAAGTTAGTAGAACATCACATTTTAACATTTCTGGAAAAAAACCCAGTGTTCATTACATTGTAGTTTCTGATGGTATAACCTTTCAAATACCCTTTTAACTCATGTTATGCTATCCTTAAACAGAAAAGGAAAACAACAAAATAACCATAGCATATTTCTTTGCTTCATTTGTACCAGGCTTTGAGTGTCAAAGAAGCAATATGTTTTTAAATATAATGCTCCCAGTAAAGCAGTCTTTGCCCTACTTTCCTTTTGTGGTTACTTTTGTCATCATCTTTACAAACTTTTAAAGTCTGTAGGACATTCAAAGGATACGGATACATCACATCAGTGACACTCTTGAGAGACAGGAGAGAGGAGGTTAAAATAGAAGCTAAAGAGGGGAAAGGTTACACATGAGAACAGAGGCAGGAAATGTGAGACAGATTCCTACTTCCTCCTCCTTTAGAAATCCTAAACTTTCTGTATCTGGCTTCTGAAAGGTTATAAGGAAAAACTGTCACCATAAAACAGTCAAGTAGTGCAAGAGGTTGCCCAGGAAGGTTGTGCAGACTCCCAGACTACAAGTTTTCAAGGCTACCAGCCAGATAAAGTGATGAGTGACCTGGTCTCATGTCACAACTGATCCTGATTCAAGCAGAACCTTAGAATAGAGACTTTCTAAGGTCCCTTCCACCTCGAATATCCTGTGATTTATTCTGAGTTCTCAAGCTGAGTTTGTGACTACAGTCCTGAATCATGCATGAAAAGGATAAAAAAACCCCAAAAACACAAAACAAAATTTAAAAAAAAAAACAAAACAAAAAAAAAAAAAAAAACAACAAAAAAAAAAACAACCAAACCCAAACTAGCAAGTAAATTATGAAGAACCCTTTTACTATGTTTACAGCTTTCCTGCCTGTTGTCATGCTCAGAAGCAACATTAAGGGTAATCTGCTTGATCTTCAAAAGAAGGAAGAAAAAATTATTATTCAGTATTCCCAAAAAATCCGGTTTCATTTAAAAGCTATGTAATTGTACATTTTGTACCCAGCACAGATGAAACTACAGTGAATACAGCTTGCATTTAAATGAAGACATACTTGTCTAGATAAAGCCTGAAGCTCTCGTGTTCTCCAGAACAGAGTCCTTCGCCTGAGCCCTGCTCTCGGAGGGAGAAAGAGGGATTTCTGACGGACCACCAAATCAACTGCACTCCTATATCTTGCTCAATTACATCTGCCTGGGTTGTAGACACCACCTTTGGTAGCAGTATTGGTATCCAGAATGACAGATATAACAACAGTCTAACTACTGAAGGCTACCTGGGAAATCATTAAGATATTCAGAAAACAATACACACACACCCTCAAGTAAAATCAAAATATGAATGGCAGAAAGGCATTCTGTGGAGGAAGAGTGTTCAAGATGAAATACAAGCTATTTGAATCTACACATTATTGCACATACTGCAACAAACAATAGATATACATTACACACTAAATTAGGAAGACATAAATAAAAAGTATAATAATAAATGACAACAACTAAATTTGATAACTGTAACACAGTAGGATAATGTACAATTAAAAAACAAATAATGTGTGTCTCCAGAAAAATCTCTGAGCTGCATTTAAAGGTAAGGATAAGTAGAAGTTTCTAGGAAGTATGTGTACATCCTGCATTAGCACAAAACAACTATAAGCACAACCTTATTGTGGAAAAAAGTAGTCCCTAAAAACCAGCATGGTGGATAAAATCACTGTTGTATTAAAAGTAGAACACCGAATGACAAATTCTGACAAGTAAAGCTAAAACCAGACATCTGAACTCCAGATTCAGTCTTGCCTGGCAATCTAGCAGAAGCACCTTTCACCTCACTGTATTATAGTTAAAAATGCACTAAAATAAAAATAACAAAAAAAGAGACAGGGGAGGATGGGAGAAAATACATTAAAAGAACACCTATCACTTAAAAACGACTGAAAGAACAGAAGTAACAAACACATACAATGCACAAAAGGCTTTTTTTTGCTCTTATAAGCTACACGTAAATAATTGTATCATTTTGGCAATGGGCTGAGTCTGGCAAATTGACAGATTAAGGCAACAAACCCATTCAAGAGAGAGACCAGGAAAACAGGCCCATTAATTGATACATTTCCCTCAAGTTTAGCTTCCTTTAAAAAACCCAAAACCAAATAGGAAAATCACTCCAATTTACATCACCCCCATCAAAGAAAGTTGTGTCTATGAAAACATACCAAAAAAAACCCCACAAAAACAACAAAACAAAACCAAAAAAACAACACTGAACAAAACAAGAACAGTGTTTCATTCAGTCTAGTTAGGATAGCAGTCAATAGCACTTTCCAGGGATGATTGATTACATACATCCCATTGGAAAGAGCTGTGCTGTTTAATCCAAATATTCCGCATTTAATTCCTAGCCATCAATGACAGGGAAAAACTCTCATCAGCGAGTTCTGGTTTTTGTAGTACCAAAGATGTTTTTTCTTGCTTCATGCTGCCAGCCAACTTCCAGCAACCTTCATAATCCCTCAGGTGAAATTCCCTCTCCCATTTTTTTCCTCTCACACAATATATATTGAGAAAGAGCTGGTAAAAGCTGCACAGTTCACGCAGAACTTTCCCCTACAGCAGCTCTATCCATTATTGATTCAACGCAGATAATCCAAAGCAAGAGAAGATTCTAGAGACCAGCATTTCATGGGACTCAGAAGTCGGAGAGGCTAGTAACACCAATTACAAGCAATTATGGAGAGACAAATAGGATGAGAAACTGAAATAACAAAGAGCTCAGGAGCCCAAACAAGAAAGAAAAAACTAGATGAAAAAAGAATAAAATAGGGTTTAGAGACAAAGTTCATAACAAATCCTGAAAAGGCTCATCTAAATATAGCTCAGCTAAATCCTACTTAAACCTTCTCCATACCTTCAGCTCACAGGCTTACATTACCCGCACATCAAAACTTATGTGGCTGTACTAGGTTTGCATCAGACTGCTCTTCACCATAAATCAAAGGTATCTGCCAAGTCACAAGCTCCAGACCCGCAGCAGACTCTGCCTTCAACCCAGCTGACAGGGAAGGTGTACTTCATTTTCAACTTGCATTTTTCCTGCTATAATGTCACTTCTTTCAACTGAACATTTCTTGCAGGCCCATACACATCAGTGTGCTGTAAGCAAAAGTGTTTTCTTCAGTCATATTCTTGGTGGTGCCTCCTGAGCAAATGAATTTCAGAGACAAATGCTATCACACAAACTCCCTGCAGCATCTACTGCATAGCAGAACTGTAAAAAAATAAACAAGAAAACGAAAACCCAAATTGTCAGCTTGTTCAAACAAGAACCCATGACCTTATGCATCAAAGTGAAGCATAAGCAAGAGTGATACTTATCTCATCCCTATTTTACATTAAAACAATAAAGCTAATTTGCTAAGATTAACCTTCAGAACAAATCCACACAACTTAAGCAAAATAGGCAAACTACCTGGGAATATGCAAATTGATCCATTATGGAATTTGCATAAAATCTGAGAGAGAACAGCTATGAAACTTATGCTTTAACCCTCATGCTGTCTCCCCTGCCAGGCAGAGAGAAGGGCCTCTTCAAATCATCATGGAACTCAGCATTATTAACAGCCACCTGTCTTAGAGACACTTCTGTGGAGAGGGTTTTCATAGCTAACACTAATATCTGTGCAGCAAATCATTTCTATTTCATTTTTCTAGTGCAATAAACCCCAATGTCCCAATTACAATGGCTTCACAATATTGCAAACTTACGTTCCCAGACATTATCTCATAGAGAAGAATAAAAAAAGTAAAGACAGGAGAGTATGGAGAGGAAAGAGATCACTTACTGCAGTTACATATTTCTGTGTGGTGTTACAGCGTTTAGCTGAATGGAATTCACAGCTTTCACTGCTAATACAACACTACTGCTGAAAGTCATAAAAGCACTCCTGTTCCTCTTGGTCCTGTCTGAACAACCACCACAAACAAAATAGGCTTCTAGTATTAGAGACATTTATTTTTGGACCACCTAGTTTACCTTGCCTCAACTAAAAAAGGATTCTTACCTCTAACTTCACATCCTCATGTGGACACACTTGATGTAAAAAGTTTTTCCTCAGAAGAAACACATAGTCTACCAAAAATAATTTCCTGACATGGTAAGTCAAAGAAAAATTAATCAGTGCTTCTCTGAAGAGAGTCCCTTTCTATCCCCATGACATTAAAATCTTTGTAACACAGATTGCTTCAATGTTTAGAGGAGTGTGTGTGTCACTAAGAAATTCTGTGTTTTCAGTCATTAAACATATGCAGACCAAGTAAACTTTCTGCATTCCCAGGGAGCTTTGCCATGTCAGACAAGCCTAACATGAAGGCCTGTATTACAGAGAGAGTAATTTACTTGTACTGTGGAAATTAAATGTTCAGATATTTCAGTCTCCAGAAAACAGAAATAGACTTACTGGCAGAATGCCTATGAAAACAGTAAACAGATAAATCAGTATAGCACTGCAAATAAATGCATTGATTAGTAAGATTTAAACATGAAAATCTTAAAAAAGATTAAGTTCATGTTAAAAAATTATGAAGCATTCAACTGAAGGATCAGAGGAGACAATTTAAAAACTGTGACCCATATTGCTGAAGACACTTCTAATTTTGAAAGTAATTAAAAGCAATTAGGATTCTTTCTAGTAGACATTAAGTTGTTTCCTGCAGTTGAAGAATGGAAATCAAAATGAGTATGGGAAATCTAGTACCGAAATGATACAGCTACCACTTTATTTCTCAATATTGAAGAAAGCTTTGAGACGTCCAGTACTTTTCCGATTTGATAGATGGGCCTTGGACACTGCAAACCCACTTGATTGTGTTTAATGTGAAATTTCTCAGAGAAGAGGAGGCAAATGCAGTCAATAACTCAGTGTGAGAAATGATCTGCACCACTGAACTCTGTCCCACTTTCCAGCTGAAGTAGGTTAGCTCAGCTGTCAGCCAAACCACTGCGCCCTTTCGGCGAGTCTGCCTGGCACACA
Source organism: Dendrocincla fuliginosa (assembly GCA_035047845.1). NCBI lineage: Eukaryota > Metazoa > Chordata > Aves > Passeriformes > Dendrocolaptidae > Dendrocincla > Dendrocincla fuliginosa. The sequence continues at coordinate 26,063,728 of JAWWMO010000043.1, read as the reverse complement.
AAATGGTCCTCACCTGTCTTCAGCACTTAACAGCCAAGCCAAAATTCCATAAGTTATAGACAGTACTTATATAAAGTTAGTAATTTTAACACTATGGCTGATACCGCTACCATTTTATGAGAATACTTGAAAAGCACTTTTAAGTATCCTCCTAACCAAGAGTAGTAACATGTAATGCCAGTGGGAAAGACCTAGTTGCACTAAATGCATTTATTTTTCAAACATCATTTAAATAAACATATTTCACAGACAAAAAGAGAAATTATTTATTTTAAAATCTATAAATGTGTTTGTATTACCAGAAAGCTTTTACTGCAGTAAAAAGTTGTAAACTCTTGGAATGCTGGTGAAGTGTCACCCCTCACAAGGTACTGGTGACAGCGAGCAGGTACAGCATTACCTGCAGGTTGTGTCAGTGTCAGTGCACCATCTTCAATCAATCTTCAAATCACACTGAAATTCAATTTACAGTTCTGCTCACAAACAAACCAATCTGCATCTGTTTATATCAATCTCTAAAGGCAGGAATAAGGCATGCCACACAACATTTGAGTCTTTCTAATAGGAGAAATACATTTACTAATCCTCCAAAAATGAAAACAGCTGCAGTATAGACAGCATGTCTGCTATTTCCTACCACATAGTAGAGATCTATGGAAGATTTTAGTCAATACAGGGCTGTTACAAACCCTGAGTAGCTGTAAAACATCACACCTGGGTTAAGCATAAGTATCCATTTAAAATCCTGGCCTTCTCTGTAGGAACATATAAGCTTAAAAACAGCTAATTAGTGCTCCAGTAGATTTGACAGGCTTTAGCTGGTCACTAATAATCTAAACAATTGCATATAACTTCTTTTCATTAACGCATGGCATAGGAAAGATAAGACTGGTAAACTACCTGAACTAAGCAGAAAGCTAAAAATGTTTGCTACACCACTTTTTACTGTCAGGTCTTACAGTCCTGTAAGACTGTAAGACTCAATCATGAGTCTTACTCTACGATTATCTATTCTACATCACCCCTAGTTTTGTCTATAAGCAGCATATAGCATTCCAAACATTTTCAAAGCGAAAGACATGACACAAACAAAGAGCTTGCCTGGGCATGACACCATAATTCATGATATATTTAATAATTTAAAGGATTTGATACATCAAAAGTAAAACTAAAACAGTAGATTATTTTCAACCAAGAAACTGACAAATATTTGACAAGAGTTTAGAAGTAATGCTCATGCAGCTCACTAACACACACTAAGCACCTCGCAGTTTCACATCTGTCATTCACAAACTGTGCTCTGCATACCAGTGATGAAGAGGAGACCACAGCAGGTCCCACACCAAAGCATCACCCAAAAAAAAGATTTTCATTAGTCAGCAAAACTTTTGAGGGCAGATAGTAGTTTATTAGTCAAAAAACTTTTGATAAATTAATCACACAGGACTCAGAAGGACCCTCATTTCTGACACTACAGAGCAAGCAAGTTCTACTAGCAGTTACAAACCAGTAATTTTTCCTCATTGAAAAGTACTGAAAGCAAAGGTGTGGGTACTGGAAGAAAACACTCCCTCTGCACCCTATACAACAACTGCACACATATACATTTGAACTGCATATCACTAAGGCTATTCAGATAAAGTTTTATGTGGAAACCTTATGTCTTCTTCCTCTCCCTTATACTGTATACTATTCAAATATAATAAAGTTTATGGCAAAGGAAACCAGTCAGAAGGAATACTGTAGTCATGATGCTTTTTTTTAAGTACATTATTCTGTTCTGTCTGCCTAGGCATTTGATTCCATATCTTTCCTTGCATTATACATCAAGATTTTCAACAAAGAATGGGACATCCATAGCGAGTTTTGATTTTCACAGAGTGCTGATCTATCAGGTTAATAGTTAGGCTTTCCTCTAAAAGGTTCAGAGCAGCACTCAAAATTATCAATTAGTCTTGAAAATCTTGAGGATTTTTTAAAATGTAATCAGTACAATTTATAATTATGACATAGTCAAACAACAGAAGACAAATACATACAAAGCAGACTGAAAATGTTAGTGGAAACTGCTAAAAGAGTAAATTTTTAAATGGCTATATTTTAGTGTTTATTGTAACGATAAGTTTTGAGTGAATTAGTACTAATGCTTCCAAAACCCAACAACCTGCAGTCCTGAGCAACATGCTATAGCTGACCCTCCTTTGAGCAGAGGGATTGGACTAGATGATTTCCAGAGGTGTCTTCCAGCCTCTCCTTTCCTATAGGTTTGTGATCTTTAAAGAAAGCACAGCTAGAAGTCAGAAAGCTGCACAGTTCTGTACAGATGGGGTCCTTTTACTGCATTGTATACTCTTTCAAAGGTAGACAAAAACCAGATAAACACGAGTAACTTTGCTATGAGAGGAACAAATAATAGATAATGAAAGGAAATGGCAGGCCACAATTTTATTTAATCACATCATAACAAGAATCCAGGTCAAAGCTACAGCATTCCCAGCATGGTGTCTTCTAAGGATATCATTCTTTTGATCAAGTCAGAGACCTAGTTAGGAAAAGATGATCTCTTGTCTGTTGACAAGGTCTATTAACCTTAAGTACTATCCACACTAGAATGTCCAGCTATCACAGGTTCAGGATTGGAACAAACCCAGCGTCTAATAAAGGATACTTTTGGGACAAACAGAACAGCTGCCCAGTCTCAGTTTTGGTTATCAGGAAAACCTGTTGACCAAAGCAAGCACATGACTAACTCACAAAATAAGTCTAAATTCAGCCACATTGCTGGCAAAGGAAGTGAGACAGTCCTGCAAGACCTCTTCTTTTGTCCTGAATAGGCTTGATACCTGAATCATAAGTTAGAAGGATGCCATCACCACCCAAACTAGTCAGTACTCCTGGTTCTGGTGATGATATTAATAAACTACATTCTCTCCTTTCCCTACATCTATTGTACAGTTACAATTGGTCCTCTGCTCAGAGTTTCAAAAGGACAAGAAACCAAGTCAGAAACAGCAAGGGAATGTTCCAGTTGACTGTGGATGGGATATCACAGAGGCTTTTCTAAGTCTACTACACCTCAAATATCCAACCTATTGTTTCGAGAAGCTTTTCACAGAAAGCTGTATTTTCTCTCTCTTACCACATTAAAGCAAAGAGGCAAAGGAGAACAAAAGCAAGTAGTCTGAATAAGTAAACAGAAGTTGGTGGAAGCATAATCTTCCTTTTATTCAAGTTAACATCAAATCCATTTGTTAAATGCGTCTATTACTGTAGCATGATGCACCTGCATTTTGAAAATCTTTTTAGCACCAGCTTCCACTGCCTACTAATGAGTGATAGCAATTCATATTCATCTGAAGACATTAGATGCTCCCTATACAGCCAATGACTCTTATTAGTTTCCAGAACTCTCAAAGATCTTCGTAACAACAAAAAAGGTTGTTTGTCTTATATCAACCTCTTAATGATAAAACAACCTAATTTAAAGCAATAAGATTTAACAATCAGTGAATTCTGGGAACAAAGCATGTTCCAAAAAAAAAAAACCAAAAAAAACAAAGAAATCCTTTCTTACAGTTTTAAAGACTACTACCTTACCAAAAATGTGCATAGTGTAAGACTCTGGTACTCCTTTTACACACACATTTGTAAAAGTATTCAAAAAGCATCAGGTCTCCTGCAAACATTTCTATACATTCATTACAAGCTTTTACAAAATACAAGACCAAAACATTTCAGTCATGGCCTATATACTACATATTCCTTCTGCTTTCTCAAACTGGTACCCATTTGCATTCCTTCAAATGTTTAAGTCATTTGCAAAAAGCAAGACAAAATTTAAGAAGAAACAACTACTGTGGCAAAACTCGTCAAAACAATGTTGCCTTCTTCTGCCTCCCCTTCTCAAAATTCCCAATGACAGTTGAAGAGGGTAAATTTACATGTGAAGATGCCACAGAGATTTTTCAACTCTTGAACTGTTATACCTTCCTGCTTCTTCATACCAGAAGGCAGCTGGCACTCTGGTCTGGCTCTCCCTGGCCAGTTTCCCTCACAGCTATTATTACAGTAACAGCTCACCGAGACTTCATGCTCCCTCCTAATAATCAATTCCTGCTCCCCAACTCTACATCAGAAACCTCAGTAAATTCCTCAAACCTCCTCTGTCAGAATGCAAAGAGAAGGTAGCATTCTAATGCTACATAATGCTACATTTAATTCTCATACACAGGAGTTGGAAGACACCCTCAGAACTCCCTTACATTAAGGAACATACATAACCTAGCTGATAATACGTTAGCAAGTACTTTTAAATTTCAAATGTAAAACAATACTAATCTTTTGGCAGAAGGAGGAAGTGGACATATCAGCTACTACTCTCTTGGTAGCAGTCATTAGATCCCATGCATAAATATCTTAGACTGTTCTTAGTGCTGAGGATTCATTTTAAAAAAAAAAATCACAGGAAAAGATTTCTAAGGGCCTATATAACACTCCAGCCCCAGAGCTGCGGGCTCTGCTAAGGGTACTACTTTAATATTTATATATATGGTTCTTTAATACCTTACGAAAATGTCCAGAAAATAAGTCACAGACTTGTTTCTAAGGAGTTTTTTTATTAATTTAGGTGAGAACATAAGGGAGCTTGGCAGTGGTTCAAAAGGGCAATACACAATCTAAACAAAATGTTCCACCACAATACCAGCTCAGCACATATTAATCAACACTCAAGGCAATATTCAACCAATCCACAACACTTAAGCCAAATCCAAGCCCTCCAGCTCCAAGCCACCCAAAGCATCAAGAAAAGGAGTAAAGAAAAAGAAACAGAGTAAGAAAACAGAGAAGGAGAAAGAGATAGGTATACTACCAAAACTCTGTGGCAGACCAGCTCTCATACATCCAGATGGCAGGGCCATGACACCCCAAAGCCTCTGGGTTTATCTGCTCTGGTCCCTGTGGCCAAAGCCCCCAGGTGGGACCTCTGACCCAGTGGCCACTCTGGGGTCCCAGGCCAGGGTGAGGGGCTGTGTTCTCACTGATCCTGCCAGTCCAGGCTGGGTCAGGGGCTCCAGGAGTGGTGGGGTGTTATAGTTTTCCTGGGCAGTTTGTGACTGACTGTGACTGACAGCTGCTCTGGCACCTTCCTGTGTGGGCTCCAGGGGCTGCCATGAGGGATATGATGCCAGCCCATCTCCGTGAGGTTCAACTCATCCCTTCCCTTCCACACACACACACACACACACACACAGGTGTACCCCCACAGGGTGGTTCTGACCCAATAATCACTGATCTGGTGTGTAACAGCCTGAAACTAAACCTGTCAACAGGCCACACAACTAAATAGATTTTTCAGCTCACTTCTTGCTATCTGGCATTTTGAGTCATAGGAAGATAACCATGATATTTTTTTCCACAGAGGACAAGGGAGGAGCTGGTCAGAAGAGCTGGTCAAGAGATGACACACTTAAAAAATATCAAGCAGCGTCTAATTTTTGTAGATTGTCAGGGTGGTTTCATGGACATCATGACCATACCTTTAATGAAGAATCACAAAATCACAGAAAGGGTAGAAAAACCTGCACGTATTTTGCAGCGCTACTCTCACATTCATTTTTTCCACATCAATCAATTGCTGTCCTTTTGAACAGAACGCTAAGCTCGTTCAAACAGCCCGCTCACTTACTTCTCAATACAAATAACATACTCCATAGTTCACTACCATTGATCTGTTGTAGATTATGTTAACAGTCATTATGCAATTAATGGAAAAACAGATATATTAACACTGGGCTAGAGAGCAATGATGGCTTCCAAATGGACCTGTGATATAATTCAACAGTTCTATAAATTAGAGTAATTTGTTGTAGAATTAGTGTGCCTTCACTGGCCTTGAGGGCCAGCAGGGCAGTTTTATATGACAGAGGCTTTACAAGCAGCAGAGTTTTGTTTACATTAATAATTTACTTCTATAATAAAGTCTTCTATGCTTTCAATTACCAGTTTTGCATGAAAAAAACCAAACACTCAACTTTGCCATTCCAAGAACTAAGCCAAGAGCAGCATGTTGCTTTTGTGTAATTCTGCTGAGTTCTCATTTTGATTTATTGCTTGTGTATGGAGATATGTAAAATAGGGGATGCACTTCCCATTTTTGATCATGTTAATTACTCCCATGTGCTAGCAGTGAGAGTGGCTGCAGCAATTAAATGATCATGACAGCAGCAGTAGCAGCTGTGGCCATGGCAGCAATCTCCTTTTCTTTTTCTCCCCAGAGAAGTCTGCAGCAAGGATAGCTCCAGACCGTACTCTATAAAATTCAAACTCTACCGGGAAGGCAAAATAAGACACAATCTGCAGAGCCAGAGAGTAAATGAGTGAAAACCAGAAAAGGTAGTGAATATATGCAAATTAATGGAAGGGGAGGGAAAATAAGGGCAATGAAGTGAAAGAATTTTTGGTGGGTGTGGTTTACTGTGATGTTTTTATTAAAGAAAAACAAGAAACCACAAGTATAATGAAAAGGGACACTGAATACTCCTGACACCACCCACCAGTTTCTGAAGAACCACTGTGAGCTCCTGCAATCTTTGAAAGAACAGCCTACCAAGAGGCCAGACTGATATTAGCAACCAGTCACAGGCCATGTGGTTCCTGCAAGCCTCCTTTTCGAGTTTCCTCCCCCATCCATAGAAGTCTGTCTCAGTTGGGGGAAAAAAAAAAAGGTAGTACTTCAGAGCATCACGGCTTGGCTTAATGAACGAAGATTTACAAGGGCTCTACCCACACTTGCTATAAGCGCACTGGTGGCTAAAAAGGCCAATGTGAGATAGGCAAGTCCGATTGCAAAAGGCACAGTGGAAAGTCTCCATCGGCGCTACTGGCAAGGCACAGTTCTTCCTGCGGTGCCTGCAGTAGGAAAGGCAGCAAGTACACCTTCTACCATACTTCCACTTTCTCCGATTCATTATGTTACAGGCATATTTTAAAATATCTTGCAGAGTATAGCAATGACATGACATTTATGGGTATTTTCCACATGGAACTTGCCAGACTATACCAGATTTTCTTTTTCTCTTCAACACATTGAGTGAGAACTAAAAACATCAAGCAAGTTTTGTTACCAGATATTTAATTGCAAAAAGAACCAGTGAAAGTCACAACCAGTAAGAGAAAGCTTTTATAGAAGTGTACACACACACAGTGTGGGATCAAGGTAAACACATTAATGCAGAATTCACAGCTTCCACACATTACAATATATTGAAATGTGTGTGTATCCAATCTCCAAGTGCTGAACTACCATTATTGGAATATTAGTTCAGAAATTATTAGTCCCTTAAGACTCAATTCAGAAGGTGAAACACATTTCAAGGATTTTATTCTACACCTCTAGGCCCATGGCCAATAAAAAGTGGCAAAGCAGTTCATGTTAATGGATTCTTAATTAGTCTGGGATACACAAAAGAAATTTAACATAAGAGCAACTTCTAATTCTAAACTTTAAAACACCAGAGAGCTTCTCAAACACAGCAGCAGCCATGTGTGTTCCAGCATCATATTAAATAGGAAAGCTGGGGATTGAAAGTTGTAACTGTGGAATCGTCTTCTGCAGAAAACGAAAACTAATTTCAAAGAACAAAACATCAAATATTTAAAAGCCCCAAACATTTATTTGGCAATTATTTGCAACAAATTAAATTATATCAAATCACATTAATACATTTACTGATGTTTAAAAAAATATAGGAACATGAACAAAAAAAACCCCAAAACAAACAAACCCACAACAACAACAAAACACCCTAAGTTTTTCCAGAAAAAGGATCCACCTCTAGTAAATGTGGAACAGTAGGTCCCATTATTGCCCCAGAAGCCATCCAGACACAAGTACCAAGTGCCTGAATATGCCTGCAGCCACATGCTGCAGAGCAGTCCAGAATAGACTTGCTTCTCATTGGCGTAGACCAGAGGTAGAAAGTACTATTACAGCCTGGGAGAGGTGGGAGCACCTTCTCATACCCTTTGATGACTTGCAGTCATATGAGCATGTTCTAACACAACAATTTGAAACAAAACTTAGGTTAGTATACAAGCACATCCATGACAAATTTTGGTACCCCAAAACATCACACCACTGTACCACTCCACTGCTAATCTGAACTGTAGTGGTCTTTACACTCTTTTGTGCTAAAAGATCTTCTACAGTAGCAAGCATGATGTTTTAATAATCTTTTATTTCCTGTGATCCCCACTTTAGCCTCCATCAGGACTGAAGCAGAGTACTATTGTACTTAGTCTTTAAAATTACTAAGGGAAGTAAAGTATTGGTTGGACACAGGGATCTGAGCTCATCAGTTTTGCTACATCCAGTCTGGGTCCAAGAGACATAGAACAAAGAAACATTTCTTCTCTAGGAATGTGACAAGAAAGAACAGAAGTCAGCAAGATGAAAACATTTTCTTGGTAAGCCTTACTGAGAGGAACTGGCAAAGACTGGAACACACTGTGCATCTCTAAGAGCCAAGAAGAGAGCATAGCTGTCATGTTGTAGCTAACCTACTGCACCTGCACAGCTCAGAGTTGCATCTCCCTCCTGCAACAGTAGAGGAACAGAATAAACAGAGTCATGCTGAGCTTCAAACTAGACTAGCAACATAGAGAAGCAAACAAAATTCATAAGAAAGCCTTTAAAGAAGTCAGGAGGACCTAGTTTAATTAAAAGTGGGGGTTTTTTAAACGAGTAATTAAAAGAATGCAATAGAATTATTTATACTACTTTATTTTGTTTAGCGGGAAATACCCTTTTCCCATATGGGCATTTTTCTTCCTTTATATCAACACACCAAAAAAGAAAATCTAACATGTTGAATCAGTTATAATGATCTTCAAAGCAAGGGCAGAAACTAAGTTACAGGCAGATATAATTATGTCTTAACTATTCTGATGATGTTCCAAACTAAATAAATGCAACCCTCTCCCACAAACTGTTTAAATTACATGTGCGTGTTTGTGTTTATGGGCAGCCAGATCAAACTTATGATATCCAGTTTCAATCAAAGGTTTTATCTAGTATTTAGAGATGTTTTGGTAGATCCTCCTTATAATCCCAGCTAAACACAAGTTTACTTATTGCTGGAAATGAAGGAAACAAAACTTAAATGAGCCATTACTTAGGTCACTCATTGCATGCGATGAAGCTGACTTGAAGCTAGTCCTAGTCATCCACACAAAATCTCTAGAACAGCAATGCAGCCACCAGCAAGTTTAAAGCCAATTAATTGTAATTCTACCAAATTCATTTTGTACTAAAATGGGAAGCATTTTATTCCGTTTATGAATTTGGAAGTGTTATATCAAGCATTAATGGAATTCCTAAGAGCAGGGTGGGCAGGGAGATGGAAAAGAGAAAGTAAATTCTCCATACTTCATGAGAATTGAATTTGAAGGATTTCTGGAGGTATGACAGAAAAGGACAACTCAGAAGATGAAAACAGTAAGAGCCCAGAGCAGAGTAGAACTAACAGAGACTGGTATGCATAACCAACTCAAAATTTTTTAAAAGTGCTTTGAACCAAAGGGTATCACAAATGTAGGCTCTGATGTTATTTAAGAAGAACTGATCATTTTTCCTCAGACTGATGTAATTAAAGTTGAAATTATTAGAGAGGAAACAATAGTCTCAATTCTCATTAACACCAGCAGGCTTTGAACAGCTGAAGAGCTACAGAGAGCAATGCTGAAGATTTTTGTTTGTAATTCTAATGATAATTTCAAGCAATGGTGTGGGCAGGTATTAAAAGCATTCTATGATAAAATTCAAAGAGAATGCTGAAGTAAAAAGAGGGATTTAATTCCTCTAAAAAATCTTTGTTTTAATAACTCAGAAACCTGTCCTCCACAGCTAGCTCAACATCCTGTAAATTTTAACTTCAAAAAAATTATATTACTGTATATTTGTTACATAACATATTCTAGTCCCAGCCATGCTGTTTAATTATCATGCACCTGATAATCTGCGACGTCAAGACATTTATATGAGTATTAACAGGAACACAAATAATTCTGTTTCCTATGAACTCTCATAAGCATAATTGTAAAATAAAGTTAGGTGCTTTCAAGAGACAGCTAAAAGCATATTTGTCATATTTTAGACCATCCTGGCCAGATCTCAAAATAACACTGTGATAGTGGCTCAAAGGTCTTTAGCACATGAGAAACATAACCAGAAAAAAACCACTGCTTTATAGCAGTAGCTTTTGAAACTGCATTTTTTCCAACTAATTTTGATGTTATTAAAGTTCCTCAAGCCTGAAAGCAAAGCTATTTAATAAAGCCTATCCAATTCTAGGAAAGCATGAGATATAAATCAGATGTCCATATTGATTAACACTAATTATACAATATCATCTAGACATATTACCCAAAATGGAACTAAACATTTCCTTCTTTTACAACCAATTTAACCTTGACCCTTCCATTCATTTTATGCTGTCAGACTTACTGGAAGTTCCCATAGACTAAAACCTAAATCTGAACATCCGGAATGCAATATTAAAGAATTTAGAGATTCTAATACTCAGTGGTTTTCCTGAAATCTTATCTTCAAACACTTCCAAGCTGCCTCAAGTGCAAATTCACATACAAGAAATGCAATAAAAAAGAGGCAAATCTTAAGTTCCTATTTACCTAAGAAAATAGTAAAATAATTTAACATGAGTTTCCTGAACACGAAACATATGCTAAATACATCAGCTAATGCAGGTAACATTGCATGCCTTCACTGAAATAAGTCACCCTAACTGTAACTAATAGCAAAGTCATAAGGATTTTTACAGTAGCAGCATATGAAAGACAGTTAAAGCATTCAGTCTGGTGCTTTTTATAGTTCCTTCTAGATAACACACAGTTTACTATTCTGCTTCTTATCCATCTTCACACTTCTTATCCAGTTCACAGTAGGGACCACAGACTAGAACAACAATTCCACAAGCAAATGAGATCCAGATGACTTCTCAAAATGTTTCATAATATGCCACAAGTTTTGTTTTTATCTGCATCATCACACACAGGGAAAACACCCCAGCTACAGCTGTGATCATAGAAAACAAGTCCAATTCTTCAAAGAATTAACATACTTTACATGGTTTGGGGTTTGGTTTTTCTAGCTTCTTTCCCCAATATATAAATAATGACAATACAGTCACATACTTGACTGCCAACAAGACAGTAGCATAAGTGTTATCATAAAAATGTTGGAATTACACCCAAGACACTCCATCAATTGCTTATTCATTTCTAACAAAGAATTGACGATGGCGGAGGCTAGTCCTCCAGCTCTCACATAATTGAGAAGGAGAAAACATGTAAATACATATTGATGAGACTGCAATTTGTCTTAGAAGAAACTGAAACGCCTGTTTACTTAGAACTGTAGCTCTAGACTAGATAGCTTCTGAAAAGATTACTATAATGGAAGAAGTGGCTTTACAGAGGCTGATTTCACTCATGAAGCTCCTTATATGTCTAAAAAAAAATCTCTTAGTGTCTAAAGTGTACCTTCAAAACAAACAGAAGCAGCTGGTAAATGGAAAAAAAGAGATCACATGTAGTACACTTCTATGTGCTTAAATCCCTGCAAAGCCACCTCTCACCAAAAAATGGCTTTTTGGAGGAAACATAGGACAGAAACACAGACTAGTAATTTTCCATGTTATATGCCTATGTTTCAAAGGTTGGAATTGTTGTTTTTCTCCCTTATTCACTTGCATTTGTGATTTCTGTTTCATGTTGAAATTCAGCAAAGCCCTTAAGAGTACAAGTACTATTTAAGTACTGTTCTGAATCATGTGTCTAAAAGCTGCAATTAGGGACGGAAGGTCGGGGTACAATCCACACAACTTGCATATCTAAGTATAAAACCCAGACATCTTTGCATGTTGAAATCTGATAGAATATGATCAATGATGTAGGGAAGTAGAATTGGGTCTAAAACATGAGTGGTTGTGGTAGTCTGATACTCTACAAAATTAAATACTTTGTGAGCCAAACCGGGAATATGATTTGAAAACAAAGAGAAGAGGCAAGGAAAAGCAAATAAAACAGGAGGAGAGAGGAGAGAGAGAGAGGAAAAAGGAAGGCATTAGAAACACTGACAATTTCCTACAGGCCTTCTTTTGGTTTTGTTTAGGTTGGTTTGGTTTTTATTTTAAACACTAAGCATCAAGGAAAGACAGGGTTTTTTCAATACCTGATTTAACTTTATTGCCTTAGCTGTTTATTAGGATGGCTGTTTAATCATTGAGATTTCAATACATGGAGAATGGCACAACAAAAGTATTAAGGTTTTAACTTATATTTTGATACAAATTCAGGACAGGAGAAGCTTCCTATTTTAAATTCAATTTTGAATTCCATAGACATAGAGGGAAGCTCTAAGAGGTTCTTGTGGCAGAGCAGCCATTTACCCAACTTACAGAAAGCAATTCTATTTTTTGCAGATTTTAAGACAAGTGCAAACAATTCTTTTAAAGAAAAAACATTAGTAAGCAAGTCAGAAAAAAAAAAGGGTGAATGATTTAGGATTCATTGCGTAGAACTAAATAGCAAACTGAGAGATTTATCATTTCAACTTTTTCTTCTTAAATTTTAGAAGAAAGCTCATGAAAAGGCTAGAAAATGTTTTTAAAGACAGAGTCAGCTTTCAAGCATCCAAGGGAAGTTTCCCTGTTACAAAAGCAAGGGAGGCAGAGAGAAGAATGATCACAGACCTGGTTTAACAGCTGTATCACTTCCAGTGCCAGCATGGATCTGGAAGATTCACTACTCACTTTGACTATAAAGCTATGCTACTTTTATGCACAGCCAGCTCAGATGTATTAAGAACATAATCTTTGAATTGTAACCACTAGGGACTACATGCTTCAGCATTCCTGAGTTCTCATGGTCTATCCAAGCACAGCCAAGGAGCGCAAACTCCAAGGCACACACAGGTTTCAATACACCTTTATTCACCAGGGCACTGTGACAGGTCCCTGCTGACCCAGTACACTTGATGCTCTCATGCAGAACCTTGAGCACCGCAAGAATGCTTGTTTGTTTTGAGAGTCACTTCAGGTCCCACATGATTAATGCTCAGCTCAGGCAAATAAATCCTGCTAAACACAAGGTAAATACTGCAGTCACTTAAGTGTTCCTGTACTACGTTCCTAGCATTCCCTAGGTTCTTACCCTCTTTGAGGTATACCCATTTTACTCACTCCATTTAAAATAAGCAGTTACAGAAATATTTTTTTTTTTACTCTGGAACCTTTACTTCAGAGAGAACAATACTATTTCAATGCAAGATCCCAGGCTAGTCTCCTGAAGGTGGCATCTTTCAGCTGAAGTCACAACTAATTGGCCCAAGCCATTTCACAGCCTGCCCTCAAGGTGTAACCATTGCTGCTGTTGAGCAGCCTCCTTGTGCCTTGTTCACATGGCCCCAGGCTGCAACACACTACCTGCTGAAAGATGAACTGAAGGAAGAAGTTTAAAGAACAGACTTCAACAGATTAAACAATTGGGTTTGGTTTTGTTTTTTTCTTAATTATTATTTAAAAATGCTGTCCATAACTTCATGTGACTTTAAGAAAATGTGCGTCTTCATCAAGACATGTCTGAGATTCACATTAGAAGTTTCAGCTAGAAGGAGAAACTTAATACAATTTGATTTTTCATATCCAATATATTAAAAGTATAAGAATTTTTCTTTTCAAGCTTTTCCTATCAGCTGTAGATGTGAACACATAAAGGAATTAGTGTCCAAAGGGCCTAGGCAGAATTACGTTCCTCTAGTCTATATCTATATAAACATACTGTAACATCTGCTCCAGACTTACACATCAGCAAAGATGATTATGCAAATAATGAGAATGTACGTAATACATATGCATTCGGGGGAATATTTCTCCAATAGCTTTTGCTCTTCCATCCAGTCCACTTTAGGAACATGCTACTATGTAAAAATAAAACCACAAGCAGAAGCATTGATTTAACACAGTATGTATATAAGCAGTTCAACAGTCAACCACACAGTAACAACAACCTGGATTCCTGAAATCATTGAGAGACTTGGCTTTGAGAAAAAAAAAATGGGGTTTACACCATAAGTTTCTGCTTCTTCCATAGTTCTCAGTATTTATATAAAGAATAATAAGTAGCAATGATTACTTAAGGTAGCCTCCAACATAGAGCACTCTAGAATATTTCATATTAACATATCCACCAAGAACTGCATTAATATTTAAAAGAGGGGGAAGGGGCATCATGTACCCCAATTGCTGGAAAGCTACATCAGACAGAAATTTAAGTAGTTGCAGTTACATGGTCATTCTTGGAGGATCCTACAGTTTAAAGCACCTATCACAAATCTGTATTTCACCTTAAAAAGTAAAAAAAAGAAATCTGCCTTTTTTTGTATGTTAGCTCGGCTTCTTCAACCTAAAATCAAAGAGCTCTGCATAAGAATTCAGGCACTGAATGTTTTCAATGAACAGGTCTTGCACAATTCCCCACCTGCATCCAAGCATCTAATCCTAGGATAAAAAAAAAATTGCTCCTTACAAGTCCATCAAGTAAACGGGCTTACATGCTCGTTATCTTACAAGAAAGCTTCTGCTAAAGCCTGAAGGTTTTCATGGAAGCATATTACATTTATCCTATACAGGCTGTTTCCAAAATTCATACTAGTTTTGATTAGCCATTTAGTATTACAGGACATACTTTAATGTGTCTCGCTCAGATATCATTGTAATTGCACACCATGCATTTAATCAAGTTTCTAAATACAGATGAAATATACAAAAGTCCTTAACAGTTTTCACAAAAAAGAAAATATATATATATATATATCTCCAGGTTCCTACAGTTTATAGCTGTGTGTTGTCTAAACTGCTGAAACCTCTGCATATTTCTGGACCTAATCCTGACCGGCATTCAGGTACTAGGGAGAAGAGAAGGTCTTCCCATCCAAGGGCTTGCTTTAAGCAAGCATGCTTTAACAATTTATAATTTCACTAACGAGACTGAAAGAACATGTATATGTGAAGCACGTACCACTTTCTGGCTCTGCTCAGAAAATAATATTCCATTTCTATTCCACATATGACTAACAGAAAAAACAAAAAGTCTTGGCATTCAGATCAAAATATAGGACTTTCCTCATCTGCCTCTGCAAAAGACATGTTCAGCAGAGCTGCTCAAGCGAAAGTACTCACTCACAAGGCCTTTTTCCACAGAAAATCTGACCCTGAATTAATGTCATTTTTGATCAGCAAGAGGCCAAATTCAGTGACTATCTAGATAGACTGCAAAGTCCAAATCCTATTATGGGTGCAGGTAAGAGTACAGAAATTAAGGGGGTTTTAAGTTGGAGGCAGAGAATGGATGAATTCCTTCTCTTGGTGTTCAAAGTCTTACATACATTTCATTGAGACACATAACTGCAGCCTGCTTGGGAAAGGCTGAGTAAGAGCCTAGAGATATTTATATATCTACATGAAACCAAGTATATGTTGATAAATATTTCACAGTTGTTCAAGGTCTCTGAAATTATTATTTATTAAATTACATTAAGTAAGTTTTTTCATAAAAGTTGAAAAAGCTAGATGAGGAACACTAAGCACACTGAGTTTTAAATCCATATATGCACTGACAGGCTCCATACCCAGATTTCACTACCCCTTAATCCAGAGCCGCCCTGTCTGCCCAGCAAGGCGTCTCAAGAAATCCTACAGGTTTCCTGCTGGGGCTTGTTTAATACACCAAAGATAGCCACTTATTTTGTTTTTTCCCAAACAATTTGACAGCAGCTTTTGAGACATTTGACAGACCCAGCTGCCCAGGTGTCTGTGGTGAGGCAGTGGCTGCGGGGCAGCCTCTGTGAGGAATGGCCTTGGCTGCCCAGGGAAGCACATGGCCAGTTCCAGCCTGCACAGGGCAAGCATGGCCAAGCCCCATGGACACAACGTTAGTGGTGCCTCAGAGAAACAGATCTAAGAAAGGGCAAAATGCCTGACAGAAAGAAGAGAGAGGAACAACAAGGAGCAAAAGAAGCACCCCAGTCAGTGAAGGAATGGAAGGTGCTTCAGATACCAGAGCATATATTCCCCTGCAGACTGTGGAGAAGACCACGGTGAGGCAGTCTGTACTGCTGCAGCCCATGGAGAATTCCCACACTGGAGCAGAGACATGTCCTGAAGGAAGCTTCTGCTCCTGGAGAGCCCAGATAAGTGCAGGTTGTCTGTAGTCTGGGGCAAGGACCAACACTGGAGCAGCTCTTGAAGGACTGTACTCGGGGGGGGGGACCCTCAGTGGAGCAGAGGAAATTTGGAAGGAGCAGCAGGAAGGACTGATCATAGACCCTCAGTTCCCCATTCCCCTGCATTGCTTGGGCAGGCAGAGGAGTTTGGATTGATGGAATGCAGTTGAGCCTGGGAAGAAGAGGGAGGGTGTGCAGGAGGTGGTTCAGCTTTTATCTTTACTTCTCACCCTTGCACTCTATTTTGAATCAGCAATAGATTAGTTTTCCCTAAGCCAACCATGTTTTGCCTGTGACAGTAATTCCAAAACAAGCTCAGTCTTTGCCTCTATCCACAAGTTTTTGCATCTTACATTCACCAGGGCCTGCTTGAGGGAGAGTGAGAGAATGGCTGGATGGGCACTTAGCACCTATCCAAGGTCAACCCAAAACACCAACACATCATAAATACCAGTTTTCTCAAAATTCTAATTCCTCTGCGTGACCTACCTGAACCACTCATTGGCTGCTTCCATCTGCTATATACATGGAACAACTAAGATTTTGCTAATATTTTTTCACTGCAGAGAATATCAGTTTTGAATTGTAATGGACATTTGACTTAAGTAATGTGATAGAAAGCATTATTCAGGGTTACAGGCTACATTTTTTACTTCATGCAAATGTCTCAAAGCACCCATCATTTAACTTTTTTATAGAACTTAATGTATGCCTATACTTCGAGGAGCCACATTATCTTTTCTTGAATTCTTTCTCCATTATGAAAATTATGTTAGTCATTCTAGAAAAAGTTAACCATATTCATTCGACTCCTTTTAGCTCAAACTGGTACAGAACTTTTTCATAAAGACCAAATCTTTTCTTTCACACACCCACCAGTACAGTCAGAGACTCATTTCATCTCTGTAGTTACAATTTTAAATGTCTTGGTAATCATTTGTCCCAAGCCTTCTTGCCTTTGCCCTGCTGTAATCTGATCAGCATTTTCCTCTGAGCATCCCTTGTCCTTGTGGATGCAGAAAGCAACCATATTCCTAGACAAAGGCAAAAGAGAGGGGAAAAAAGGATTCTTGGTACATGTGCATTCATACACACGTGTCAAGCCACAGAAAATACTTGTAGAGGAGGCTGTTTCAGTTAGAAAGGCAAACTGCAAAAGGGGAATGAACTTACATCTATGTAATGTGTAGAATTTGCAGAAGAAAAAAGTTGTGGCTCAAAGTTTCATTTATGAAAATTCTGCTTTGAAGCCAAGTTTCCTTACAATGCATTCCTAATATTTTATTCCTTAGTCCAGCTGGACAGCAGGAAGAATATCTTTTCAAACATCAATAAAACAAATTTGTTTACAATTAGTTAATCTAAGAGGTATGTAATTTTTTATAATGTTAATACTATTGATTTTTTTTAAATAACGTTAATACTTAATGTTAATAACAAAATTCATAATGTTAATATGTAATTTTTTCATAATGTAAGTTTCTCATAATGTTAAGGAACTGCTTTTAGGTAGTCATGTCTCAAGCTTGTAACAACATTTAGTTCACATTTACAGATTAGATATTTTCTATCAACAACAGTGTGCATTTCCAAAACAACTATTTTAGGTGTAATAAGAGCTTTCAGTGAGGATCAAAATCATTGCTTATTGAGAAATTAATTCAAAACAATAATATTGAGGTAATTCCTTAATAACCTTTTAGAAATAACCATGCATATATGATGTTCCTGATGCACACACATACTCTTCCCCAGGAAGGCAAAGAACTAAGATCAGGATGAGATCCTGCAGTTTATTTCAAAACAAGATTCTAGAAACATTGGGAAAAATTCTGAAAAAAGAGTGATTTGCAATAAGCATTCATCATAGGAAGTGTTGTTGCATGGTTGCTCATTTTTTGTTCCTCCTTTTCTACCACAGCAGTTTCTGTTTAGAGTATCTTCCACTTAATTATAGTTGATGTCATCAAGTGTGCCGTAGTGTTGAACATGTATTCCAATTTTCTTTTTCAAATGAAAACTTAAGCCAAGGAAAGTCTTTCTGGTATTTGCCAACCTTAAGTAGTCTTCTTTTCTGGAGCGTAACTGACAACATTGACATTTCTTTGTAAAAAAAGTTGAAGTTTCTCATAGATCTCATTCAGCATTTTGATGTTTGTAATTAACTAACAACTCCAGTAGTTTTTGGGTTTTATTCTTTCCAAAACTCTTCCCTTGAGCTATTCAATTCTCTTCCCACATCAGATGAAGTATCCTTCCTTTGCATTTTGACATAGCTCAAGTGTTGTAAGAAACACTTGACTTCAAGCCAAAGTTCTGTACATATCTCATCAATTCTTTGAATCAAAATTCCTTAATTCTCAAAAGCAACTTTTATAAATACAATCATCTCCAAGTCTCATGTCTCAAGTAAGACACATTAGCAATCTTAACTCAATTCACATTTGCCAATAATTAATTTGTCTTTTCCCCCATTTCTGAATTTGCAGAAGCTGCTTGGTCCAAAAGGACTGTAACTTCTGAAATACTTGAGTTGCAATTACTACCCAAGGAGAAGAAAAAAAAAAAATTAAAAAAATGTGAGGGGTCAACACCAAGTATGTCAGAGAACATTCAACTACATTTCTCAGATTGTGTCAATGTTGACCCTTGCACAATGTTCAGAATTGCTTTGAACTGCATGCAGTTTTGATTGCTCAACAACTGGCACATCAACGAGGCCACTGATGCTCAAATCCACAGCTCATCACCAACATATCTCAGAAAACACAGAAAACCTGTTTCACAAATGAGACCGGTACATTCTAGACAGACAGAAAGTGAACAGACATTCTCTATTTTAAGTCTCACCAGCATTCATTTGGTGAACCCTAGGACCACTTTGGTAGCAGCAACTACACATTAAATTAGAAAATTAACATTAAGGGGGACAGAGAGGAGGTATCAGGCATAATAAAGTTGAAGAACTGTGTTATTTCCTGTGCTTCAAGGTTGACTTTGCACTGAAGGAGTAAGCAAAAGCATTTTTCAGATATTTTCTTCAGACTGTAATCACTGACTGAAGTTGTGGACTGACTTCAAGCCAGCTGAGTTTTGTGCTTATCTACACACTCTTTCCACACTGCCTTGCTTCTTTCCTCATAAACACAATTATTCTGAATTTATATATTCATGGAAAGCTTACTGTAAAAAGCAACCCTGATAGTGGTAGGAGGAGTTCTGTCCCACAGACAGAACTTTTTCAGATTTTAGAGGCTGTCTTTTGCAGGAAACAAAATGAAGACAGTAATAAATTTTTTAAAAAATTAAAATGATCCACTTGCTTTCTAATTCTCCCCCTTATAAGTTTATTTTCAACAGCTGTTTACAGAGGGCTCCAGTGCACATAAACAGAGTTACATGTTCCAAAAGGGACAGGCTACATTCACAAAGAACTCAGGAGAAAAATGGTTTCTAAAAATACTTTGGTTTCAAAATGTGGCATGATGGAAAAAAAAGGGAACCAGCACTGTCAGTATCACTCCCTGTGCAGGAGTAGGAAGACAGAAGAAATATTTCATAACCATCACAGAAGCTCATTATAGCTGGGGGTTGAGCTGCATCCCCAACTTCTCTGCTCCCCTGTGGAATTACATTGAAATGACAGCTCTATAGTTGTGCTCTCTACAGCATGAAATTCACATTTCACCTGATTTCAGACTGGATCACTGCAATATGACATCCCATTTCTGAGCATCCCATCATGATTACAGGACAAGTAACTTATATTGCTCTGCAATCTCACATACCATGATAGCTTTGTTATATCTACCTATGAGGTGAGCTGCTCACCATTACTATTCAGCACAGGCCCAAGACCACAAAACTACTTACTAAACCTATTAACATACAGCCCCACATATTAACTGGTGCAAAGAACATGACTGCTACTAGGTTAGCAATTTCTGTGTGCAAGATACTTTCTCCACAGCTTGCAATTACTCTGCTGCTGAAGCAACTCCAAACAGTTGCTTTTGGATCAATTTCTCCATACATTCACACAAGTGTCGCACCAGCAGACAGGAAAGGCCTCAAGGGCCCTACGCTCTCTCTTGCCTCTCTGCACAGGTATGGCTGTAGCTATAGGCTAGAGCAGCCCGAGGCAGTGGCTAACACAAACATGGGCAGATACACAAGGGCACTGCTGTGCCTGCACAGTAGACACATCTTGCTGAGCCCCTGCCCTTGTACGGAAGTCTCATGCTCTGCTGACTTCCAAGTAGCACACTGGCTGCAGTTCCATTACTTACACACGTTGCCATCTCAGAATACCTCTTCCAGGCAGCAGTTTTGAATACTATTAATATTCTTGATTAATATTCTTAATATTAATATTAATATTAAGCTTAATATTCTTGATTCCAGGCTTTGTTTTTGGGAAAATAAAACTATCTGATGACTGACTAGAAGATATTTCTCCATTAATAGCTTACCCATAGTTTCCTGGAAGGCACTCTAGGGAGACAGCATTTTTGAAATATTTCTGTCTATTTCCTTGTGCATCTCTTGATTTTCTTTCACATATTCAGTCAGACAGAATATAAATAAGGAGTTAAGGTATACTGGGTATCTGCTTCCCTCTCTTCTCTAAATGTTTTCTGAATATGCAAGTAAAACCCATTTTCCTCCTTTTTATGGACAGCCTTTTGGAAAGCAAGAAGCTTGCTTTCATATATAGATTCCACTTCTGAATTTTTAACAAAATTTAATATCTATACTCTCTTATACACAACCCTTTTAGAAATTTGGGATAAGAGAATAGCAGGTCCAATCCATTATCAGGCAAAGATTACCCACATGATTAGCTTATAGTTTCCCAATACCTGCGGAAACCCAGAGAGAAGTCCCTTCTCCTAATTTTATCCCTGCTTATTCCTACAAAATAAATTTTGTCCTGAACAGTGAATTTACACAAAAGCCAAAAGAAATCCTACACTTCTCAAAGCTTTGTTCCTCCAGTAAGGTATGATTCCCCCAACAAGTCCCCACTAAGTTGCGTGGCAAACAGTAATTACTGTCTACTACAAAGAAGTAACAGAAGGCAACTAAATCATGACAATTTAATACCTAACGAACACACTGAAACAGTGCCCTAAATTAGCAGAGTGAATGAGTAAGACTGATACATGCTAACCCATCTGCAGGAGAGAGAAAGCCATTTTTCAACCAGCCCTGAAGGTGCACAGCTCAACCACTATCAAAAACTAGCTTGTCTAGAGATCTGAAGTAGCAGTTGAAAGAGCCTAGTAAGCAGTTTCTCTGGATGAACCCCCAAATTCAGCATTAACCATTGCTTAGGACCAATCCAGGTGACAATTTTCCTAGTTGTGAACGGGTTCCTGAAGAAGCAGGAGAAAGTTTACACTTCCTTACGGCTTCTACTGCAGCAAACCCATGAAATAAAGAAAACAGTTATAAAGTCAGAGCATACCATGATTGTTAGCAATGACTGATCTTACCTTGAGGGCAGAAAGACAATTGCATACATGTAATTTAGTATCTAAATACAGGAAAGCTCATTCCTCTGTCCTGGAAAAATCTTTATCTTGCCAGAGGGTGAGAGAAACAGTGGTAAAGTACCTGGAAGTAAGATAATCCACCTACAGCAAGGTACTCCCATCTCATAACAGCAGCATGTTTTGTCAGTGAATTATGAAAAAGGCAGAAGAGAATATTTCCCTGGGGAAAATAGCTCCTTGCAAAAGCTTTCTTACTAATATATGAAAAGGGGAAAAAAAATGTTCTCTTTGAGGATTGACAATATGGAGACCACAGATTCTTAGTTTTGCCAAAGCAAATTTTAGATTAGAGCAGTAGAAATGCATTCTAATGAAGGCGTAACAGAAGGAGTTGTTCCCCCTGAAAAATAAAGTCCCTAAAGAGGCAACATTGTAGTTTTACATACATACAGTATAATGAACAGCACAGAGAAAGTAGGTCAGGAATATTTATTCAACATTTCTCATTAAATTACAAGTAGACAATGCAACTAAATTAAAATGGGTAACAGAAAATTTTTCATGTAGAAATACTATTTTATATATAATTAGTCTGTCTAATTAAAAGAAACAAGAGTTTAGTAAAACTGACAGAAAAAAAATGGACATTTGCAAAAGTACTCAACACAAAATGTAATATTTAAAATAAGAAGTATTTTGAAAGGAGAGAGACCCTCGGGCTCTAGGTGATAACCATTGCTCTTTCCCCACTGGCAGGTTCTGTGTCTCCCAAGATGCTCTTCTCACGCTTCCCACTGAAACAGACCCCGTCTTTTTGGAAATTAATCACTCCTCCAATTAAAAATGTGGGTTCCATATTCTTACAAGAAAGGCTACATGATCAATCTGTAAGAAATAATTTTCTGATTTAAAATTCTGTTGCATGCAAAAAAAAAGCTCATTTGTTTTAAAGCATGTCTGAAATACAGGTAGTTTTGTTCCAGCCCAGTTTATTTATAGTCAATAACATATATTATTATCAGTAACACAGAATATCATTACATACACATTATACATCAACTTCTCAATTTCCATCTCTTATCAACACCTAGGTAGAGAATTTTTTTTTATTTTTGTGGCTACTGAGAAAAAAAAAATCTAACAATTACTGGTCAAGTTATAGATCATTAAAATGGGGAGTTAGGGATCACAACAAAAAAACAGTTGCTAGCTATTCCATTTCTCTTAATTTAATAGGAAGTGAACATTGCCATACCTATGTGTTTTTTTTCAATATAACCTGCAAAGTGGTTTCAATAATAGTCCTATGAACTTTCAGGGAGGCTGAGAAAAAGAATGAACACAGTTGAACAAGTCAATCCATCTAAGCTTTCAGCATTATACACTTGGTGTCTTGGTCACAAATGTAAGCACTTAGCATTTTCCATATACTAACATTTATAAGTGAAGCAGTTTGTCCATATGACACTGGTGGATAATTATTTTCCTGAGCTCCTGCTAAACCCTGGTGATCGTTCCTGATTTTGGTTGCTTTAAAGGAATTTACTGCTGGTCCAATAGCAAACCCTTACCCCAAGAACAGCACACAAAGGAATTACGGGGAACAGTTTGAACTGATCAGAGACAACACTTTGCTTACCTGCAGGAAGATAATGGGAAGGAATTGTTGCAAAAGGTCAAGTTAAGTCATTTATCAAATAGATACACTCAAGAACTGTTGAAAAATGTTTAACTGAGCAGCAGAAATGTTGTTTAAAAAAAGAAAATTTACTTTGGGAGAGTGACATGTTGAGATTCATCTATTATGCATCACACTAAATTATCATTTTCATAAAACCCAGAATTACAGACCTCAAGTGACAACTTAAACTGTACACTGGCAAAATTTGAAATAAGCCCCCAGAAACTACTTCCTCAATACATTTTACCATACATTATATTGCAGTCCAGTCTGTATTAGCCACTGTTGTCATGGTTATCAGTCCCATCAGAATTCATAACATGAATTTCTTGCTTCCCATATCCCCACACACCATGAATAATACCAGCAATCTATTCCACAGAGTTCATTCCTTACATTTTTATTTCCTGGCTTGGTCTTCATCACCTTGCAAAGTGCAGTTTTTTTATGTTTGTTTTTATACCTTAAACACACCCAATGTCATGATAAATAATGAATACAAGATGAGCTGCATTTGAAAACAGACACTCAGGAAAAACTGTAGAGGAAGTAAACAGAAAATTCTGCCCTCATTCAGAAGTTTTCTTCGCATGGACACCAGCTCAGTAGCTTCTACAGCATAAATAGTATAAATAGCCCCATAGTTCCTAGGTCACCTAATAATTCAGAGACTTTTCGATCTTGAGAAGTGCCATAGAGAATCTCTCATTATTGCAGAATTCAGAGTTCGAATTTGCTCAGTTTGTCATGGGGATTCTGTGAAATCGATAGAGAACCAGAACAGTAAGGCCTCTAAAACACCCAACCACTGCTGTCTGGGGGACTTGAAACTCTCTGGCATGTTGACAGCAAGGAAGAACTTGTGTTTTGTAGGGTTTTTTTGTTTTTGAGAGATAGAGCATTTTGATACTTCTGCATAGAGATACTGGAAATGTCTCACTCAACAGGATAGTTGGGTCCCTAAACTTCAGTCACATGAAAAGCACTGCTGAAAGCAGTCTTTTAAAGCACATGGTACCCCCCATCAACTTCACATTCAGCCCATTCCACCTATGCAAAACACAGAAGCAGCAGGGCTATACAACTGCTAGAACTGTATGCAAAGAGAAGTACAGCAGGATGTCACTTGTATGGTTGTAGACTGAAGTTTAGCATTTTATACTTTGCTGAAAACTCGTGGAATGGAGTCTTACCACCTATGGTACCATCCTAATCAATGAAAACAAACAGGCCCTTCTGTAAAGCAGTCAGCTCTATCTCCAAGTAAATATCTTAATATCCCACCTGCACTTGCCCTTAGGAATGTGTTTCTCAAGGTAATTTTTTCATGTATCAAAGCCTTTAGATGCTTGTTTCCTTAAGCCATATGCAAAATCAACACTAAGCGGTCACACACTTCCTACCAAGCTTGGTCACAGCTCATACAAGACAGAAATAAGCTCAATTCCTCCAAGGAACTGAAAGCAAACACCATAGCAATTGGGTAAAGTTAGGACACTCAATTGCTCAACCTTTGTGAATTTTTATCAGCAATTAAAGTCATCTAGCAATTTCCTTACTGAAATAGTAGTTCCAACTTGACAGTGTGCTTACTTTATTATTTTTTTTTCCTGAGCTGGAAAAAGGGAAAATACTTGCTTATTTGAGAATCAGTATTCTAGATAGCAAAAACCTTTGAGTAATTCAACTT
This sequence comes from Dendrocincla fuliginosa, assembly GCA_035047845.1. Classification (NCBI taxonomy): domain Eukaryota; kingdom Metazoa; phylum Chordata; class Aves; order Passeriformes; family Dendrocolaptidae; genus Dendrocincla; species Dendrocincla fuliginosa. The sequence continues at coordinate 26,038,559 of JAWWMO010000043.1, read as the reverse complement.
TACAGTTGTATATGCCTTCTCAACTTCCTCCTACTGTTTATAATCTTAGATATTTGGGCATTTTTTAACTTGTGTGCAGAGTGTATGAATGCAAAAGCAAACCTAAATTAAAGTAGTTGCATGTTAAGTGATTGCTTAATCATGGATACATAAGCTTAATGAGAAGGAAATAGAGTGAAGTTTCACCCAGTACAGTCATTAAAATAAAAAAAAAGCAGTGAATAAGATGTGTTACTTTCAGAGTGCCCTAGTCTGCTAAGTCATTTCTTTTAATTGAGTTTGGCAGCTTGTGAAAAAGTGCATTCTAATTCACATACTTGGCATGAAATTGGGTATTTAAGTCTTCTTTTAGTATTTCCTTCCATTCTGGTATCCTTTTTCTCTGCATTATGATATGGCAAAGAGAGTCAATGTTTTCTTCTACTCTTACTGAATATTCTAGAAACTGCTCAATGACAAAAATGTTCTTCTTCGTCCAAGAACATCTGCCCCAGCAATTCTTAAAAAAAAAAAAAAACACCACCAAAAAACACCAAGGGATAATATTTCCATTCATATACATGCCCAACTCATTATCACCACCAGATATCATTTGATGTTAAAGGAAGATAATACATCTCTAAGACCATGCCATTAAAAACATACATGCAATTTCTATAATTCAAAAGGAAGTCTTAAAGTTCTACAGCAATTCAGTATATGTTATAAACCCCAGGAAAGTTTAACCTAAATGTTAAGTTTGCTAAGTTCAACATTTGAAACCAAATCCTTCCTAGAAAAAAGACATTTCTTATTTTCAAGGGACAAAATGAAACCTATATGGCTAGGTAAGGTACCATTTATTTGTACCAAGTAGCACAAAGATTCTTTAAAGTACAAAGCACAGGAAAATAATGCAATGTGCTTCTTCCTAATCTAATTAAAAATGCAGGTGTGAAAACTATATTAGGAATTCAACTGATACCAGGCTACTGACATCCTGACCTATGTAACTTACTTGAAAAACTAACATTCTGCTGAATATCATAAATTCACTACAGAAATAAGGAAATGGCTCCCAACACAGCTAACTAAGTGTAAATTTAATTGTGAGATTTCCTGTACTATTCTTATCACTTGAGACACTATTCTTATCACTTGGCAATTACTGCTGTTCTTTTTCTTTTTCTTTTTGGCCAGGAATAGTCCCAGTAAAAGTCTATTCAAATTTAGTCAAAACCCTTGGCTTTTTTCCCAAAGGATTATGAAATTATTCAAGAATTGCTTTGTTCAAAGAATAAAACCAGGCACAATTTAAAAAAAAAAAAAAGGAAGTTTGTTAAACAGTTTAAGTAGCATCATCTGAAGTTATAGAGTCTTTTTAAAAAATTCATCATGCCATCCTTTATCTCATCCTGCTCTCCTAGTAGAAGCAGGTATAGTGAGTGGAGATACACTCTTAAACTGTACATTTATAACCTCCCCATGCTGACTCAACAGATGTAGTGACATATTTAAACATTTAACAGCACATCATTAAACAAAAATGAACTATTTCTTCTCCCTCCCTTCCCTGCTTTCTTCAGGTCCAAGATTTCACAGTCTACATAAAATGCCTTTAACTTGAATAAACATTCAGTAACTGTTCAGGACTTAGCAATCAACCCTCAACCCTTTTGCTGAAATAGCTGTTTTGCCTCTGTGGAGCCAAGGAAAGTATTGCCCAGCCTTCAGCCACCATCTGAGGAGGTAAAGTTTTGTTGGTCAGTCAAGTCAAAGACACTATTAGTTCGATGCAGAGATGCATGTTCCTCTCAACTCCACTTATTGTGGAGGACTCAGAAAAGACAAAAAAGCTATTGAGTACTGAGAAAATGGTCTAATTCTTCCTCATATTTAAGGGAACCAGAGAAAAACAGAGTGAAGACTGACTGGGTGAGGCAGAATATATTCTACTAATAAATTTAAACGGATTTTACCCGTGACATAAGTGACTACATTAAGAATTTTCCCTACCACTCAAACATTCATCAAACATTCATCATTTATCTTTCAAATAAAGAAAATTCGCAGTTCTATACAACAAAGCATCAATGTTTATGTTTAATCCTTTTAAAAAACAGAAAACCTTAGAGCCATAAATTTTTATCATAAAAAGGAAGTTTACCACTTGAGGAGAAGCTCAAGCTAATGGAACTACATCTGTATAAAACAGCCAAGCAGTTGACCTCAATTACCTCTGCAACTTCAAAATATGTCTTTGGAAAAAACAATTGCCATGTAAATACAAAGACTTCTTGCTATCAACATACAGCTGGGGTCTACTCATGGCAATCATTTCAAAATTATAGCCTCCCTAGGTAAACATTAATATGGTGTATTTTTGCAGTGATCAAGTACTTTTGGGGGAGGACAGCTCTTTCCAGTGAGTCTGGCTCTATGGCATCACAACAAATCTCCTCCTGTTATTCTGACCAAAATAATTCACTTTCTTCTGAGCAAAAGTCACATTAAAGCCTTGCATTGAAGCGACTAAGTACACTTAAAGCAGGTCTGAATAACAAAGTTATTCACTCTTTCTCCTTCCATTCTTTCCAGGTATCTTATACTCTAAAATTAATTCTAAAAAAAACAGAGAAAGCCCTAGACTTTGCAGTTTATCTCCAAAGGATTATAACTGATGTCAGGATTAAAACTTTTTTTTCAAATATAAATTTTTTTAATTATGATAAGTTCTCACTTTTTTTTTTTGGAGGCATGTTGTTTCCAACTATTAGAAAAATAACCAGAGCACATAGATGTGACCACACAGAGTTAAATAAACTTAACACCAGGATAAACATTTCTTATTTCTATATTGTAAAAAGGAAAGAACAGAACTAACAGGTACCAAACACGGTTTACTATTTTGATTATTTAGCAAGCACAGATACTTTCACACACAATTAGATTCCAAAACTTCATTCTACGTGTTATTTACACTTATCTCAACCATCACACCCTGTAACTCAGAAACTCCCTTTTATATAAAGTATAAAAATTTAGTTTAATTTATTACTCTCCTCTGAACTTTATTATAAACAGAGATATTTGGAAGTAGTAAATAAGTATATACAGTAGATGTCAATTAATTGTCTGAAGTATCTTCAAGTACTTCACAAATACAAGAACAGAATTTTCTTCCTAGGCTTATAAATCAGCATGCAAAGAGATCTGGCAATCCACTGTATATCATGAAACAAAACTGAGGAAGAGAGAAATAGAACAGTTTTTTTTATTTTCAGCCTAGGCCCTATACTTTATTGCATAATTACTATGGCTAAAACTATACTGCAAGCAATTTGTGGCTGACAGCAGCCAGACAGTAATTAAAGGACATAAATGAACAACGTAAATCCCACAGCTGAAGTCCTTAAAATACCTTTTTCAATCCCTAAAGAAATTTATTTAGGTTTTGTCAAAATTTAAAAGGTAACTAGAGTTTTTGCCTCCATTAAATATTGAAACAAGAAGCCCGATAAGGACTTTAAGGTTTAAATATTAATCATAAATTATCTCGTTATTTACTTGATCTACAGTTGTCAGAAGTCCCAAAGCAACTATAAATATCTCCCCAAAATCAATCCTGTACAAGTATTTTCTGTTTGTGAAGGGGAAACACTTCAAGGCCATCCAAAACCTGCATATTAAATATTGCACAGATACTTGGACACAGGCACATCAACTCCCATTCTTCCTGAGCCTTTGTTTCAGCTACAATGATCTAAATCTTTTCCTCAGACCTGCCCTTGAGGAGCTTTGGGAATGGATCTATAATGAAGTCATGCTCTTAGCATGTAAAGAGTGGATGGAGCAAGCTGGCCAGGGCACTCCTGAGAGCCAACTAACTTCACCTAAAGCAAAACTGAAGAAAGCATCTGACCCAACACATCTTCTGCACTGATTCCTGGGCTGCAGCATCTACTGAAGACATTATGATAAGGATAAAAAGAAATGCTGCCTCCTCTAGAACATGAAAAAAAATTTAAATCATTGTTTATAATTATCAAAAATGTTGATTCCTTTCTGCATTTGATGCTACAAGGAACAGCTTCTTTACTGTACTAAGACTATATTATTTCTAAATGTGCTGACAGAGAAAAGGGCATTGAAACTGGTCAGTAACTCAAATAAAAATTTGGTCTGTTCTCTTCCAGGTAATCAGGAATAGTAGATGTTCAGTGATGCATACATCACTGTCCAAGGACACACTCAAAGCCTGAGGACAAGACAGTGTGGTGAGAGGTAAATTTGGTACCCCCGTGTGCCTGATGACCACCTCTTAGGTCCAAGCTCAGACAAATGTAACTTCAGAGAGGTTCTTTATCTCTGCTGTGGAAGATGTCACCATGTGCCACAGACCATCATCTACAGTTTGGCAAACATCTGCAACTGTATAAGGCATTAATTTCTACACAGTAATGTAAATATTCCAGATTACCTGTATCTCTCAGTCATGCCTCACACGTTCTTTGACTTGTTAATAAATTCAGCAGCTCACTACTGTGGCTAAAGGAAGATACCTGATCTGGAACACTTTAAACTAAAAGGACCTAGTTTACCAAGTTCTCCTTAGCTTTATTTCTAAAAGTTCAGTTAAAAGATACACAAACCCCCTCAAATAAAGCCCATAACATGAAGTGACACAAGAAAATTCATTGAAAACACTACTGAACCTGGTACAATCTCACCCAAAAGGGTTTTTTTGGTTGTGTTATTTTTGGTTTGGTTTCAGGTGGTTTTTTTTTTTGTTGTCGTTGTTGGTTTGGGGGATTTTTTTGTTTTGTTTGTTGTTGCTGTTGTTTGTTTTTTGGTTTTTTTGGTATTCATCTCTCTAACTTCAGGAAAAGCAGGCAGCCAGTCACCAGAGCACAAACACCTGCCCTATTTGACAAGTACAACAGAAATGCAAAGTAAAATGTCATTACAAATCTCTCATTGTAAAGATTTACACAACAAGTGCTTAAGCAAGAAGTTTAAGGTTACCTTCATAGAGTATATTTATCAATATTTTTGCTGCAGTTGAATCTCTTGAAGTGTGTACATAAAACACATCCATTTCTGAAGCACTACAGTACAAAGTTCGTTTCCATGACAACCTAGCAATTGTGGGACATTTTGGGGGGAGGTTTGGTTGTTTTTTTTTTAACAGATGGGAAAAAATACAATGTCACTCTCAAGATTCAGCTTCATTTCATAGTCATTTATATTAAGCCTTAAGGCAGAATTCTGTGGTAGGATTTTTTGTAATTTTACTTTTTAATCAAACAGTGGAAGACTTGTTAAAATCAGTCTAATCACATATGAAAAGAATAAGCAGGGATAGCTATGGCAGATCACTCCTTAGTTACTTTCCATGAAATGTCTTCAAAAAATAATTTGAAATCATTAAAGACATTGCAAAGCTTGGAATCTATAATTAAGGCATTCCACAATTAATAAAACTTATTTATTTTCATTTAGCATAGCATTAGTCATTTATCTTACCCAGAAGAGTTAATAGCTTCAAGTGTGGAAGCCTAGGGAGAGATTTATGGTCTAAATAGCACAGATTCTGAAACAAACCTAGTCAGAGCAAGGCTTCAAAAGTTTCAAGTTAAACAAACCCATCTGCATCTGTACACAATATCCTTCTACAGTGCAGTGACTGGCCTTGTAGACAAGGGGAGAGCCATGGGTAGTGTCTCCCTGAACTTCAGTAAGGCGTTTGACACTCTCTTATAAGACTGTCCCAGAGAAGCTGATGAAGTACAGGCAGGATGAGCAGGTAGCGAGGTGGCTGAAAGCTGGATGAATGGCCAGGCCCAGAAGGTGTCAATCAGAACGTGGTGACAAGCAGCACATAGTCTAGCTGGAGGCCAGTAGAAGTGTACCCCAGGAGTCAACACTGCATACATCCCTGTTCAACATGGACAGAGTCAACCCTCAGCTATTTGTGATATGCATCAGCAGTTTGCTGATGACAAAACTGGAAGGAGTGGCCAATACACCAGAGGGTCTTGCTGCCATCCAGGCGGACCTCAACAGGCTGGAGCAACACGCTGACAGGAAAGTCCTGAAATTCAACATGAGGAATTGCAAGGTCCTGCACCTGAGAAAGAATGACCCCAGGCACTGGTATATGCAGGGAGAGGGGGCAACAATCTGGAAAGCTACTTAGTACAAGAGTACCTGTGTGTCCCAGCAGACATCAAGTTGAACATGAGCCAGCAATGTGCCCCTCTGGTCAAAAAGGCAAATGGTACCCTGGGCTGCAAATTATTGCCAGCAAGAGTGATGATCCTTCCCCCTCTGCTCAACACTGGGGGACACCCCACATGAAAAAGATGGAACTCTATAGGGCAAAGACATGAACATATTGGAGAGAATCCAACAAAGAGTCACAAAGATAATGAAGTGGCTGCAACAAAGTGTTGAAGAAAACTTATTGCAAAAGTAATGGCAAGGAAGGTGTAGTAACTGTTTTAACAGCCTTGCATAATGAAATGCTTGTCAATATTCGCTGAGCAGAAAGCTTTATACGACACATAGTAAAGGAAAGAAAATAAAAAGTCCATTCAAGTCTAGCCTATGCTGAGACTTCTTTGCAGAAAGAGGAAGGAGGAAAAATATTAGGACAATGGAAGCAGAATCATCAACTTGCTTGAGTTGGAAGGGACCTTCAATATCAGCTAGTTTCTACCCCTCCACCATGGGCAGGGATGCTACTCACTAGACTAGGTTTGTCAAAGTCCCATCCAACCTGGCCTTGAACACTTCCAGGGATGGGGAATCCACAACTTCTCTGGGCAACTTGTTCCAGTGCCTTACCATCCTCTGAGTAAAGAATTTATTTTAAACATTTAATCTAATCCAAATCTTTCACCGCTTTTAGCCATTTTCCCTTGTCCTATCACTATAAGACTGTGTAAGTAGTCACCCTCCCTCATTTTTATAGGAGGAAGGCTGCCCTGAAGTCTGCCTGGAGTCTCTTCTCCATGCTGAACAACCCCAGCTCTCTCTGCCTGTCTTCATAGGAGAGGTGCTCCATCCCACTAACTATATTCATTGTCCCACTGTGGACCCATTCCAACAGGTCTATATCTTTCTTGCATTGAGAACCCCAGAAGCTGGATGCAGGTGGGGCCTGACCAGATCAGAGCATCAGAATCACCTCCCTGGAACTGCTATCCATGCTGGTTTTGATGCAGCCCAGGACATAACTGGCCTTTGGGCTGCAAGCACACACAGCACGTTGGCTCATCTCCAGCTTTTCATCCATAAGAACCCCAAGTCCTTCTCTGAAGGGCTGCTCTGAATGACTTCTTCTCTTGGCCTGTACAGGATAGTAATGTTTCTTAAAAGGATATCCTATGTATTTGCTAGGGTAAATGGATACTTTAAACATTTAAGTTCTACTATGATTCTGGAAAAAAAAAAAGCACACATCACTTGGCTTCTAGAATAACTCAAAAATTTAACACAGCTTCCATGTTTCATAAGAAGTGCTTTAGATTATTACATTGAGCAGTGTCTACTGTAACAGGACAATTTTTCTCTGCAAAGAATTTCTTAAAAGAGACTGGCATTTACTCCTTCATAAGATAAAGGCTCTCTCATAACTTACAGAAATATTGGCACAGATTAATAAACCCAGACAGGAAAGATCTCTAACAGGGCTCATCTCTATCACAATTCCTCTTTCTAAAATACAAAGACTGTACTTCATTTTGTCAATCATTTGAACCACCATAGGCACAAACAAGTCCAGTGCAAGAGAAATTACAGTACTATATGTACATTGACACAACAAAGAATGCTAGACTCATTGGAAAAAAATTCACTACAACTAGTTTTGAAAACTACTACGGAAGTTTATTCTCTGCATGCAGAGAAATGCAGACAGTTTAATTTTAAAACCAAGTCTCAAAGCTCTTTCTCCAGGAGTTTTAGAAGCAGTCATTAAAATTAACTGAGAAGCCACAGTATTTTCTTGAGTCTTTGTAGCTCTCAGTAATTATTTCTTTTCAGTAGCTTGCTTTTATGAGTTAAAGCGTTTTTGATTAACATTACATTCATTAATATAAAAAAATCTATTTAAGCAGGAAAGAAATTGCTAATTATAAGAGAAGCTGCCAATTAAATTACAACACTTCATTAGAATTACTTGTTAAAATAATGTCTTCAAGTAACACCAGTAATTTTTTCCAACTATCTAGTTTTTATCATACATTTATATCTATGAACTATTAAATATCAACCATTTATGAAAATAAAGTTTCTATCATAGAAATACAAGTTCTTCCTCCTTTTTCTCTGGCTTAGGTAAGGTCAAGTATCTTCACTTCTATCAGATTGAGATTAAAGAACAATATTCACTCCATGATGGCCACGCCAAACTCACTCAGACCAGCTGAAAATTCTAACAGTCTTTTGCATCATGTGAAACCTGGAAAAGTGACCACTTCTCACCAGACTGAGATGGCCCCTGGTAAATCTTGTGCTCCCATGTGTTAGACAGCCTTGAGGTTTGACCAGGGCATTAGCCCACTGAATTCTCACCTAACCCAGCAGTCTTCCAGCATTTACATTGCATGACACACAGTATATGCCATAATCAAATTATTCTCAAGTTCTAGACTAGAGTTCTCTCACATCATGACTTGGAAGGTTTATATTGCTAAACCTGTTCTCAGGAATTACACACTACAGCCTCAGGCCAGACTATCCATACTGACATTTGTCAATGGACAGAACTGAGGTAGCTCCCAAAGTACACTTTACACCAATGAGCTTATGTTTTGTGACTGCAGGTACAAGGAACTTATACTTAAGACACGTGGTCAATTTAAGACAAATTATTTGATGGGTGAGGGTGGAAATCTCTAAACCACAATAGAGACCATTATGCCTATTACAATAGAACCTGAAGACCTCAGGACTCAAGCATGCTAGGTAATATATATATATAATATGATAAATATATTTAATCATAGCTTTTAATGAAAGCCACCACTATTGATGTCCTCTAGGAACTCTGAAAACTATTACATGAAAATAATATGCTATACTTTTTTTTTTTTAATATACATCCACACTTAATAATTTGAAGGCTTCCCCATTTTTGAATCAAAGGATATTCCAAACACTTTTCTCGGTACAAGCAGGTACTAGGAAAAACTGCCTTTGCAGCTGCTTTTCATCACCATCCAAGCTGGTACTAAGAGGGGCCTACAGGTGCATTTGCCACTCAGCACTTGCCAGGGAACCAAAGACTTAACAGAAGCAACAAGAGTCTGTCTGCATCAGACCTGAGCTCTTGTACATGCACCAGAGGGGTGAGAGAATGCAAACAAGGAAACAAGTTAGCACAAGGAGTTCTGGACAGGCATCTGCCTGTTCATCACCAGTCTGTTCTCACTTCCCCTCCTGCAGGTCCTGCCTGAGATGCTTCCACTTTCACAGCTCCAAGCTTTGACTTCCCCAAATAAGTCTCATTGACTTCTCGTCACCAACATTCTCCATAGTGACCTACTGCAAGGCACGCAAGAAGAACTTGAAGAGGATTGTTTGAAACAAGGACAAAAATTGGGTATTAACTGAGGAAGATGTCACAAAAGGGCTGGGCACACCTGCTTAGCTCAGGCTGCAAAAGGCAGCCCAGGGCATCAGCAATACACAAAATGCCTGCACAGAGCACAAACCAGAGCACCTGCATTCTCAGTCAGGCAGAGCCAGCTGGAAAGACTGAATGTTACTCCCCTCTGTGAAAAGGGGAAATAATCTCATATGCACTGCCCAGTACTTTATAATAGCTAATAATAAGACTGCTGATAAACCATAGACAATAGGTGACATTCCAGCTTCAATTATCTTCCCACACGCATGGGCTTAAGCAGACTTTAAAAATGGTCAAGAGCAGAAAGCTTTCCTATAGTCCTTCCTCATAAATCCTGCTTCTGTTGCACCCAAGTCTTCTCTCTGAAATACTCTTCCTGAGAATTTAAAGATCCCACTCCTACATGTCTTTTCTCTGGCTTCATCTTACCAAATTCATGTTTTTTCCACCACTTTCCCCTTTTAGTCTGTTACAGCTTTGTATTTCCAAACTATGTGCAGAGTACAACCAAGTATGGATCTGGCTAATAAAGAAGTTTCATGGATGCGAAACACCTGAACTTGAACAGTGGTGGTACTCAAGGTCTCTTTTTATCTGATACATCACCATCAGAAATAACTGTTTAATGTTAGAAATAACTGTCAAGTATTGATCAATACCAACAGGCCTTTTGTGTTCCTATAACTATAGGGAAAACCCTCTAATTTTCAAGTCAAATGAGAAAGCTAACAGGTTATTCATAAAAACTCTATGGACACAATTCTAATGCTATCTAAAACACAGGATAGTGTTGGCATCTCAAAACATGAGGAAAATAAGCAATTAAAAAAAATAAATATTTAAGGCAAACTATTACTCTTATAAAAACAGCTGTTTCTACAGAAGTTATACACATGCTTGAGTTTATAAAACTAGTTTTCTAGGCTTACTGTAAAAAATCTAGAAATACATGGAAGTATAGTCAGAAAAAAATTCTGGTCTTGCTGAAAATGTTAATCCCAATCCTGCTTTATTGATATCACCATAATCTTCATATACCGTAGAAATATCAACAGAAAATAAAAACATTGCATAAATATCTTAGGATAACTGGACCTTTTTGAAGAAATTCTAATTTCACCTTGTCCATTTCCCCTTACCTTCTGATTGCTCCTCTCCCAGCAGCTGAAAAACTTCTAGCCTGATTACAGAAATGGGTAATCAAAGTTTGATTTCCTTTAGGTACCACAGATCTGTTTGTCATGGAGTCTGCTTTTGTTAACAAGGCCTTTCTAGGTCCACACTATAAAGAGGCTTAAATATTGACCCAAAATAAGTGATCTGACAGCACCATTTTCTTCCTTTTTTTTTTTCAGCAAGTACATCCAAACATCTCTCATCAGCCTCTACTGCTCTCTGTGGTGGGTTGGCCCTGGCTGAAGGCCAAGTGCCCACCAAAGCTGCTCTATCACTCCCCTCCTCAGATGGACAGAAAATAGAACAAAAGGCTTGTGGGTCAGCATAAGGACAGGAAGAGATCACTCACCGATTACTGTCATGAGCAGAACAGACTTGACTAGGGGAAAGACCAATTTAATTTATTACCAATCAAATCAGAGTAGGATAATGAGAAACAAACACAAATCTTAAAAAAAACCCTCTCCCTAATTTTCCCAGGCTCAGCTTCACTTCTGATTTTCTCTATCCACTCCCCCCTGCAGCTCAGGGGACTGGGAATGGGGGCTGCAGTCAGCTGATCAAACATTGTCTCTGCTACTCCTTCCTCTTCAGGGGCAGGGCTCCTCATACACTTCCTCTGTTCCAGTGTGAGGTCCCTCCCATGGGAGAGAGTCCTTCACAAACTTCTCTAACATGAGTCCTTCCCACAGCTTGCATCTCTTCACAAACTGCTCCCACACGGGTCCCTTCCACGGGGTGCAGTCCTTCAGGAACAGATTCCTCCAGCATGGGAACCCCACAGGCTCACAAGTCCTGTCAAAAGCCTGCACCAGCGTAGACTCCTCTCTCCTTGGGGTCCCGCCAGGAGCCTGTTCCAGCACAGGCTTCCCATGGAGTCACAGCCTTCTTTGGCCCTGCTTCAGTGTGGGGTCCTCCACAGACTGCAGGTGGATCTGTGCTCCTCCACAGACCTCCGTGGGCTGCAGAGGCACAGCTGCCTCAACATGGCCTGCACCACAGACTGGAGGGGAACCTGCCATGGCAGTGGAGCACCTCCTGCCCCTCCTTCTGCACTGACCCTGATATCTGCAGAGCTGTTCCTCTCACATATTCTCACTCTCCCCTCTGGCTGCAGCTGCTGTCAGGCAGCACGCAGCTTTTTCCCTTCCTTAATACATTATTCCAGAGGTGCCACCACCATCACTGATGGGCTCAGCCTTGGCCAGCAATGGGTTGGAGCCAGCTGGCACTGGCTGTCAGACATCAGGGAAGCCTCTGGAAGCTTCTCAGTGAGCCACCCCTGTAGCCCCACTGCTATGAAAGCCTGAGCACACAAACCCAATCTACCCCCTGCTACATTCACAATGGATACGATTTGTCACAGCCAAACTAAGTCAATGATGATTTATTCATGCACTTAAGACTCTACCAGGGACAACAGCTTGAGAACCAAGACCCACTCTCTCTCCAGACTATACAAAAATTATCAATAGCTCATGTAAAGCACATTCACATCACATTTAATGTGGTATAACAAAGTCAAGTGCCAAACCTTTAGGCCAGGATAAGTCCCAACCTTTCTCCAATGGCAATGTGTGGAGAACAGCAAAGCAAATATTGACCCTGTTTCTTCTTTTAATAACCTAGCAAGGTAGGGCATACAAATGGTCAGTTCTCAACCCAACTGTTACTACACCTAGTTGCTTTTGACTTTGATAGTATCTCTTGTTCAAATGCCTAAGACTGAAAAGGCTAAAAGAAAATAAGACAAAAACCTGTACATTGCATCACAGAATTTCCAGTTTTACACGCTTATTTTGAGAAATAAGACCATATATTTAGCCACAAAACATAACAGGGCTTTATGTTGATCACTTAAAATTACAAAATGAAAACAAAACTAATTTTCCTCATCACCTTTTTAAACCTTTCCTAGCAGATATGTGTCAAAACCTATCCAGCCTAAAGCCTGGGTTTTGCCGCATCCCGAGGGGGTGGAGAAAGACATGGTCCTCAGCCAAGGGGGGTGAAAGCTGGAACACTTTATTCGGGGAGCATGGGACTTATATAGGCTCAGGGAGGA
>JAWWMO010000043.1:26012652-26025602 GCA_035047845.1 Dendrocincla fuliginosa | reverse complement strand
TAGTTGTCCATTTCTGGCATTGATAAACTGTTCATCCTGGTTTTTCTGGCAGTCTTTGAGACAGTGTTCTCCGACACCTGGGTATGCTGAGTACACAGTTAAAAGAGAAATCAAGTAAATCTCTGGAGAGCTTGGATGCTCTAGCAATGCTCTCTTTAGGATATTTCAAGAGAAGCTGTTGTTTGTTATCTTAATCCAGATACTACTACTTCAAACTTGCAGTGAAACATTGCTGTCATATAGCAACCCACTATTTGCTTGTACACCATTGTAAACAAAAAACAATCTCCATTTGACACACAAGAAAATACCAGCTGACAGCACATGATTTACACAAGACAATAACAGCAAGTGGTACAAAGAGGTAACGTTTTCCTTAACTGATCTTTATAAAACACAGTATCTTGCCACTTGGGAAGCAAACTCTATAAACAGGACACAAACAGCAGAAATCTTCCCTTTATATCCAATGACACCAAGCCAGACATTTATCTCCACATCTAACTCTGAATGCTCACAAGTAACTACAGAAAATTGTTCCCATGTGTATTGTTTAATTGCATTGTCTTTCTAACATGCTGAAAGCAGGACATGAGATATTAATTGGTAGAAATTGGACTGGTTTGTATTTTGTTTTAGGAATTTTGGTTTGGTTTTGGTTTAACAAAGTTTTATTATCTTGCTTTGTGGGCCTGTTCTGTGGTAGATTCTTTTACAAAGCAGGGGAGGAAAAGAAAGAAGTGAATGAAAAAACAGTCTCTAAAGATCATCTTTGGTACCCAACAGATGAAAATCAAAAGGGAACATAAACATTTACTGTAGAAAGCTCAAGAGTGGGAGCTCAAGTATTCCAATAGTGTTAAATAAATTATCGAAGCCAGTAAGCTACACTTAGAGAATTCATAATATTTCTGCTGAAGCTTCTACACCACGACAGCTTAGAGGAAGTTAACTTTCTTGACAACTTAACACTGACTCACATTTAATTGGGAGCCTCATGACAATTCTCTAGAACATCAGAGGAACCTCCAGACACCATGGTGGCAATCCAGCAACCTTTTGAATCCCGTTCTTACATGGATCTCATGCAGGCCCCTCAACATTTCACAGTGGAGTCGCACAACCACATCCTGATACAGAGCCCATCATCTTAACAAAGTAGATACTTCTTCAAATGCTGGAGCATATAGGCTTTCAAACCTCTTAACAGACCAAGTCTCACAGACCAAAGCTCCCACTTCAGCATTGCCGAATCACTGTAATCTGTCTAACAAGAAATACAGCCAGATCACATCATCACACTCATCCAGCCAATGCTGCAAGTATGTGCATAGCTAACTATATTCAGATCAGATCCACAGCCAGTGCTTGCTTGGTCCACTTTCATGTCCTGCCTAAACCACCAGCAGAAAACATCCCAGGTAGTCAAGTCACTTTTTGAAAAATGCCATTTATTGCAAGTATTACAGAATGCAATGAAAACAAACACCAAAACAACTTTTCCCACAACTGATACATTTTTTTCCAGTACAAAATAAAAACAATCCATTGGTATTCATGTCAAACTAGAAGTAGTTTATGATTTTTCTAGTTTAAAATTTAGTGCCTTAATATCCATGTGCACACAAATCACTGCATCACGGTTGTATCTGTTGACAAAAATGAGACAAACCTTAGAAACCAACAGCAGCATTTAATACAGTGAGAAGTGACAGAACAGACATGTTTTTCCTTTAGTTTCCATCAGCCGACCACAGATGTAATTCCTGAACTATCTCAGCTATGTCAGAGGATACAAGTACACAAGCTTTCAGTCAGAAGCAATAGCATGCTTGTCAGCATGCTGCTTTACAAACCAGGCACTGAGGTCACGTAATTTGGACATAGTCAATGAGCAGATCAGTAGTAGATGTGAGAACATAACTCATTATGAAGACTCACAATTGTGCACTCCAGCCACACGGGCTATTAAGAGATTCATACTCAAAATCATTTACCATTATGTCTCCAAGTCGTATTTATGACCTGTGTTTCTTTCTTCAATTTTTCACATTGAAAAGATATGAAGAAAGACAAAGAACTTAAGCTACATGTTTTGACAGTTTAAGGAAAAGTATCACACCCCAACAGCATATCAGTACTACCTGGATGTTTGCCACTGAGGATAACCACCAAGGTCACGTAGAGCAGGAAAGCTACAGTGGGACTGAACAGAACTACTCGGCTGCCACTGTGTCTTGCAATCTGAAGTCTATGAGCCTGGTTGGGGAAAGCAAGCATAGAGGAGGACAAACCATCGTTCTCTGTTCTATTTCAACAAGCCCATGCCTCAATGGCTGATGAAAATTTAAATGACTACAAGAATCATAGACACTCAAGCAAGTCTACGGTACAGACCTTACCCACACAACTTCATTTCCTTTTATGAAAGCCAATGCTGAGATGCCAGAAAATGAACAAAACCTACATTTGCAAAGGGAATGGAAAAACAGAAGCAGGTGGTCAAGTAGCTAAGCTGGCAGAGCACTTGGATGGTAGCCGAATGGCCTGAATTCAGCCTTTAGTAAGGTCACCAGTGTCTTCCACAACACACACAGCTGCATTACTTGAAAACTTAAATCATATTTGTGATAAGAAAACAGAAAGCACTTTCAAACACATATTTCAGATTTCAGAAGTGAACTATGTAAGAATAGGCATTTAATGTAAGAATAGGCATTTAAAACTTTTAAATATAATTACTTATTATGAAGCATGGATTATTATTGTCACTAAAAAGGCAACCACACCAACATTATGTGCATTCAACACACTTCTGCAGCACAGTTCATGATAATACAGGCTCAACTCCTATCACTCTCTGCAACAGCCCTTTGTGATGTTATTTTGAGCGGTTCTGGTACACATGTACTCACATACACACTTGCCCTGTTTTCTAACTTAGAGTGCCTGCCAGCAGCCTGAAGGCTTGCTCTACACAGAAGCCTATTAAAATAAAAAAAAATCCCTGAAAATAAAAAAGGAGTCCTGCAGTGTGCAACCAACCTTAGTTCAACAAAAAAATCAGTCGTTCATCACTTTCCACACTTCTGAACAAATATACACTCTTCATTTTAGTTAATAAATGATGGGTTTTGCTACACAAATTCTACTTGTCTCTGTCTTTTACAGAGGTGAAATGAGGTGACACAGACAATACAGGGAATAGTAATGTATTGTACAGGAAACAAAGCATGTTTGTTGGGGGTTTTTTTAAAGCCAAGTGAACATGTCATTTAATCAAGATTGGTTTTATCACTTAAAAATTTACTTACAAATTAATTCTAAGTTGATTCCCAGCAGCCACAGGACTCTGTCAGAACCCACTACCTTGATGAAACACCATTTACAATCACATCTCACAGGCAAGATCTGTAGTGTCTAATTCTTTCAACATCAACAGCTGTCTCTGTCATCTATAGTCACATAAGTGACCAAGTCCTCAAGGTGCAGCTAAATGTTGCTTATTCCTAGCACATGCACTAGCACCTAATGCAGGAAACAGCATTACCCCAGGAGCTCTTAATTCAAGCACTCTTCTTTGGTCACAATTAAGTATTGAGGCAAAAGTTTTCAAGCAGACTTCTGGAAGTGAGAAATTGTATATTTTCAGGAACAGATCATTCAGATAGCAGCAAGCCCAGAGCCAGAGGACAAGGACTTTTGATTAACCCAAAGCTCATTAGCAACATTCAAGAATCTCTCAGAGTTGTCATCTAGCCAACTAAAACCCCCATGACCTACAAACTAAGATAAATACAACTCATTATAGAAAGCTCAAATCTGAGATACTTACCTAAAACCACACAACTAAACAAGACAGCATGAAAATTCAAGCTGAATCAAGCATTGCAAAATCTTGGCATGATCTTGTTTCTGAAGCATGCTTTAATAAGATCCAGTTAGCACCAGTAGTAATGTGATGTATCCTTTCCAAACCATAATCCCTGAGAGCACATAATTCAGAAAAAACTGCCCAGAAATGCTTCCCCTGCTGTCTTTATTCTGCAAGTTTTGCAGCAAACCTTAATTACAACTTCCCTACTGGAGTGGCAGGCAGCAGATGCCACAAGAGTACATCAGTAGAGAGTCAAAAAAGTTTCTTACAAAGTTTCCCACACTTCCATATATTTCTCTATCTTTCACTAGAGTTGTAACTGCTTCTCAGTCTCCATGTCTGACTACCACCTTTTCCTCTATCAGTTCATCAGTAAACCTTGAAAAAACTACATGGCAGTTCTGATGTCTCTGCCCCTACCTGTGACTTCACTTGCACTCCATAATCCCTCATCTATTGTTTTCCCAAACCCAGTACCAACCATTCTCTACTGAGTCTCCCAAGCTTAACTTAGTCTATCCCAAGTCTTCCTTCATTTCCAACTGAAACTGTTGTAACATACAAGCTTCCATATTTTCAAAAAAGCCCCTCTGAAAAATATAAATAAAATACATGCTTAACACAAGTGTTTTCAGTTCACATACTTCATGATTTATAGCAGTTCATCTTTGCAAGATTAATATGCAAATAGTTTCTAAGTAAAAAACAGTTTGTAAGAACCACAAAACAACTAGCATAAGATCTGTGTGTATATATATCTTCACACAGCTGTACAGATAAATTTCTTTCATATTATCAGAAAAATAAGCTAAGTTAGCCTGAAAATAACATTGTACAGAAAGCATAGTGTTATTTGGGAGAAGCACATGGGTAATCTAAGTAGGGGGAAGGATAGAACTTCTGGTTCTAAGTCATTATTGTAGGAGATGTTAGAAGAGCCAAGTGCCAGAAACGCCTGCCAAGTGCTATTCACCCACTCACACACGAGCGCATAATGGTGCCTTGAAGGGAGCTTGACACGAGATTACAAAGCAAATTCTATGAAATCCTGCTCCATCTCTAAGCTTGGGGAATTTGAGGTATTTAAATCAGGTATGCTACACTGTGTGCTGCAACATTTTACACTAGCAGTGTCAGTGTTTCAGCACAGTATCTGAAGCCGCAGCATTCCTCTCGGCTCCCAGGGGCCAGCACAACATGCCACAGGCAGCAGGAATGCCTTTACTCAAAGTCAACATCCATACAGAACACAAATTTCTTTGTAGCTAGCATATAATAACTAAAACGAGGAAAAAGTCAAAGTATTTTATGGCTGAGCTAAACACTGATGAATTTCTGGAGCTAAAGTCCTCTACAGAGGAAGAAAAATTACTGCCTGATAGAATTACCTAGTATCCAACTTTCAGAACTAAAAACCTCCCTATGCAGCTTACCATTAAATATGGATCTCAGGAGACCAAACTATTCTTTCTCAAATCACTTTTGTATTTTATCATTAAACTGACTTCCTAGCTAACCTTTCATATAAGATATCACTCAAACACTTCTTTTCGCAACCTGATATTGCAGATTTAAAAAGAAAAAACCCACACACATCAAAATCCCAAGTAGCATGTATACAGGTGTGAAGGCTAAGGGTTATCTAAACTATCTTTGCCAAAAGCAACAGGAACACTGATGTCTCATAACAACTATTTGCCCCTTAAACTTTAAAGGTAATTCAATGAATCAAGACTGGGGGGGAAAAGTAAATACTGACATTTCCAGACAAGTTACATATTTTAAGATCATGCTATGGAATTCTTTATAAACAGAAGTCTGGATCTGAGCCATCCCAACAATTAGCAGACACATGATAGCTCTTTTTCCTCCCCTTCAACTCCCAGTTCATTGTGGTAGGGCAGAACAGCAGGGTGTACTGGGCGGACCCTAGGTGGGTGCCACACACCCACCAAAGCCATTCTATCAATTCCCTCCACAACTAGGCAGGAGAGAAAATACAACAAAGGGTTCTTGGGCTGAGATAAGGACTGGATGAGATCACTCAGCAAATACCATCACAGGCAAAACAAACTCAAATTGAGGATATTAACTGAATTTATTACTAACAAACTGAGAGCAAAATAGTAAGTTAAATAAATCTTAAACACTTTCACCCCATCCCTCCCTCCTTCCTCAGTGCTACCTCCTCCCCCCACAGCAGCACATGGAGACAGGGAATGGGGGTTACAATCAGTTCATCACAAGGTGTTTCTGCTGCTGCTCAGGGAGAGGAGTCCTCCCCCTGCTCCACCATGGGGTTACTTACACAAGAGACAGTTCTCCATGAACTTCTCCAACTTCAGTCCATCCCACAGGCAACAGCTCTTACAAACTGCTGCAGTGTGGGTCACTCTTTCTTCAAGCACAGGCTGTTCCAGTGTGGGTCCCCCACAGGGTGACAAGTCCTACCAGGAAATCTGCTCCAGCGTGGGCTCCTCTATCTACAGGTCTACAGGTTCCTGCCAGGAGCCTACTCCAACACAGGTTTCCCACAGGCTCACAACCCTCTCCTGGGCATCCACCTGCTCTGGCATGGGCTCCTCCAGAGGCTGCAGGTGGATCTCTGCATCCCTATGGTCCCCCCTGGGCTGCAGGAGCACAGCTGCCTCACCATGGTCTGCACCACGGGCTGCAGGGAAACCTCAGTTCCAATGCCTGGGGCACCTCCTGCCCCTCCTTCTCCACTGACCTTGGTGTCTGCAGAGTTGCTCCTCTCACTTACTCTCACTCCACTCTTCTCTGAATGCAATTTCATCTGTGCAATAACATGTTCAAGAATGAAAAAAAGTTATCGCAGAGACATTACTATCATTCCTGACTGGTATGACCTCAGCCATCAGCAGGTCCATGAGCCAGCTGGCATTGGCTCTGTCAGACACGGGGGAAGCTTCTGGCAGCTTCTCACAGAAGCCACCCCTGTAGCCACCCTGCTACCAAAACCTGGCCACGCAAACCCAAAACACAGAGACACCCAAATTTGAAGCCTTTTGTGAAAATTGCTTGAAAACACACTTAGTAATTACAGCATCACAAGCAATGTGACTGTCAACTTCAAGAAATTTGGAAAAAACATGTACACAGGCTACATGTTGCATTCCAGTTCCTATTCTCAAACATTGTGTACATCAAGCACACCTACCACACACTCCCAGAGGGCATTTTAGATTTAAAAAGTCCTTTGAACACAGTAAAGGTCAGTTCATAATTAGTCTAATTTAGAACGGGAGAAGACACCCAAGAAAATGCCTCCAATATGACGTTATTTATTGTGATGTTCTGGCTTTATAGCTACCCCACCAGAGAAGTAGTAAGGATGCTGTTTCACATTTGACATTAAAAAGTCTGGTATCCCCATAGATCACAGGCAAATCAAACAATTCTTCCTGTGCTAAAGGTGCGTGTTATCAAAACTTACTCTGGTACAAAACAAACAATGCATAATTAACAACAGAGCAGTTTCTCTAAGTTTGAGCTGTAGTTTTCAGACCTAAAAAAACTGACAGATAGAAGTGAGATAAAGGAGCTGGGTGACAGGGGACAGGAGCCAGAAGAGAACACAACTGTGACACTGCAGAATGCCCAGGCACTGCTCTGATGGCTTCCAGGAGAGCTATCACAGATATATCCACAGCAAAGAATAAGACTAGTAGAGACAGGCTGGGCAGTTTTGCCTCCCAACATTTTTTTCAGATTTATCCCCAGAACTATCCTGCCTGAAGAGTCAACAGCAATGCTTAAGAGCCATCATTTTATGATAAACAGCAGTTCCCATTAATCTGAGGGTATTCAAGTTCTCATATCAAGTATGTTATTATATGTCTTCATTACCAAATGTGTCTTCAGAACTGTTTTTGTTTCCTATATTACAATATTGAAAAGTTTACCTGTTTTAGTTCTGGGTGCGGTACTACGACGCAGACCTCTCAAAAGGATGTTTGAGGTATAACATCTGTGCTCATTTTATTTTATTTATTTACATCCCATCAGACTCCTGCTGTACATTTACCAGTTCTTGACTCTGTCATTGTTCTGTTTTTCCAAGAGCTTTACTTCATGGCAAAATTTGACAAATTTTACACCCACAGAACTGAGAATACACCTTTAGAGTTTTTAGTTTCTAAATTCAAACTATTTTAGCAATCTGCTAAGAGTTGACAAAAATCGATCCCAACTTAACGTCCAAAATGTGTGCTTGGACAGTTCTGCTTGTTGCATGTGAAGACAAAGTTTGAGATAGATAGCTGCTTACTAAGTAGCCTCAGGAGTAGGAAAGCACTTCCTCCTATACTTGCTAGTGCTTTTTAGACACAATCCTAATTTGAGCACTTTGACCATCATGGCAGTAACCTAGAATTTGTAAGAGTTTTACAACTAACAGCGGGTTCAGAAAATAGAACACACATGAAACCAGATC
This sequence comes from Dendrocincla fuliginosa, assembly GCA_035047845.1. Classification (NCBI taxonomy): domain Eukaryota; kingdom Metazoa; phylum Chordata; class Aves; order Passeriformes; family Dendrocolaptidae; genus Dendrocincla; species Dendrocincla fuliginosa. The sequence goes on along the minus strand of JAWWMO010000043.1, from coordinate 26,017,269 downwards.
AAACAGCTGGATCAGAAGATATACAATTCAACTTTTTCAGTTTGTTATTTGTTCCTGCCCCATGAAAATGGTCATATATTCTTGACAAGCCAACTACATTCCTCATCAGGCTGTAGCTTTCTATTGCACCTCATCCGATGTGCCTGCAGGCACATGCAGAGGGCTAAAGTCCTGCCACATTCTGTGCTCCCAGCTGTGCCCTCCCTCAGCTCCCCCAGGCTGGCACATTCTTTGGCAGAAAATCCAAACCCAGACGGAGGTGCTGATCCAGTAGAAATCCCTCCCTGCCAAAAAAGTGATTAGTTTTCAGTCAGATTAGCTCTTCTCAACTATTCATCAGAGAAGCTGTTACAAGGGAGAAGAGGGATGCACATGACCAGAGCTGGGCAAGCAGCAGAGTTGGTCTGGCCGAGACATGGTCATGCTGGTCCCCTGACAATTACATTCTGCTTGCCAAGTTTTCCCACACACTTATACTCGAGACAATATGCTATTCTGAGTTTCCTGGATTACTTTAGCATATGATACTGTAGCTGTGCATATTCCTATCCTACACAAAACCTATTTGTAGTCTGCAGAGTGCTTTTGAGGTTTTGCATAAAGTAGGTAAAAATATAAATGGCATTTTACATAGGTCATTAAAAAACCAAACTTATGACACTTCTTCAAACAAATTACCTTCATATTCTAACCAAAAAACCTTAACTTTCTAGTTTAAAAGTCCATTCAACACTTATCAGCTAACTAAGTTTATTTTGGACCTTTGCTTTTCTAAAAGCAAGCACGTCCCCAACAGTCCTGCCCCTTTCTAGTTGATTGTTATTTTTGCTGAGGAACTCAAAAAGAGGCAAAGCACTCCTATAAAGACTTCAGATCTCTATCAGCTGATAGATCTCAAGCACATTTACATCTCAATTCTGATGCTGTTAACTGGCTGCTCAAAAAGAGACCTAGAAGCAATATTTATCAATACAAACCCAAAACACATATTTATAAGAATCATGATGAAAACCAATGCAATTTCTCTAATGTTGCAGCTGCACTTTTCCTACTTACTAGGTTACATTTTTCAGATTAGATTGGGACAAGAGGGAACCATGTAATTTGTGCCTGCTTAATAGACACCTAATCTCTGTACTTTATCTCAGTCATTTTTAAAACTGGTGTTATTTAATATACCTATTAAATATACATTTTTAGAGGCATAGCTCAAGCCCCAGCCTACTTGGTACAACTAAGTCTTTGCAGAAGTAAAACACAGAAACTTTCCTTTGCATACAAATACATTAAAGCTTAAGAATTTTCAGTCAAAGACTTCCCTGGGAATTTTCTGAACATAAACAAGCAAGACCACACTTAAGCTTGAAGACACAAAAGCAGTCGATACAGTCCAACACTAAACAACAGGGAGGTTGCAGCAGCAGGACTGACACCACTCATCCTTCATGCCACCAGGAAGCCAAGGCTTTTCATCAAGAGAAAAGTTTTAAATATTACTTCTTAAAGCACATTGTAATTGCTCAGGTTGAGCTAAAGCTACTATTCATTAAAAAAAAAAAAATAAAAAAAAGGTGTTCTCCAGAAGCAACCACTGACAACAGCTTAGAGGAAATAACATTGCACGTGATTACTGAATAGGTAATTTCCACACCACTCTGTCTGAAGTTGGAGACTCTTATCTCAGATTCCTCTTTACACCATGTTACATCTCCAAACACTGTCTCCAAAGAAGATTAAACTATGAAACCAACAGTTTTCTCACATACAAGAACATCATACACTTTCATGGAAAAATATATATTATTCTGATATTTTACCTATTTCAGCATATCTTACTGTGCTTTTTCAATTAACTGGTGGAAAGAAATTGTTTCAAGTCTTTGGACAATTAAATCATTGCAAAAAGCATAACTTGTCAGTTCTCTTTTCCACAAAAGTCTTTAGTCTTCCAATCCAATTTGAAAAATGAAAGAACAAAACCACTTTTTAAGTAACTGAACTTAGCTTCCCAGTAATGGAAGCAACTGGAGAATCTGTAACTTAAGGTGCTTGCTATTATCACTGACATATTTTGCCACAACAAATAACAGTAAAATACATGCAGGCAGACACTTCCACCCTAACATTACCTGTTTAACCTAGCGAGCAATAGGAATAAGCCCATTTGCTCAACACAGCCGAGCACTCACAACTACACCTGGTCCAAGAAGAAAAACTTTCAGGTCTTGTTATTCCAAACAGAAGAAATCATCTCATGAAGTAATATCATTTTGGCTTGAATTATAATTAGTATTTTTTTTTTCTGCTAGCGTTGGGTGGAGGAAGAGAGCTAGTGAAACCTTACAGAACTGACACGTGCTCTCTTACACTGAAACAGAAGAGAGTTCTTCTGGTTTCCACCTTAGGATTTCCTCTTTTTTTTTGTCCTGTTTTATAGATGAAAAAAAAAAGGAAGGAAGCTGGGGGCAGGGGGAGAATGCAGAGGAATAGGGAAGAAACAGATAAGTGAAGAATGTTTATGAAGTTTCCACTATTAACCATGAATAACAGAGCAGCTCTGCCAACTGTTATCAATGAAATTGTTTCAAAAATATGTGTTCAGATTTCTTCTTTATCATAAGTAAGAGGGGAGACAATCTTAACACCAGAAGCTGCACTTCTAAATCCCATGCAAAGACAAACTGTATCAAACTCTGTATCCTCTCTGTACTAACAGGCCTAGTACAGATGTGAAGAAAGGAGACACTCCTACAAAAGGAGGTGTATTCTTTCAAGGCACAATATATTACCCAACTTGATTTCTTATCAGAACTACCACCATCACTTACAAAAAACAAAAATAATTACTATTTACAACCTGTGGCCATGTCTCTACCGCTTAGTTTCAGGCAGTGTACCTCACAGTTGTACCTAAGGGCAGAGCGTTCATCATAGATGCATCTATGGATTCAATGGTTCATAACATTACCTCTGATGACATTTAAGTTACCCAATGCTACACTTTTCTTCACAGGATAAGACAGTACACTTAAAAGCCAATAACCATCTTTATAAAAATGGCTTTTCCTCAGAAAAAAAAAAAAAGTCTTTATTTATTTAGTCTTTATTATCTATAGAAGCATGAATGCTACTTCATATAAATACAACTACTGCAGACTTATATAGTCGATGACATAACTGCTGCTTGATTAAGGATCAAGCTGTTACCCATTGCTGCTTCTATAACACAATAATGAAATATTATAATTTTTGCATTCACCTTGCATTTAGCTCATGTAACAAAACAAAGCATCAGAAACAATGGTGTATCCTGTCCCAACCCACCCAACATCGTGTACGTATTTATCTCATTACATTACACTGGAGAAAAACTAAAATAAGGATTTACGGAGCAATCATTTCCTTTCTGCATTGTAACCTCTAATTTCAAAGAGTTTCAAAAAAAAATAAAGCATTATCCTATTATGTGGCAAATGATTTATTTATTTTTGTAAAAGAAAATGCCTTGTTCTAAAAGTAACTAAACAGAATTCTGTAATTTCTATTAAAGAAGAGCCCCTGTTGCGCAGTTAGTGTTTGCCTCTTATCCACAGCATATATAGGTTCCCACTCACTCCATAAAAATTATTCATGAAAGTGTGCCAGTACACACCTTTATAATTAAGAATTCCTTTTGCATTTCTAAATAGATCTCAGAAATCCTAAGTTCAGTGCAAACAATTATCAAGAAATCCCAAGCAACAGATTTCAAAGGGCATTGAATTTCTTCTCTGTTGCAGAAGGAGCTGAACAAGCACATCATTTAGCTACCAACTGCATAAGACCAGCCACCACCTACTTCCAGAGCCCTGAAAGGACAAAAAACACACAACTGAAATCCAGCAACACAGAACACAAAACTGAAACAAATTTAAGTTATTCCTCAAACGCCTTAATGTGGGGGTTTTTTCTACACACAAACTATCAAAACAAAACTCAGTGTACTAGAGACCTGAGTAAACAGACTTTGCTCACTTTCAGTTGTAATAACTTCAGCTGTTACTATTAAAGTAGATAAATAATTGCATATGAAACCAAAAAGATAAATTGACTTGGCTCCTTAACTGGAGAAAGATGAAAGGTGCAGTCAATATCAGCACGAATTTTTTCCTTATATTAGCTCTTCTTCCAGAGCACGCAAGCACTTTTTTTTTTGCTTCATCCCACAATAAGACTATTGGTTTTTTAATACTGCAAAACTGATTAGATTTTATCCTATTTTCTTACTCGAAACAATAAAAACTAGCAAGCACAATGCATGACAAATTGCAAAATCCAAGCTTCTTTCTTTGTCCCTATAGCACAGGTGACTTTCAGAGCTGCACTGTTTGCAGCTCTCCATTCACCCTTGAGCATCTGCAAGTGCAATCAGCATTATTTTAAAACAAAACATTTCAGATGCCCAAAAATGCAAAGTTGACAAGTTATCATACAATCTTTAAGCTGCATAACTGGGAACATAAATTCTGAGTAACTAGAAACATGCATTATGAAGAGAAACTGCAAGCAGCTATCACTTCAGTCTCTTGTCATTGTAAAGATCTAAGAAATACATTCCTTTAAACATACAAATGCAAA